>CM019042.1:35064203-35540497 GCA_009664405.1 Drosophila bifasciata | reverse complement strand
TTTGAAAAACTCTTCGCTGGATTTTAATGGCCGTCATCCCATCATCTTGCCCAGCAGCCATCCGCTAACTCTTTCAATAATTTCTCACTTTCACGAACGGAATCTGCACGCTGGACCTCGAGCTCTGCTTGATTAATCCGATCCCAATATTGGCCTATTGGGGGAGGAAGAAGGTAGCCAAAGCAGTAAATAAGTGCGTTAGATGCTTTCTAATGAAGCCTAGAGTATTAGAGCACATCATGGCGGATCTTCCGAAGGAACGGCTCGACGGTTCTCATGCCTTTGAGATCACAGGCGTAGATTTCTGTGGCCCGTTTTTCTACAAGTCGGAAGCACGCAACAAGGCTCCAATCAAATGCTATGTCTGCGTTTTCATTTGCTTCGCAACTATGGCGGTTCATATGGAGCTGATCAAGGATCTATTTACGGTCTCTTTTCTGCACGGTTTAAAGCGGTTCATATGCACCAGACGAAAGCCGCGACAAATCTGGTCGAATAATGCAACCAATTTTGTCGGCGCCAGGAACGAGCTTTTGTATCTAAAGCGCCTGTTTCTCAGTGAGCATCGAGCATCAGAAGGTGGTCCTCGAATTCTGTTTGGTTGAGGCTATTGATTGGCACTTCATACCGCCTCGTTCCCCGCACTTTTGGAGGCCTGTGGGAAGCTGCAGTGAAGACGGCCAAATACCACTTCTATCGTGCTATAGGCACCTCGGTGCTTGGATTTGAAGAACTGCGTACGCTGTTATACCACAGTTATTAATTCAAGACCCTTAGTATCCATTTCAGAAAATACTGATCGGGACGTTTTAATTCCAGCTCACTTCTTAACTTAGGCCTTAACCCAAGCGTGAGAAATTTTCCCCTTTATGAGTAACTTCCTGAAGATACATTGACCTTTTTCGGAACCCTGCGATTTTAACGGGTTAAAAATTTTTATTATTCAAGTGATATTCCGTTGCTAAGGATGTGTGCACAAGATTTCCGAGCTTTCTCTAGGCAGGCAAGTCGACTTTATTGTTGCACACCCAGGGAAAAGAGCATCTAGTAAAATATACCATCATTCTTTTGAGGTATTCCAACGATGGGGTTGTGTTGGAGCTGATCCTCTTTTTTGTACCATATTTATCCCATATATCTTTCCTAACACTTTCGGGACTACTGGGACAATACGTCCCAGCAATTTTCAAACTTCCGTATTTTCATTAATTTAAAAGCGATCGCTTATGTATACTATCTCAAACGCAGCTTTAAGTGTCTTTTTCACAATTTAAACACAAAAATAACGGTAAACATCGGCATGTATGTATATGCAAAATTGACGGTGAATTTCACAACTTCGGTAAAATTTCGTCAGTTCGTTCGCAAAATTTGACAAAAACGCACGTGGTGTAAGCTTCAAAGTGTACACTGTTTGCGGTTTTTCTGTGAGAAAAATAGTAAAAATAATCAAAAATATATTTTGGAAGCGTTAAGCACTGATAAATTGTAAGTTATACATGATTTGATAAAAATGGGACTTATAATCCCAATACGTTTTTGGTTGGGATATATAATCCCAATTAAAATTTCAATCAATTAGACTCAGGTGACGATTTTTGAAAATTCTGGAAGTGAATTTGTTTGTGATAGCCCTGAGGAAACAGATTCCGCTTCAGACACTGAGGTTGGTGACATAATTACCCCTCTGGATAATAAAGAAAAGCACGACGAATGGCAAGGAGTTATTGTCTACTGGGTAAACGCCATTTCTGAAAGCCATCCAGACTTCAAGCCAAAAATTAAATTTCCATCTGAACGTGAAACAAAAGTTCTGTTGAACATTACTGCACTGAGTTTCAAGTGTTTAGCAAGTTCTTTCCATATAGTTTGCGTGTACGAATTGCTGAATATACGAATCAGAGACTAACTGGCTAACGGATGCTAATGAAATTTTAGTTTTTCTTGGAGTAACATTAATTATGCATTACAATAGGGTGCCATTACTAAAGGACTATTGGAGCAAGAATGAGTTGATGGGTAATTCTGTTATCAAGAATTGTATGTCACGAGATCGCTTTCTATTACTAGCATCAAACAGAATGAGACAGAAACAGAATGAGACTAAAGACTATTGTACGTCTGTACAACGTATTGTACGTTGTTTCAAATACACATTTGATGCAGCTTGTAGCGATAGTCCTTTTCAGTCTGTTGATGAAACCTATCTCAGGCTGAGGTAGGCACAGTCTGTTCAGGATTTTTCTACAAGAAATTTTGTAGTTTTTGCTGGAACTTTAGGGCAAGGGCTTGGCCGTGAGACCGAAAGTGGAGCGGGTGTAGAGTTTGGTTACCGTGCGGGTAATTTTGTAATCGCACTTGGCGAGGAAAACGCTGACAACGGGAGTTCGGTGTGCGGTAATGTCTTTTGGGACACGTTATTCGTGTTCGCGCTCGGCGAAGAAATGATGACTCTTGGGTGGTTGGTTTTCGATGTTATTAACTGTTTTTATTTGTGTTCTGTATTGTTTTCTTGCTTTAGGTGTCGTGTTGGTAACCGCGGCGGATGGACTGCCGTTACTGTTTAGAATAGGCTGATGGACTGCCCTGATTGATCGCGGGCCCGGGCTATTTAAGGCCGATCTCGAGGGCTGAGTCCGCAAGTTTGTGGTTACGGAAGTGGTGTCGAGTTCTCCACGCGTGCCACCGACCCTGTCATTGCCTCGGTTGCACCGAGAAATGACCTGCGTGAAGTTGTGAAACTCGGGGGAAACTGGGGCGCGTGTGTTGATTCCGCAGAATCGATCGGCGCTTGGGACTGGAAATGTACAGTGTCAGGTGTATGGTGTACGTGTATATTGGCATATAGACTATATATATGAGAAAGTAACTTAGTGCTATGAATATGAATATGTATATGAATGTAACGGGCCCTGGTCCCAGGGTTCGTTCCACCCCCTCTTTCTTCCGGGTGGGGTTACAAGTGGCCGCTGTCGTTATAGTTGCGTTGCGGGCGTAAGGCCCGTAAGGCCTCAGCAGGGTCGCTGTCCAACGTGTCGTGGTACTCTTTCAGGTCGTTGATATTTGCGATTTTCAGTTTCCGACTTCCGGGGTGCTGCAACTTGACGATATTTGTTGACGCGAAACCTTTGACTTTGAATGCCCCATCATATTTTGTGGCCAATTTTGCAGCGAATCCGTTGGCTGCGTTAAAAAGGTGGTGTTGTCTGATCAGTACTAGTTGACCCACCGTGGGGCGCCATTGTCGGCGGCGGATATTGTACTGACGGGATTGTTCTTGACTCGCCCGCTGAATGTTGTTCCGCACGATCGCGAACACTTCTCTGAGTCGGGTTGCCTTAGTGTGGGCTGTGTCCGGAGGGCTTCCTGGTCCTGGTGTAACTTCGCCGTACAGTGCTCCAGGTAAACGGGTTCTCTCCCGTGTAGCAGTAAGGCGGGGCTGAATCCAGTTGTTTCCGAGGCACTGAAGTTAATTGCCAGTGATATTTCGGGTACGAGTTCGTCCCATGTGTTTTGATGGTCCTCCACGAATTGTGCGGTGTGTTGCAGATCCACGCCGGCTGTTTGCAGAAACGTGCGGAACGAGCGGCTGGTGCAGCAATAAAAGGAGGAGCGGCAGATCGAATCGGGGCAGTCCAACTCGGAAAGCCCTGGCGTAATAACCCAGCAATTTTTGACAGCGGAACTTGGGATCCAGGTAACATTTACCTCTCCACTCGTTCTGCTGAATACTTTTCTTCCCTCCAGAGTGTGTTCAAACCTCTGAATCCTCTCCAGAGTGTGTCTAAACCTCTGAGTCCTCTCCAGAGTGTGTTTAAACCTCTGAATCTGCTCCAGAGTGTGTCCAAACCTCTGAATCCGCTCCAGAGTGTGTTCAAACCTCTGAATCCTCTCCAGAGTGTGTTTAAACCTCTGAATCCTCTCCAGAGTGTGTTTAAACCTCTGAATCCTCGCCAGAGTGTGTTTAAATCTCTCAATCTCCTCGGAGCGTGTTTAAACCTCCGCAACGATCTTCTCGCCCACGGAGTGTATTCAAACCTCCGCACCAAATCTCTCGCTCGGAGTGTGTTTAAACCTCCGCACCAAATCTCTCTCTCGGAGTGTGTTCAAACCTCCGCACCAAATCTCTCTCTCGGAGTGTGTTCAAACCTCCTTACCAAACTTCTCCCCGGAGTGTGTTTAGACCTCCGCAACGATCTTCTCTCTCTCGGAGTGTGTTCAAACCTCCGCACCAATTTTCTCCTCGGAGTGTGTTCAAACCTCCGCCACGATCTTCTTTCTCTCGGAGTGTGTTTAAACCTCCGCACCCAAACTTCGACTCGGAGTGTGTTGAAACCTCCGCATCCCTGATCTCACCCGAACCACCAGGGTACCACCCACGACGACTACCTACCACAGCACGCCACCAAACAGCCACGTGCGGCCGAGTAGCCAATTCTGAGAGAAGACCCCGAAGGAAGACGAGTGATCCCGATCCCACCTATAAACCAATTTTGTACTAATAAGAACAATAAAACAATCCCTTGTTACTGTAAACACGCTAGTAGCCTCTTTTTCTTGAACAAAGGAATCTCTTTCCAGCTACCAGAGCCAGAAATCCTACAAATTTCTGTGAACCCGGCACGGCGAGCATACCCCGGCCGAAGCGACGTCACAACAGGAACAATAGGACTTTGACGGAGACGACTGCCGCACCGCTGGATACAACCAGGGCCAGTCCGTCTGCCGCCAATTCAACGCTAGCCAGGCACAGGAACAACAGGACTTCGACGGAGTTGACTGCGACACCGCTGGAAAAACCTAGGGCCAGTCCGTCTGCCGCCAACTCAACGCTCGCCATGCACAGGAACAACAGGACTTCGACGGAGACGACTGCGACACCGCTGGATACAACCAGGGCCAGTCCGTCTGCCGCCAACTCAACGATCGCCATGCACGGGACCAACAGGACTTCGACGGAGACGACTGCGACACCGCTGGATACAACCAGGGCCAGTCCGTCTGCCGCCAACTCAACGATCGCCATGCACGGGACCAACAGGACTTCGACGGAGTCGACTGCGACACCGCTGGACAAACCCAGGGCCAGTCCGTCTGCCGCCAACTCAACGATCGCTATGCACAGGAACAACAGGACTTCGACGGAGTCGACTGCGACACCGCTGGACAAACCCAGGGCCAGTCCGTCAGCCGCCAACTCAACGCTCGACATGCACAGGAACAGCAGGACTTCGACGGAGATGACTGCGACACCGCTGGATACAACCAGGGCCAGTCCGTCTGCCGCCAATTCAACGCTAGCCAGGCACAGAAACAACAGGACTTCAACGAAGTTGACTGCGACACCGCTGGAAAACCTAGGGCCAGTCCGTCTGCCGCCAACTCAACGATCGCCATGCACGGGACCAACAGGACTTCGACGGAGTCGACTGCGACACCGATGGAAAAACCCAGGGCCAGTCCTTCTGCCGCCAACTCAACGCTCGCCATGCACAGGAACAACAGGACTTGGACGGAGACAACTGCCGCACCGCTGGATACAACCAGGACCAGTCCGTCTGCCGCCAACTCAACGATCGCAATGCACAGGAACAACAGGACTTCGACGGAGTCGACTGCGACACCGCTGGACAAACCCAGGGCCAGTCCGTCAGCCGCCAACTCAACGCTCGACATGCACAGGAACAGCAGGACTTCGACGGAGATGACTGCGACACCGCTGGACAAACCCAGGGGCAGTCCGTCTGCCGCCAACTCCACGATAGCCATGCACAGGAACCGCCAACTCCACTCCGAAAGCAAGCAGAAACAACTGGACTTCGACAGAGACGACTGCGACACCGCTGGACAAACCCAGGGCCAGTCCGTCTGTCGCCAACTCCACGATCGCTATGCACAGGAACAACAGGACTTCGACGGAGACGACTGCGACACCGCTGGATACAACCAGGGCCAGTCCGTCTGACGCCAACTCAACGATCGCCATGCACGGGACCAACAGGACTTCGATGGAGACGACTGCGACACCACTGGATACAACCAGGGCAGTCCGTTTGCCGCCAACTCCACGCCGAAGGCAAGCAGAAGCAACAGGACTTCGATAGAGACGACTGCGACACCGCTGGACAAACCCAGGGCCAGTCCGTCTGCCGCCAACTCCACGATCGCCATGCACAGGAACCGCCAGCTTCACGCCGAAAGCAAGCAGAAGCAACTGGACTTCGACAGAGACGACTGCGACACCGCTGGACAAACCCAGGGCCAGTCCGTCTGCCGCCAACTCCACGATCGCTATGCACAGGAACAACAGGACTTCGACGGAGACGACTGCGACACCGCTGGATACAACCAGGGCCCGTCCGTCTGCCGCCAACTCAACGATCGCCATGCACGGGACCAACAGGACTTCGACGGAGACGACTGCGACACCGCGGGATACTACCAGGGCCAGTCCGTCTGCCGCCAACTCAACGATCGCCATACACAGGAACAACAGGACTTCGACGGAGACGACTGCGACACCGCTGGATACAAGCAGGGCCAGTCCGTCTGCAGCCAACTCAACCATCGCCATGCACGGGACCAACAGGACTTCGACGGAGACGACTACCGCACCGCTGGATCAACCAGGGCCAGTCCGTCTGCCGCCAACTCAACGATCGCCATGCACAGGAACAACAGGACTTCGACGGAGACGACTGCGACGCCGCTGGATACAACCAGGGCCAGTCCGTCTGCAGCCAACTCAACGATCGCCATGCATGGGACCAACTGGACTTCGAAGGAGACGACTGCGACACCGCTGGATACAACCAGGGCCAGTCCGTCTGCCGCCAACTCAACGATCGCCATGCACGGGACCAACAGGACTTCGACGAAGACGACTGCGACACCGCTGGATACAAGCAGGGCCAGTCCGTCTGCCGCCAACTCCACGATCGCTATGCACAGGAACAACAGGACTTCGACGGAGACGACTGCGACACCGCTGGATACAACAAGGGCCGGTCCGTCTGCCGCCAATTCAACGCTAGCCAGGCACAGAAACAACAGGACCTCGACGGAGACAACTGCGACACCGCTGAAAAAGCCCAGGGCCAGTTCGTCCAACCGCCAGATCAACTTAGCCAACGCCAGGAACCACCAAATCTTAGCAGCGGCGACCGCCTCGACGAAGAAATACCCAGCTGCTCTACCTGGACCACGCCAGCGCCACCCCTCGACCCGGAAATACCCAGAAGTCTCACCAGGAAAACGCCACCAACGGACATCAACCCCCGAATGGACTACCATCTGAAACCACTGGACGACGCCGCAATCGGCCGACGGCGGAATCCATTTCGCAGGCCCGACCAAACCACCCAGAGGACCGTGAACCTTGCCAGCATCACTACGACGCAGCTCGAGGAACCCCCAATCCCGGTGGCCTGAATCGACGAACCACTACCTACTCCGTGGGTAGCTGAGTTCCTGGAGGGAGAGTTGGCCAAATTTAAGGGAATTTGGCAGGTATCTCGCACATAACCCAGTATACGATCTGCATGAAGGGGGCAAACCCAAAAGCCGTAAGCTCCCCTACGTAAATATCCCCTGATGGGATTAGTTAAGATCGCAAATATTAACCTTTCTCAACCGCACCGCTCAAGCAAGATAGGTGGACACTCCTTCCGGGTAAAGAACTTCCGCAACCGGGCCGTCACACCCACTTTGCGGGCCCCCCGAAGTAAGGAGGGGATGTGAAGGAGCGGATGCTCCCCCACATTCTTTTCACCCGATTTTCCCATGAAGGGACCACCACCTGAGTGATTTCGTGATTTCAAGGGGAAATATTGGGAAAAAGCGAAAGCTCGGCCCGGAAAGCTCCGACAACCGAGAGCGTAAAGCTCCGCCGCCAAGAATATCAACGACGACGAGAGAGAATAACTAGCGACGGAAAACCACAGCGAAGCGAGCACTGGAATCAACGATGCAGAGAGAGAGAGAGAGAGTAGCCGGCGACTAAGAACCAAGGCGAAGAGAGCGTTGGAAGCCGGCAACAGGTCTCAAGATCGCGCGCTAGAGACAATTAGGGACAGTCGTTCTGGAGTCGGAAAGTGAAACGGTTGTGCCCAAAAGTGTGCCAAAAACCCGAGTCGGCGCCCACGCGGGAAAAGAATAATTAACGGGACGAAACTACGCAGCAACCAAGGAGATATTGGGGTAAACGAGTCTCACCGTCATGACAAGAAGGGTGCTTAGCGGTGCGGTTAGGTAGAGAAAATAGAAGATATTAAAGAATAAAAGTGGATAAAGAACTTAACTCCGCGTTTAACTTCAGCATCAAAATATACCTTTCCTACCCACTCCCTTCTCCTGAGACCAGTAGTGCCCAAAGGTGCCGTCCAGCGATAGCCTAGACACCTTTGTTGATCTTTGCTTACCCACTTCCCACCCCCGTAGTAGTTGCCTGAAAGTGCCGCCCGGCACCTTGTGCCTTGCCCTTCCCCTCCATTCTTTGACCAATAGTGCCCAAAGGCGGCGTCCGGCGCCACTCACTACTCGGAGACTGGACTGGACTGAGATATGTACCCCAGCGAAATCGCTTCCTTACAAGTTCATTAACTCTTTGCGAGACACAAGAGCGCGGTCAATGACCTTAAAGCGGGTTTTTTATTATGGAAACGACCCAACGATTGCATAAGACCGAGCTAGAGTTAAGGACGATAATACAAGTTTACTCACTCCCCGAGCCCCCCACCGCTCAGGACCAAGCGGAGTGTAAGAGCCTAAAGCTTCACAATGTTGGAGATTTATCTCAGAAACATCTTTTAGAGTAGATCTCCAACACTGTTGTTTCGGAGACCGAGTCGTCGGTAACCGTCGAATTCAAAGCGTAGCAGTCTAAGACTTGCTCCAGCTCCTCGTCGGGTGCTTCGATCTCCAAAGCAACAACCTGGTCCACTGGTTTGAAAATCTGTAGCATCCACAATTTTAACGAGAAGGGACGTGATGTGTCGCTGTTAAAGCGACACTACTTTTATACCCGTACTCAGCCAGGACACATGTGATTTACATACATATGTGGAATTTTTATTAAGGGGTCGGAAAGGGAGTGGCGAAATTTTTTAAATACACTTGTCTTGGTTTGGTATCACAGGAGTCAGGACAGAAAGTTTGGTTGTTCTAGCTCTTATAGTCTCTGAGAACCAGGCGACACAAGATACGAAAACCCAAATCGACTCGTTTTTGTGTGAGTGCGAGCGAGAGGGAGCGATGTTTTTTCGATATGGTTTTCTCTATTGTGGCTAGACTAATGACCCGATCCGATTCAGATTCGGGCCTCTGATAGATATGGTCTTTCTCTATGATTCGTTTTCTATTATCTTCAAAATTGTGGACGCAACAGATGTGCGCCCTTTGTGGGGGCGGAAGTGGGCGGTGCGAAATTTTGAAACACTTTTCTAGGAGTGAGATATCACATCAGTGTGGAAACAAAATTTGGTTGCTCTAGCTCTTATAGCCTCCGGGCAATGGGCGACAAACAAGACGGACAGACACATTTACCACTTACCAGACATTAACCACTTACCAGACATTTACCATAAATACAATATACCCTTTTACTCTTTGAGTACGCGTATAAAAATAAGAGAAAACGGAAACGCCGAGGAAAGCTCTATGTAAAGCTCTATGTATACAAAAGTCCATCCGGTTCATCCATCCAAAAAGTCCGGTCAATATGATGACGCGTCACATTTCGGACAGCGGTGGTAGCTGCCCGATGCACGTTTTTAAATACTTACTATCTGGATGCAGACGCATCACATTTAGCATCACACTAAAACAGTTCACTTCAGTTGGTGAAATCACAAACTTTCATTAATTTTCTAAACTATCCACGCTTGAAATATGTAACACACAATCCAATAATATTTCAAACGGTGATTTAAGTATTGATTAAATTTGTTGGCTAAGTTTATTACAATTTCTTTATAACGCAACAATATATTTATATCTTGCAGGTTTCGAGAGTGAGGCAAATTACTTAAGAGCCTTTTATATGAGAGCAAAACAACATACATTTGCATACTATTTTAAACTTCTGAGAGCAAGTTGACCTATCTAGTTATATAAAGTTAAAGTTAACGAACTCTTTATCTGACGATTCTACACAAAATGATGTGAATGCTTTATATCTTAGTGGTAGTAAATTTATAGTCATAGTAATTACAAATAAAACTTAATAAAATAGTAGTTGAACAACAGCGAAGACAATTAAATTTTAACTGATTATAAAGGACCAAAAGGTTTACTGCTGGATGGTTATCAGCTGTGTTACCCAAAATTGACCATAAAAGCTCCTTATAGCGGTCTAGTGAAAGGCCTCCGCGTTTTCGATCTTCATCCTAAAAAGACAAATTTTTACTTTAATTGTAAATTATAATTCATATTTTATTATATCATTTCTCACATTCAGTAACGTTTCGAACGCTTTGTCTATGGGGATATATCATCGATGGCTACTCTTGTTATGCAGTTATAACGATATTCTTTTACTCCAACAATTCCATCACTGTCTATATCCAGCAGTTTAAAGTTCGATTCAATGAATGCTCTCATCGCCTGCAAAAAAAGAAAATGACCAAGAATATAGTCTTGTTAAAAATATTTTTCCCCCAGATCGCTCGCTTTGCTGGTAAATATAAAGAATATAAATTTCTTATTGCTTAAATGAAATATAAGGAAAGTTGTTTAAAAGTGAACGCAATTTTGTATAACGCGTCATGCCGGAAACTTTCAAGTTTGTGTTTGTTTTTAAACTCTAGTGTAAGGGCAAAGCGAGAGCGCAATAAAGATCTCACCGCCAAAAACCGCAAAGTTAGGCTTAAGAAAAACTTTAAAATTAAGTCAGATGGAGTAGGAAATATTATCGAAGTCGACCGCATGTCCCGTTCTTGAACGCCGATTTTCGACGCCAATATATTTGTTAATTTGCCGCCACCAAAACTCGTTTTATATACCTGTACTCGAAGAGAATAAGTAAGTAATTGTATTTGTGGTAAAAGTGGATGTGTGTAACGCACAGAATCATCCCAGTGGCACCGCTAAAAGTGGCTCTGCTGACTTTATTAGATCAAGTATCGATCATTCACAGAATGAGCCAATTCAAAAGACAAACATCCAGGCGGCCAGTGTAACTATACTGACAAATGGTGGAAGCATCAAAGTCTCCTCCCAGCATCTTCCTCCCAATGAAACTTGGTGCAAGGCCGATTTTTAAGCAATTGCTTGTAGCCTTAGGGAGATAAATTCATTGCAGGCGGTGATTTTAATGCCAAACACCAATGGTGAGGTAATTCCCGATCATGCAGACGAGGAAGGTGCTTGCAGGAGGCTTTATCGACGTCTACTTGCCAAATTCTTGCTACTGGAGAGCCAACGTTCTTCTCATACAACACACGGCTTACCCCCTCTGCACTGGACTTTTTTATTGTCAACAGGATTGCCTTAAACAGACTCACTGTTGAAACAAAATATGAGCTCACATCAGATCACCTGCCAGTTGTCGCGACGCTACACCATGAACCGCAATATAATCCCAAGAGGGAATATATTCTACCACCTGGCTGCCGTATTGAAGATTTTAAAGCCGATCTGGAGAGAAGAATAATAAACTTGAATATTGAAATTGACAGCCCAGAGGATATCGAAGACGCGATATCAATCCTCATGAACAATATTGTACTGGCTGCGTATTATGCTGCGCCGAAAACTTTACGCTTGCCAAACCAACATCGTGAAGCTAGTCTACCACCAACTGCTGCTGCACTCTTAAGTCTGAAAAGAAGAGTCAGGAAAGAATATGCAAGAACGGGGGATATTAGTATTCATCAAATCTACAAAAGATTGTCAAATCGACTGCAAAAAGAGCTTTGCTAAAAATCAGACAAGGCATAATTGATGAAATTTTTGGAAAGAGCTGGTCCAGATGCATCATTTAATTACTCGCTCTGGAAGCTCACGAGGCGATTTAAGAGGCTGGTCATCCCCAAGACTCCAATTAAGGATCCTGCAGGTGGCTGGAGCTATTCCAGTCAACAGAAAGCTGAAATCTTTGCAAACAGCCTAGAGGAAAGATTTAAGCCTTTTGACTTTGCAACAGCAGATAGGCGAAGGGTAGTCGAACTTAGGCTGGAGATGCCATTCCAAATGGCCTTGCCTGCAAGCCCAGTTACACTGCAAAAGTAGTACACCTCATAAAAATCTAAAAGTTAAAAAGCGCCTGGAGAAGACCTTTTAGACAACAGGACGCTGAAACTACTTCCTACAAGGGCTCTGCTGTATATAGTTCTGCTTATGAACAGCGTACTCAGGCTGAGGTACTTTCCAAATATCTGGAAGACGGCGCTAATTACAATGATTCCAAAGCCAGAGAAACAGCATACAGAAGTAGAAGGATACAGACCGATTAGCCTCCTGCCTGCCCTCGGAAAGATGATGGAACGCGTGATTCTGAACCGGATTCTCCAGCTCGAAGCCGTGACGTGCAGAATTCCAAAATGGCAATTTGGATGTCGAAGAAGTCACGGAACTCCCGAACAGCTCCACCGTGTGGTCAACTTCGCCCTGGAAGCTATGGAGCAAAAGATGTACGCAGTGGCTGTGTTTATGGATATTAAACAAGCTTTTGACAGAGTGTGGCATGATGGACTCCTCTGCAAGTTGAAATGCATTTTAACTCCTCAACTGTATCAACTTATCGAAAGCTTTATAAGAGAGAGAAGCTTTAGAGTTGCTGTTGATGGAGTGAAATCGACGAGGCGCACAATTTGTGCAAGTGTGCCCCAAGGCAGTGTTCTTGGCCCTACACTGTATACATTATTTACTGCTGATATGCCTACACCGCAAGAAATCACTGGACTAGACGCAGATAACTTACTAATAGCTACTTACGCAGACGATACCGCTGTGCTTACCAGAAGCAGCGACATTGATGTAGCTTCGGAAGCCCTACAGCAATATGTAAATAGTTTCGAGAATTGGGCGCTGAATTGGAACATTGGTATCAACGCCAGCAAGTGTGCGAATGTCACATTTGCAACAAGGCCGTTGTCTTGTGGAGATATTACAATGTTGGGGTCCACGCTCAGTCATACAAAATCGCACAAAAAGTATCTTGGTGTCATACTGGACAGAGGATTAACCTTCAGGAAACACACAACAATGGTCCAGAAATCGGTCATGGCAAAAGCCTGAAAAGATGGCTTGGCTGCTTGCACCCAGAAACAAGCTGTCACTGCACAGTAAGGTGACAATTTACAAATCCATCTTAAGTCCAATATGGAAGTACGCGCTACCAACTTATGGCATTGCCGCTACAGCAAACATCAACAAAATAAGAGTTGCGCAAGCTAAAATCCTGAGAAAAATATGCAACGCTCCCTGGTATATGCGCACTAGGGACATCGAAAGTGACCTATGTATTGCCAAGGTTGGCGATGTCATCCGAGTGCATGCAAGCAGTTACGAGAAACGCCTCGGCAAACACCCCAACGCACTTGCGAGGCGGCTCCTGTCCAAACCCAAAAAGAGAAGACTGAAGAAGTGCCATCCAGAGGATCTCCCCACAAGATCCCTTGTATAAAATAAAATTAAATTAAATATAAAACATTATAAAACATTGTAAATATTGTATAATTATATATATTTGTTCATAGATGTAAGTGCGTCCTATAGATGCATACTATAGGCAACTTTTGTACTCCCGAACTTTCAACTAGCTTAAGCTGCCATATTGGTAGTAGCAAACTAGTTTAATAAAATATATATACTTTAAAAAGAAAAAAAAAAAGTAACGCACATAAGGAAGTATACCGCTTCCCCTTAAAGTATATATATTATTAATTATTAGCATCAATAGCCGCGTCGATATAGCCATGTCTGTCTGTCACCAAGTGCCCCGAAGAGCTAGAGTAACCAAATTATTTTTCCAGCATCATATTTATAAAATATTTATAAATTTCTGACTGAGTACGGGTATAAAAGTAGTGTCGCGGTAACGGCGACTCAACACGTTGCTTTTCGTTATACCCGTACTCGAAGAGTAAAAGGGTATAGTGTATTTGTGGTAAAAGTGGATGTCATGATTGAGTAAGGGTATACAAGTAGTGTGGCTTTAACGGCGACTCAACCCTTCTCGTTATTTGTTGTAATTGTTTATTTGTGAGGGCGCGCAAGGGCCCCCACAATATATATACTCCCCCATAACCAGGAATAATCATTAGCCATTAGATAGTCATAAGATAGGATAAACAACATCTAACAATCTGTAGAATTAGGCCAGCGCAAGGAGCTCGTGAAATATAATTTTTGGCCGGTGGCTGCAGCAGAAACTACGGCGCCTATAAATGAATTTTTGACCACATTTGAACAGCACTTGCCCCACGGTGCCATGCGTAAAGTGAACGTAAACTTAAAGCGGACAAGGAAAAAGTCTCGCAAGGATTGCCGGCGTCGATCGCGTCGAAGCGTAGTCTCGAGACACTAAAGAGAGAATAACGTACCGAGATTCGAAGCAACGGGACCTGTCCGAAAGAGTTTTCGAAGACAGAGAGACAGGCAAGGCTAGGAGTCGTAATAAAAAAATAGGTCACTACGCAAGCGACCGCCAAGCAGGAGAGTTTATTTTCAAGTGCGATCGAGTCGACACAGAAGCAGAATACACACAATTTAAAAAAGAGGCGAGCCTGGTCTCAAAGGTTAATACTCGGTAAGCGACAGATAGATTTGAATAGGTGCCGCACAGGGACCCCGCTCTGTAGAAACGCATGAATAAAGTGAGAAAAACTTACGATCAACCCGCATTATTATTATAACCTCCAAGTGTAGATTACGTAACCACGTCCACGTGGACCCACCCCCCATTTAGCATAGTCCCGCTGAGTCCGCTCCTGTGGCCCATTGTTCGACGAGTTTCGAAGCGTTTCGTAGGCAATATTGGTCCACTTCGATACCCACCCAATCGTGACAAACCTCCTCCGGCCGAAATACGCTGACTCGACTCCGACCCATCATACGTACAGTTGTACCCTCTGGTTCCCACCGAGGCACAAAAAGTTACGGCCCCATCGTAGTCCGGCAGCTGGCAGACGTGCTCTCTGGTCCTCACCGAGACACGCCGAAGAGTCCACGACCCAGCACTAGGTCAGTAGCTAGGGTGTCTCCTCTGGTTTCCACCGAGGTACGCCAGCGAGTCCCCGACCCAATATTCAAGTAGTTAGTTAGGGCGTGCTCTCTGGTCTTCACCGAGACAAGCCAACGAGAAAACCCAATATTCAATTAGGTAGCTAGGGCTTACTCTCTGGTCCTCACCGAGATACGTCGAGGTGTCTATAGCTCAGTAGTCAGTTGGTTAGCTAGGGGCGTACTCTCTGGTCTTCACCGAGATACGCCGAGGTGTCTATAGCCCAGTAGTCAATTAGTTAGTCGAGGCGTACTCTCCGGTTCTCTCCGGTGCTCTCCGAGGTACGCCGGGGTGTCTTCGACCTCGAAGTCAGACAGCTAGTTAGGCCGCGCTTTCTGGTCCCCACCGAGACGCGCCAGCGAGATCGCGACCCAGCATTTGGTCGAGTAATTACGGCGTGTTCCCCAGTCTCCGTCGAGACGGGGAGCCCCTCGTACCTCCTCCCGCAGTTAGGCTTAGCCACACTCATCCGTATTCCCCGGAGTCGCAAGACGCGCCGCCATCCCATGGAGGGTCCCTCTATACAAATATTCTTGTAAACCCTCGGCAGCCCTGAGTTATCGCCCCGGCCAGAGGAACTACTTTACATATTTGAAAAAACTCTTCAAAACATTCAGTATTTAAAGAACAAGCTTTTTATGCACGATCACCTATGTATCATAAAACCGATCCAGAAATGTAAGTGAAGAAAAATAGATCGTTCGGGTTCAGATGTTCGGGTGTGTCTCAACAAGTGGAGAGAAGACCCAATATAGACCCAAATACTATTTACATGTATGCATGAATGTAGGATGCCGTAGGGTTAAACCGAAGGGATAAAGAACACCAGAAGCGGTCACACCTATTAGTCCTCTGTCTCTTCACTAAGTTATCGATACCAGATGTGCTCAGTTGCAACGGGGAAAAAAAAGAGGCAACATACCGAGAGAGTCGCTGCCAGAATCTCGTACAGGTCACAACAAAAGAATCGCTGTTAAAATTAAGCCCAAATTAAGTTGAATACAGAAAAACTATATACATTATTTACACTATGAAGTAAATGATGGTGAGTCAGAGACGGAGGATGGTGCTGGTGCAGGCTGGCATCAAGGGCTAGGAATGGAGAGGCAGATTAGATCGTTGTTTACTCTTATAGAAGGCACTGTAACTCAGTTTTCCGGATCGAAGTCACCCGATATTGATCGGTGGGTTTAAGAATTGGAAGATGGTGCAGCTACAGTTGAGTGGAACCAGCTACAGGTATTCATGTACGCAAAACAGTTGCTGTTTGGAGCAGCGAAGATGTTTGTGCGAAGTCAGAGAAACATAAAGGATTGGGAGAGTTTGAAGGTTACTTTGTTTGAGGAATTCGGATTTAAGCTTTCATCAGCTGAAGTGCATCGCAGATTAGGAAAACGTCAGCAGCATAAAGGTGAATCTTTGCATGAGTTCCTATATGCTTTGATGGAGATAGCCAAGCTATTATAGAGGGTATCCCAGATACAAGGTCAAACAAGGCAAATTTATACCAGGCTGGCATCTTAAAAGATCTAAAGATACAGATTGAGGCATGTCAGAAATCTCGTGGTTCGTCTAAGCTGACAAAAAACAAGTATGTTGGGCAGAACAGTAAGTTTGGAAACGAGATGACAAAGGAAGTAGGAGCTGGATCTGTTAGGAAATGTTTTAGGTGTGGAGACTCGTCACATATAAAGAGAGATTGTCGGGTGAAAGAAAAGTGGTTTAAGTGTGATCAGCCAGGACACCGAGCAGCACAGTGTAAGCCACAAGTACTAGCGAAAACAGAGAGAACAACAAACGTAGTTCAAGACGGAAAAGCCGCTCCAAAACCACCTTGTGCACAGTTTTCTTCGAGCCTGGAACTGAAATCAGTGATTTTCAAGAATATCGTATTTAAAGGTCTTGTGGATACAGGAGCTGAGCTTTGTTTGATGCGTAGGAGTGTGTTCATGAAACTTGGAGTAGGCGTTGGAAGTCTGACAGGTCGCCAGAAAGTTTTGACATGGATCGGTGAAAAGTCAGGTGCTTACTTTTGGAAGTTTCGGAGCGTATGTCAATATCGATGGGATTGACATGTCAATCGATTTTCATGTTATTCCGGATGGGGACAAGAAGTTCGATGCAATCTTGGGCACAACGATCCTCAAAAACTGTCGATATGATGGTAACCAAGAATGGTACCATATTTTCGCCAAGGGCTCGTTTTGCAGGACAAAGAGCTGAATTAGGAACAGATGATGGGCAGCTTGGGCAGAGTTCTTGTGTGCAGCTCATGAGTGAGTTTGAAAGCTGGTGCATGGTAAGCATGGAAGACTATAAGGAAAAGTGTCTGGTAGATTTGGATCATTTGAGTCGTAAAGGTCTCATCGGAAGTGAAGTTTATGATCGAGAACTATAAGCCGAAGAGAAATTTCAGTTCGCCAGTAGAGATAAAGCTGTTGTTGACAGATGAGATGCCTGTATATCAACATCTGCGAAGTTTAGCATATTCAGAGCAGAAAATTGTCGATGATCAGCTTCAAGAATGGTTAGAGGAAGGCATTATAAAGCCTAGTACATCCAAGTTTGCTTCGCCAGTAGTTCTTATAGACAAGAAGAACGGCATAAGCGTTTGTGCTTCGATTATCGCAAGTTCAATGAAAAGATTATCCGGGATAACTTCCCAACAGCTCATATGGATTGCGTGATGGAGAAACTGCAAGGTGGAGAGGTTTTACGACATTAGATTTGACAAATGAGTTCTTTCACGTCCCTGTTTCGCAAGAATCCCAAAAAGTATACTTCGTTCGTAACTCAGAATGGGCAGTATGAGTTTCTGTTTGTACCTTTCGGTATCTCGAACTCTCCAGCAGTGTTTACAAGGTTTATCATGGCGGTCATGCGTGATTTCATCAAGAATGAGGATGCGGTGGAATACATATACATGGATGACGTGATTATTACCAGTAAGAGTATCGAAGAGGGCGTGCTGAAATTGAAAAGAGTTTTAGAAGTAGGAGTTTTATAATGGCTTACGAATAAATTGGAGTAAGTGTCAGTTATTAAAACGGATGGTAAATTTCTTAGGATACGTCGTTGAAAAGGGTAATATCAAACCAGGTTTAGAGAAAACTCGTGCAGTTGCTGAATTTCCAATTCCACGCGATAAGAAGGGCATACAACGATTCCTTGGATTGACGTCATATTTTTCGTAGGTTTGTGGAAGGATATGCAGTCATTGCCAAGCCACTGTCGGATTTATTGCGGAAAGAGGTAATCTTTGAATTTCAGGAGAAACATTTGGCAGCATTCGAGAAGTTGAAGGGAGCGTTGATCAGTGGACCAGTGTTGAAGCTGTAGATCATTCGCTGGAAACGGGACGAATCCAGTGTCAGGAGGGCCCAATGTAGGAAGCCGTAGGGGTACCGAAGGGATAAAGAACACCAGAAGCGGTCACATCTATTAATCCTCTCTCTCTTCACTAAGTTATCGATACCTGATGTGCTCAGTTGCAACGGGAGAAAAAGAGAGGCAACATACCGAGAGAGTGAGTGGCTGCCAGAATCTCGTACAGGTCACAACAAAATAATCGCTGTTAAAATTAAGCCCAAATTAAGTTGAATAAACTATATACCTTAAAATAAATAAAAGTCAGTGTTCGTACTTTAAAAGGGAGGATACTGCATGAATGATAATAATAAAATACCCAATGGTACATCATACCTGTTGCGTAAATCTTAAATTGGCTTGGATTCTAAGAATGTTATTTAGTTCGAATTTACAATGAAACTCGCAAATGTGGACTTTTGTTAAGGTCTAAGGCAAAGTTATTTCCACCGTGTTCTCTACTAGAACTTCTATTGCTACTAGCTGTATATTCAGATCTTAGAAAACAAGAACTCGAGTTGACTGATGTTTGACTGAAAAACAAAATTGATTTTAAAGGGGAAGCTGGTTGGAAATATATATTTACTTCTATTTTATAATATTAAGTTCGAATTCTAACTGAAAATGATATGCCGTTTGATACTGCAGCACTTTTTTTATGAATTAAAAAATATTTATTTTTGTTAGCCTTTTTCAGATGTAGCGATTTTTTCACATAACATACATATGTAGGTATCTTACATCTGTTTGTAATAAAAGTTAATTCTGAAAAGCCGATGAAGCTACAAATTGGATCTTAGCACTTTGCTCTTTCGGCTTACTGTCTGGGAAATATTAAGCTTTCAAGTGCGAAATTGATCATGTCTGTGCGGTATTTATTTTTAAAAAATATTTAATTTGTGTCCTTATATTTTTTGTGTATAGGTGCACTGATTCGACTTAATTTATGTGTTCTCTGATGTGTTCCTATCAAAGAACTGCGTTGGGTGATTGCGAGTATGATTACACATAAAAATCACCTGAATAAACTGGATCAGCGATGATGGATACACACTTCCATGAGCACATATGTATGTATGTTTGCTGTTGATTTTAAATCAGTCAATCTGTTCCTTCGTTTATTGTGCTTGAGTTTATTCATGCTTGTTCTTGTTTTGGGTGTTTGTTACTTGGGATCAACTATGATCATATTGATTACGAGAAAAGTTTGATGAAATGGTAGTGCTGCATTTCCAAACATTACCATTTCCAAACCTCTTTTTGAGATATTTCTAAACTTCAAATTTCTAAACTTTTCTATTTTTTTTGATGACGTTAAATAAGTACCCATGAAATCTGCTGTTCAATTAAATAGTAGGGCTTGTAAAGAGTAGTAGTAGTTTTAAATTAAATAAAAAAATGAAAACAAACGATAAAAAATAATTAAAACGAGAAGGAAGGTGTTAAGTCGCCGTTACCGTTACCACTGGCTGTAATTGTAATCCGATCTGATCTTAAATAATAACCAGATTCTCTAATTTGGTTGATTGTGTCATTCTCTACGATAACATTACAAACTCTACAATTTAAAATTGTGGATGCCACAGAGTTTTGTTCTTTATGAAGGCCGAAAGGGGATCGCAAAATGTTGAAACAAACTTGATTCAGTGTGATTTCACATAAGCCTGGAAACAAAAAACAGGTCGATAGATCCTAGAAAAGCAGCCGATGGTATTTGCGGGTATTCGATGGTATTTTTCTAGCCCCTCGAAAAAGATATCTGTGTTCTATATTCTGCTAGAAAACAGAAAGTAAACATTGCAAAATGGAGGGCAGGAAGCAAAACCCCAACAAGCGGTTAGGGGAATTCAGCGACGAAGATATTATTTAATGAATTAAGGAGGTAAAAAAAGGTGTTGTTGTAGAATTTAAGTTGTAATCATCATTTTGATGTAAATGATATAAAAGCTGAATGGCAGTTTGTAGCCAATGAGATAAATATAAATGAATTTTAAACCGTATTATATATTTAAGCTTAGTACTCAGATCGAAAAAAGGGAGAGTTTGGAAGAGTAAAAGTCCTGGCGGAAGCATTCTCAAATCAACGACGTGTTTGGCTTAATGTGTAGTTAAAAATACGTTTGTCCACAGTCAGGCTTCGGGAGCTGAATGGCTTCATTATCCGCTTATGCAGCGGGAATTCCTCATCTCCAATAATGAAATATGGAGCTCGCCCTCTATTTAGCACATTGTCGTCAGGAAACTGCAGAGTTTCTGACAACAACGATTTTCCAAGCTTACAGTGTGAGAAGGCATTTATGTCTTCCTCACTTCCATAGGCGCCAACATCTGAAGCAGTGTAACCGTACGGAATGCAGTGCACACCACTGGTCCCAGCACTGGCCGCTAGCAAACAGTTTTTCGATCTCAGTACTATGTTTAACCAATTCTTAAATAAAAAATACTTTTTTAATGCTTTTTTCAGAGGTATTTTTTCACATAACATATAATAGTCGTTGCCATTCTGAAAAACGGATGAATGCATCTATAAACGGAACCTGAACACTTTGTAGATACCATTAACATCTGGGAAATATTCTTTTAATTTTTTTTTTTTTTAAGTTTTGACTTTTAAAATTTTTTTGTGTTTATGTAAGTGCTGTTTTGCTTAGCGGTGGACTGACTGACTCTTAAAATTAAACTAAATCGAACTATTTTTTAGCGTACGGCAGTTAACATTCTCTATAGCATTGTTCGATTGCTTTCGCCTACGCTCTTTTATCATGTCAATCTCTCTCTTTCTCAATTTTCGGTTACTGGAGAGGCTCGTCTGCATTGCAAATTAACTTTTATTCGATCGTCGACATCATCGATTGGTGCTTTTCGTTGTCGCTCAGTGATACAGTCAGGTCGACTAACAGAAGGGTAAGGAGGGTTGGTCACTCCATTTTATCTCAACCGTTTACTATATACATACATAAATTTTTATGAGCGATATCTGAAACGATGCTCAATTATTCACCTATATACGAAAAATACAAAGACTTAAGAAATAATTTAATTTTGAAAGTAAAAAAAAACCCTCAAAAATTACAACTTTTGCATTGGAAATTTTATTTTATTTGTATTTTTTATTTATTTTATTTAATAGCAAGCCCGGCGAACTCCGTTTCGTTTCCATCAGCCGAGCACCAACCGGCAGTACACTTGACACGGTTGAACATACGCGACACTAATAATACAACTGAAAACATAAGTAAAACCACATAAGAACTCAATAAAATTACACTTCCAAAAAAAAACTTCTCAAGTGTCAGCATCTCTTCGCCAAGCGCGAACAGCTACGGTGCCCACACGGTAATTAAACGTCATAAAAATATCTTACCACAAACCGAGAGTCAGGTGTCAGCGTTTCCTCGCCAAGCGCAATCAATTACCAACACGGTAACCCAACCCTACGCCAACTCAATTTTCGGTCTCACGGCCAAGCCCTCGCCTTAAAGTTCCAGCCATCTACTAATTTCTTGTAGAGAAAAATCCTGGACGGACTGAGCCTATCTCAGCCTAAGATAGGTCTCACAAAATCAAGACTTTATAAAAAACTAGCAAACCCGGCGAGCTCCGTTTCGCCACCAGATGTCTTCGTTTTATGAACATTTCGTTTGGTGATTAAAAAGATGAAGAACAATTTTTTTTGTTTTATATTTGAAAAGGAAAAATTTTATTTCATTTTACAATAGTAATGAATTCATTTCGATTACAAAAATGAAGTGTTATTTAGTTGAACTTCTCTAAGTAAATGAAAGTGAATCCAAAGTAAATACTGAATCGAAGTGTTATACGTGTTCGCAAATTATCCGTTTCATTGAAGTGCTCTTTAGTCAACCACATTTTTGTTTTTGGTCTGACGTTAACACAAACAAAGCGGATGGTTTCCCAACTCGTGAACACGCAACGTATAACTGCCCATGTGAAAAACAATGATTTTCTAAATTTATCCCGCAAACACTAATAATAAATAATAATAATAAAAGCAATTATTATTGTGTGAATATTGTACCTGTAATTGGATCGACCATCTTCAACGTGATGTCGTATCCGTCTTGCCCTTGCCAATAAATTATTGATATTGTAACGCATCGTACAAACGATGTGTCACGTTTACACGATGCATGATATTGCTTCTTCGCTGAACGACAATGTCTCGCGATTTAGTTTGATCGCCAACAATAATTGCAGCAACATTATTAACGATGGGTGCTTTGAATCTTCGCACATGTTCACCTGTTGGGGTACAATCCGCTCTTATGACAAATTTGTGCGTATCCGATGGCATTCGTTCCAATGCTGTTTTGAACATATTAACCACAGCATTATTAGCGTGCAATGCTTGCAACTGTTCAATAATTCGTTTCTTTAACTGTTCCATGTGTTCCATGTATATTGCACTGCACATTCAGCTGATCCACCATCGACGAAATGAAATATATTTGCAGAAATTAATGCGGTTCATCTGGTGTTGGCACCATTGAACCATGCAAATGATATATTTGTCCTTGTATCTGATCGTGTGATGGTGTAGTGTGTGGTGTATATGTAGTTGTTACGTGTTGCAATTCATTGTGTTGGTATGAGTGATTGGTTATGTGTGTTGTATCTTTTACCTTGCAAGTCGGCATGAAGCTGCCTTCTCGAATGATAATAGCTCCAAAGGAAGTCATGCGAAAGCAGTTATTGTATTCAAGGATGTGTTGAAGAAAATGGCTGGAATCGGGATCACTTCCATCGAACAATGGTTTCAGTGGCGGTGGTGGTGTAAGTAATGGATCCAGTTTGACTTTCCCACTTGCGCAGCACAATCCAGCCGTTTCTTTTTGAACTTTAACGCATTGCAATATCGGCATATAGTCGTCATTGGTCCAATATTTAAATTTTCATCATCACTGTAGTTCGCAGTGGGATCATATTCGAATGCCAAGCGATTGTATGATGCCAATGATCTTCGTGTCCTCACGCGTTGTCCCAATCGGGAATTTTCTCTTATTATATTTTGTCTTTCTTCGCTTAAGTTCTGTAAATACACCTGATGCTGGCTTGCCCCTATGCGGCGGCCGATGTTCGCACGTCGTCCTATTTTTGGACTGTGGACAGAGTGGTGAATTTAACCTCAAATGCACGATCCACATAATTTACACAGTTCAACTTACCACCTTAAAGACAAATGCCTGCTGTTAAAATTGAATAAAAATTTTCACAATACACGTGATTGATTTGATGGTTTCCAATTTAAATGTGAGGAAACGAATGACTTTTTTTAAAATTTCGTTTTCACAGTGAATACAATCCCGGTTTGTCACATGAAATTAACTGAGCAGAGAACAATGAGTAGCTGTCAAACAATGTATCACGCACCGGCGCCTACTTAAAATATTGGTTTGTAGTACATGCTATGTATCAGAGATGGCGCTGTATGTAGTATATAGTAGATAATACAAATACATTTTCCCGCTTTTCTGTAGAAATTTTTCGTGAATTTTCTTTGCTTTAAACCTCACGGAGCCTGAGACCTTTCCAACGAATGCAAAACCGTGGAAATCGGTTCGTGCGTTCTGGAGTTATTGCGTCAAAAGAAAAACCCGACTTATTTTTATATAGTAGAAGATTTTATTTATTTCATTTTTATTATATTTTATATTTCCAAGACGGTAACCTGAAAAACAAGGTTTTTAAATCCAACTTAAACTTTCAACGATTAGCTTTTCAGAATGGCAAAGTTCAGTACTTTAGACGCTCAGACGAACTCAGCTCGTACGATTTTATTCAAAACATTTGAAAATTCCACACAATTCATACCGAATGAGTACGGGTATACAAGTATGTTCGCGTAAACGGCGATACCACACTTTCACGTTTTTAGTCGAGTCGGCGATGCTTGGGGCCGGGGCGTTTCAGTTTCTCCTGTCGTTACTTTCCTGGTGGAGTTGCGGTGGTGATGTACTGGTTGAAGATGCCCGGGGTCTATGTATATACATATGGAGCGGCTAGCCAACCAGACGACCTCTTTGTTGTGTGACTATGGGTCAGTATCTCGGTTGCTTTGAAGTTTCTGCTACCACGGTTGTTTTGCTAGGAATCTCTGCTATTCCAGACGGTTTACATTACGCTGTGGGTCAGTTAGTGCTATGGTGGCGACTGAATTTCTGCTGCCACAGGTGGCTTATATTCGGTGGTGGCTCAGTAGTGCTATTATGGCGCCGGAATATCTGCTCCTGCAGTATTGATATTCTTGACGTTTGCCTCGTCAGCTTGCTGGCTGTCCAATGTGTTATGGTATTCTTTAAAGTCATTGATATTCACAACGTCTTTTTTCGGTTTGCCGGGTTGTCGAAACTTTACGATATTTGTTGACGTAAAGCCTTTAACTTTGTATGGTCTGATATTTCGGGGCCATCTGACCAGTACCAATGAGTCCACCGTGGGACGCCATTCTCGGCGGCAGAGATTGTGGTGCCGTCCTTGTCCTTGACTCGCCCGTTGGATCTTATTCCGCACGATCGGGAATACTTCTTTGAATCGGGTAGCTTTAGTTTGTGCTCTGTCCGGCGGGCTTCCTGTTTCTGGTGGGACGCGGTTCTCTTCCGTGTAGGGCGGGGATGAAACCAGTTGTTTTAGAGACGGTGGAGTTGATTGCCAGCGATATTTCCGGTGTTCGGTTGGCCCGTTCCGTAGGATTTTCCTCGGGACAGTACTGTGCGGTGTATTGTAGATCCATGCCTGCTGTGTACAGGAATATGCTAAACGAGCGGCTGGTGAACTGGATTCCGTTGTCTTAGGCGAATCGTTTCGGAACGCCGAATTGATTGAGAATGCTAGCTGCAGCGAAGCTGTGGAAACCTTGAGTGGCTTTAGTTCGACCCATTTGGAGAAGGTGTTGGAAAATACCAGCAGCATGGCGTTCCGTCGTTTGAATCGGGGCAGTGGTCTTACGAAATCAGCGCATAAGGTGGCAAAAGGTTTCTCTGCCCTGCGGGTTAGAATCTTACCCACGTGCTTGCGTTGCAGTGCTTTGAAATTTTGGCAGCTCAAGCAGCCGCGGACATACTTTCTCAAATCTCGATATAGGCCGGGCCATATCGTTGCGCTATCCGTGTGATTGTCTTACGAATGCCGGGGTGGCCTGCCCTGGGCTGATCATGGCATACCTTGAGGACTCTGGTGCGTCGGTCCTGTGGGACGCAGAGTTTCCATGACACGTAGTCGTGATTGTTGGCTCCGTGGCGCAGATGCCTGTAGAGCTCTCCATTGTCGTAAGCATAGTCTGGGTATTTATCTGGTTCATCTATGGTTTGTTGGATACTTCGTGTGAGCCAGGGGCAAGTTGTTGCTTCCTGTTTGCTCCTTGCTAGCGTTTCCAAGGGTTGTCGGGACAGGGCGTCGGCAACCGCGATTTGTTTTCCTGTTCTATAGTAAACGTTGTACTGATACTGTTGGTGTTTGAGCGTCTATCTCGCTATTCTTCTATAGGGGCTTTCCAGAGTATTCAACCATTTCAGCGCGCGATGGTCGGTTATAACGTCAAACCAGTGTCCCTCTAGGTAGCATCGTAGTTTGCGGATTGCCCAAATGACGGCAAGGCATTCCTTGCCGGTGGCGGATTAGTGTCCCTCGGCCTGGTTCAAGCGTAGGCTGACATAGGCGATGACACGTTTCTCTCCTTCGATCTCCTGCGTCAGGACGTCGTCTATTCCGAGGTTGCTCGCAGCAGCTTGACGTTGGAGTCGGGGCAAGTGAGTACGGCGCCGGTCGTGAGCACTTACTTTAGTTGGTCGTAGGCAACCTTTCTTATGGAGTGGGAGCGTCGGGAATGGAGTGGGCGTTGAGATCCGGTAGTCCACGAACATGCACCATTTACAGTTCTATTTACGGACGAGTACGATTGGGGCGATTTGATGACTTCGTGAGGGCACGATGAGACCTTCTTGGATCAGTTGATCGACTTGCTCGTTGATGATCCGCATCATGGCTGGTAGCACCGCTGCTTGATGGGTCGATTTTCCCTCATGACAATGGTGTGCTCTGCAATGTCGGAGGTAGAGATTTTCGAACTTTGGTAGTTTTGTGTCCAGAAATTCTTGGTTCTACGGCGCTATATCCGGCGGCCAGGGATCTAAAACCGGTTCTGGCTCGTTTTCGGTAGGATCGGTGGTTTCGGGGTCAGAGCGCTGGCTTGCGTCTGGCAGGAGGATGGTTGTGTCGAACAAGGTGGGGTGGTCGATCCTACGTGAGTGTGAGCGACGATCGGGATAGCGTTGGCCGTGGGTGGCGTAGATTCGTGGGTCTGGTGGGATACGTGCTTTGTTGTGTCTGCTGACTGGTGCAGGAGGCTCTTAACGACGCCTCTGTTTTTGGAGCAACGGCTTGTTTTGTGCGAAGAAATTTTCGGACGTGGCTCTAGGAATGACTTGGCGCATGGCGCTATGCGGCACGTCGGTACGCGGAAGGTACTCCATTGGGTTGGCGGTCTGGGTGGCATCGTGAGGCCGCTGAGTCCGCAAGATCTGTCTTAAAACAAGGGAATGCTTGGTGTGGGGTTTTTATAAGTAGTACAGTGTTCTGGTATTTTGCTAATTTCGCACACGGGAAATCGAGCATTGTGTGTGGATTGGGTTTTACATTTACGAGGTTTCTTATGATGGTTCTTAGCTTGGGGAGGCGTTGGAGGCGTTGCAAATGTGGCGGGCCATGATTTCCCATCGTTCGTTACATACTGCATGTAGGGAACATGCTTTCTATCTTCAAAATGATGGACTTTCGTCTTTTTGGGTGGCGAAGTTTTTAAATACACTTGTATTTAAGTCATTTTACAGGAGTTTCGGCATAAAGTTTGATTTCTCTGGCTCTTATAGTCTCTAAAATCCAGGCGCTCATCTGGACGAACAGGCAAAGCTCTGTCGCGTATGTTCCGATCCAGATTCGAGCTTTTTATGGATATGAGATGATTCTGCAATCGTCAAAATTGGAAATGTGCGCTCTTATTGGGGCGCGCGAAATTTGTAAAAACACTTTTGTGTGAGTTATTGTGTCAGCCTGGAAAAAAATGTGGTTGCTCTGAATCTTATAGTCTCCGAGCACTGGGCGATAAATAAGACGGACGGACAGACGAACAGTCAGTCATGGCTATATCGACTTGGCTATTGATGCTGATCAATAAAATTGACATTACTGGTCAATAATTTATGGGATCGGAAACGATTCCTTCTCTGCTTTACACACCTCCACTTTTACCACAAATACATATACCCTTTTACCCATCGAGTACGGCTATCAAAATGTTGTTTTCGTTTCTCCAACGTCTGTGGATTCGAAAATACTGAACTAAGTATTGGCCAGGGGAAAAAATGGCATCTGTTTTTAATTTATCTATATTATATTTCGTTTTGGTTTTAGATATTGCGATTCCAACACGATGGCATATTTAGCTATTATTTTTCCATTTCCAAACCAAAATAAGATATTTTTCAAGACAAATATTGCAAAAAATTTTGGAATACAACACTACGAGTATCCATAACTAAAAGTTACGAAAATCTGATCCCGAACAATTTCAATTCGTAAGTATTGTTTCAAAATTGTAAATTGTAATCGCAAAAATGAAGTAAAGCCGGAGCATAGCGGAACGATTAGAATTAGCATGTAACTTCATATCAACTGCAGCACTTACCTGTGGAAATTCTTCATACTTTTTGCCAACGCAAGTTTTTTTTACCGCATCTTTAAACTCTTGATTAGATATCTTTCCATCCTAAAAAAAAAGATTGAAAAATATTTTTTAATAATCAGAACATACAAATTAGTTACAGGCAAAGAAGCACGTTAGAGAAAAAATAATTAAAAGACGTTTCATATAAAATAAAATATGTCACATGTCCTTTCGGACTATAATATTGTCCATAAAATCAGCTAATTTTAAGTTATGCTCTAAATTCGTAGTTCGGTAACCCCCGGCATATTCTGCGCTGTTGGAAAGGTCTAATTGGCTGTTTAAACTCATTTGCCAGAGCAATTTTATTCGTTTCTCTATGGAAATACAATCCAATGAAAACATTTCCCGGCAAATACACAAAAATATAAAGGATGCTTTCCGTCCTTTAAACGATGCAAATTCAAGGGAAATGTAATATCGAGCGGGCGATGTGTAACCACCGCCAAACGAAGATCATACATTTTCTTCAGATCAATTTCTTTGGAAATTCAGCAATAGAATTAGATAGACGTTGTGCAATTTTAACTCCAACTAAACGTGAAATGATACACCATTTGCCAATCTTCCACATGAGCATAATGAATTAGTCAAATTATTTAAAACCCGATTGAATACAATGCATTCTAACGAAATTATTAAAACAGACAATGCTCCAGATATCAATAAAGTTTGGTAATTGTTGAAGGCTGCGGAATGAATTTTCATGCATATCGATTGATGATTCGGCCAGAGGTTGAAAACCATCTTTCAAAATATCGCCGGTTGTTTCAACAGTACTGCGCCGACATGTACGTAAAGGTCGAAACGAAACGGCTCAACAGTAATCGTTTTAATCAGTCGAAGTTATGATCAGAACAGCAAATTCACTTGCCCGACGCCATCTCTATTGAAAAAACGTCGCCAACATAGATTGTTTGACCATTTTCAAGCTTCTTATGTTGCAAGCTCGCGCCACTTGTGTGAGTACGCCCGAGATGCGATGGCGTACGTTTGGAATTACGGACTTTCAGATGTAATCATCACGTTCACGTGATTATGTGACTTTTCAACAGCTAGCGCCCTCCCCTTCAGCCGCTACGGATTATCTCTCTCGCTCACACACTGCTCACACTATCTGCCACGGAACAAAAATATGTAAAATGATAAAATATTTTAACATTCTGCATAAATTACATGCTTACTGATTGAGAACGGGTTTAAAATTAGTGTCGCGTTAACGCCGACCATAATCATAATCATGTTCCGGAATTTGAATCATCCGAAATTTAGCAACGGTACGCGGTTGTCCTTATCACCAAAAAAGTATATATATTATTGATCAGCATCAATAGCCCAGTCGATATAGCCATGTCTGTCTGTCCGTCCCTCCATTATGTTTGTCGCCCATTGCTCGGAGGCTTAAGAGCTTAAAGCAACCAGACTGATGTGAGATCTCCCTCCTTCAATTGTATTTCAAAATTTTTGCTCCGCCCGCACAAAGGGCGTACATCTGTGGGGGCCACAATTTTGAAAATAACGAAAAATAAATAATCGTAGAAAAAGCGCATATCTATCAGAAGCCCAAATATGAATCGGATCGGATCAATAGAATAGCCACAATGGAGAAAACTATTTCGAGAAACATCGTTCCCTCTCGATCTCTCTCACTCACCAAAGCATCTGCATTGTCCATTCGTCTAGATGAGCGCCTGGATCTCAGAGACTACAAGAGCTTGAGCCACCAAACCTTCTGTCTAAGCTCTTGTGATACCACTTCAATACACTTTCAAAATTTCGCCCCTTGAAAAAAACCGAAAATGCAGTATGGTAGAGAATGACCAAATCTACCAGACTGCCGAATCTAGTTGAGATCGAATCATTATTATAGCGAAATAGATTAAATGAATTTTCAGCATATAGCTCCTATCCCATTACCCGCTACTGATTCTTTATCTCTCTCAACACACTCTGCCTCGTGAAGTGTACGCGAAGGCCGAAACGGCGTGCTGTTGTGAGAAGTGATGTAGATGACAGATGCAGCAAAAAAATGTTAAATCTAAGAACTGAATAAATATTTACAAATTCCATATAAATCACATGTGTACTGACTGAGTACGGGTATAAAAATAGTGTCGTGTCAACGTCGACTCAACACGTTCTTTCTCATTATACCCGTACTCGAAGAGTAACAGGGTATTTTGTATTTGTGGTAAAAGTGGATGTGTGTATCAGAGAGAAGGAATATTTTCCGACCCTATAAAGTATATATATTCTTGATCAGCATCAATAGCCAAGTCGATATAGCCCTGTCGTCCGTCCGTCTGTCTGTCCGTCCGTCTTGTTTTTCGCCCATTTCTCGAAGGCTATAAGAATTAGAGCAACCAAATTCGTATACAGTCTGATGGGATACCTCACTCCTAGAAAAGTGTTTCAAAAGGCCGACCCGCCCCAAAGGGGCGAACATCTGTGGCGTCCACAATTTTGAAGATAACAGAAAACGAAAACTGCAGAATCATAGAGAAATACCACATCTAACAGGTGCCCAAATCTCAACTGGATCGGATTATTAGTATAGCTACAATAGAGAAAACCATTTCGAGAAAACATTATTCCGTGTCAAAATTTTAAAAATAAACTCACAAAAAAACGTCTGGAAAAACTTTTTGGTTTTTTATAGTAGATCGAGAGCTCATTTATCTCCAAAGACTAGTGCGAAAGAGCTAATGATGCAAATGGTTTTCAAACTTACTGTCCAGACTCCTGTGATATCGCTTCAGTATGATTCAGTGTATTTTTTTAATTTTCGAAACGCCACCTTTCGCCCTTCCGCAGCAGCGAAATTTTCCCCTTTCGCCCTTACAGCGTAGTCATTTTATAGGAATGAGCGAGTCGCTACAGTTTCTCCACTTTCGCTCAATATACACTTTTACTCACACATTGCAGTCTTGTGAGGCCATATCTATCAGAGGCCCAAATCTGAATTGGATTCTTAGAATATAGCCACAATGGATATTCGGCGAAGATGATGTAAATGCTAGACGACAGATGTAGCAAAAAATACTATTGTGTCGCCTGGATCAACCAAACTTTCTGTAGAAACCAAACTCCTGTGATATTAAACTCAATAGAAGTGTATTTCAAAATTTCGCCCCATCCCCATCTGCACACTACTGATTCTTAAACACTCTGCCTTGTGCAGTGCACGCGGAGAAAAAACAGCTTGTTGTTGTGAGAAGTGATGTAGATGTTGATGACAAATGCACCAACAAAATTAAAGTGTAAACAAAAAAATTTAAAACAAAAAAAAAGTGTAGACCGAGGCTCGAGCGTGGGTGTCGGTCGAACCCGCAGAAGGTCGAAGAGGTCGCAGGACAGAGGCGACAGATAATCCTCTTCTGGAACGAGGAGTCGCTGGAGCTCCTTGGAAAGTCGGCAGGAGTGGTGGACTATGGCTACCGTAAGGTGACCATAGTCCCCTACAAAAACGACTCCAAGGGAAAGGAAGCCGGGGTCCAGCCAGACCTCGAGCTTGACGTCCCGGAAGCGAAGAGCAAACCCGAGGCGTCTGACGTGGCGTCCATGGTATCGGACGATATCCTGATCGCTATGAGTCCGACGCGAGCGACCCGGCCAGAGGTCTCGGACGCATCGACGTCGGGGAGGACGACGCCTCCCCGTAGAGCGACGTCGACACGACAGTGGTGGAGGCGAGTTTCAGGAATGTCCCTGACACTCCTGCAGATAAACCTCCACCATTGTAAGGCAGCATGTGCTGCCTTATTGCTCCACCTAGCCAAGGGTGGGGCCGACATAGTCCTCATTAAGGAACCCTGGATCCTCGGAAACAGGGTCTCCGGTTTGAGGACTCCTGATTATAAGCTATATTTAGCTGACTCCCCAGGTAAAATACGCACCTGCATTCTTGCAAAAAGAAAACTGCACTTATTTTTGCCCCAAATTTAAGCAATGAAGATCACACGGCGGTGAGCCTCGAAGGCCAGGAGCGCTCACCCGCATCTGCTCGGCATACATGGGTCATGACCAGCCAGACCCTCCTCCAAATGCGCCGTTGAGGGCGCTCGTCGCAGACTGCGAGGCCAAGGACCAGTGGGAAAGCACCGACACAAACGAACGGGGTGAGTTCCTTTTTAACTACTTATTGACCACTCAGATGGTCATCTTAAACCGAGGGGATGATCCCACTTTCATTATTAAGAACCGCAAGGAGGTCCTGGACCTCACGCTTGCCTCTCATACGCTACAGAATAACATAAAATCCTGGAGGAGAACTCTCTTTCTCGGACCACAATTACGTGGAAACTGTCTTCACGTTCACCATACCGAGTCCAGCCCAGTTCCGTAATCTCAGGCGGACTAACGCTATGTGGACTTCCTTTGCCAAACTCTCACTGAGTCCCCACCCAGGGAGGATATATCATGGCAGACCACGAGCCGACTTGTAAAGGTTTTTACCGACGCCTGCAATGCTGCGCTCGATAGAGCCTGTCAACCCGGCAAACCCAGGGGTCGGAAGAAACGTGCATGGTGGACTCCGATGCTGGGAGAGCTCTGGAAATCCTCACGGAGACACTTCAACAAAGCGAAAGCTCTTAACGTTGAGCAACGGACCGAACGCAAGGTCAGTCTGTCAACATACAACAAAGACCTCAGGAAAGCAAAAGGCGCGTCATGGTGTAAGTTCTGCACCGAAATCGAGAGCATCTCCGAAGCTTCGCGCTTACGCAAAGTACTCTCGAAATCAACTCCAACCTTGGGGTATTTGAGGAAAGCCGACCAATCCTGGACGATATCCAGTTCCGAGTCGCTAAACCGAGTCGCCAGTGCCCCGCGATTGCTCGGGTGAGCTCTTCCAAGCGTTTCTTCGAACGACTTGCCCAGATTGATCTGGAAGTTTTACATGTGATGACCAACTACCATCGCCTGTCAGCAATTTGCTCGAAGGTCTCGTGCGTTGTTTACCTACACGTAGCCAAAGGCATCGCTACTTGCTCCCTCTCCGGCAGGACAGGTACAGTAGTGCCCTGCCTAGCTAGCTCGTCGGCGGCATCGTTCCCGACAATGTCCCTGTGTCCTGGGACCCATATTAGAGAGAGATCCAGCTGCTCTGCGGTCTCATTTAGAGACCTGCGGCAGTCGTAAACGGTCGCTGAGTTCGACGAAATAGAGCCAAGAGCCTTGAGGGCTGCTTGGCTGTCCGAGAAGACGCACACTGAGTGTCCGGAACTGGATGTCGTCCAGGATTGGTCGGCTTTCCTCAAATAACCCAAGGTTGGAGTTGATTTCGAGAGTACTTTCCGTATGCGCGAGGCTTCGCGGACGATATATTCAAGCAAAATGGCTAACAGGCGATTGAGCTGGCCATCACATGTAAAACACGAGATATCTGGCCAAATCGTTTGAAAATACGCTCGGAAGAGCTTTATAGACGTAAGAGCAGGCGATTTGCGCCGTCACCCGAGCCATCACGGGCACTGGCAGATCGGCACACACGCTGCAAAACTGTCGATCCTCACAACGAGCAGAAGTCTGGGACGAGGAGGAGGAAGAGTCACCACTTCTTCTGTCTCCCCGGCCCCGCAAACCGAAGACTACGGTTCCTCGGGGCCTTTTCCTTAACATTTCGACCTTTCCGAAACCAAACCGGGGATTCTGTCTAAAACATCCAAGATCGGACTGCCCTTAGCTCGGCACTAAGTTGTTCACCACGGTTGTGGTCAGGAGAAGGGGATCGCGCCCAAAGGACAAGGAATATTTTGCTTTAGCCTAACCTAAGATGTCTTTTGTAGCCTTTGTTATTTTTGTTTAAGTGATTATTTATTTTGCCATACCTTATCATCATCAGCAATGGCTGAAATTTCGTCCCATAAATTTTTCATAAGTTTTTTATAGTCATCTAGCCGAGAAGTGCTACAATCTCCCTTTCCTTCAACAACACATGCTCTTACGGCCATGCACAGAAAGTCATTTTGGTCCAAAAATCCATTATTGTCTATGTCTAAAAAAGAAATAATAAAATGTAAATAATTAAATTTATTTTGGTATATCTTAAAAGCTATTCTATTAAAAGTTTTGGTGTCAGTATCAATGTAGGATTCGAATTTTGTGGTTAATAAAATTTTACACTTCATTTAATGGTCACTTTACCCATTTAAGTCTGCATCTAATCCGCTGGATGAAGTTCGACGAAACTTAATACGGGTGCTATCAACATAAAAAGGTCCATATGTAATGTTTTTACCTCTGCCAGTAAGGGCTGTGATTTGAGGGTTGTCGATTTTTCGCCCCCTGGTATACAAAATTGGCAAAACTCTTTCATTTTGATCTAGAAAGCTTGAGATTTGTGTTTGAGCAAGCCTCGTATTCTAATACGATAGTTATCAATAATAATTGCCACAGAGTACGACGTGGGATCGACGATTCATGGGCTTTTACTACCATAATGTTTTGATCAAATATTAGCCACAGATTTATCGTTGCATCGCTAGATCAACATTTTCTTTTTCTTTTCAAATATATAATCAAACAAACCACCAGTCCTTCTTTTTAATCGCAATATAATCCAAAAGTGGAGTGTGCTTGATTCGATTTTCTCGAATGGGACTTGTGCAAAAGTATGTAATTAATTTGACGTAATCGGAAACCAATATATGATAAGTAATACATTTTGCAACGGATTCTCCAGCTTGCATAACAGCTTCAGAAGCACTGTTTTTCGCAAACCATAATCAATATATCCTAGATCCGGGACTACAAATGTCACCACCATACGGAATAAATAAATATACATAAGAAGCCTTCAGAACGGCCCATTGCTCGGAGCCATTGCTCTAGAGCTAGAATAGCTAAATTTCTTTTACAGACTGATATGATATCTCGCTCTTACGTCCACTTCTGCCCCACAAAAGAAGCACATCTGTGGCGTCCACAATTTTTAAGATAACAGAAATGGAAAATGCAGAATCATAGAGATGCTTGGTTGCTCTGGCTCTTATAGTATCTGAGATCCAGGCGACACAAAAGACGAACAATCAAAGCAGACACCTTGGCATGTGAGAGAGAGCGATAGGGACTGTCCTTATGGGTAAATCCTGCATTCAGAGCTAGAGAAGTATATGCGTAAAGCTGGCTTTCCAGTTGAGCTGGGAGCAGAATTAATCGATTGTTTTTCTTTGCAGATACAATTTTAGTGGCTTGTTGGCTATTTTTGCTGGAAAACATAATTTTGTCTCAAGTAATGCCTCATTTCTTCGACTGAAAGCCAGTAGACGTGTCTAGAGACGGCTTCTCTCATGCTATTTCTATCTTCGCAGAAAAATTCAAATTCTAATGTCAATACACCATAATGTCATTACACCAAAAATATCTATAGTCAGTGGTCGATTTTTCAACAACTGGGTGGAAATGGCCTGGTTTCCATGCAAAACGGAGGAATATATAAGTCCGAGAACAACAAGATTTCATACTACTACTCTCGAACAGAAAGCTTGACGCTTGGTGTAGAAGTCAAATATTTCAAGGTCCGATATTTATATTGTCGTACATTTATTCTTTATCGCTATCTGTAGCTGTATAAACTTGACTGGCCTGAAAATATAAAATGTTTCCAATATAAAGTCCAAAATAAAGTATGTAACATATGGGGCAATTAGTCGGTTAATTTGGTTTTAAAATAACATCATATACTTGCTGATGGTTTTATAATTTCCAAAACTAATTGTTTCAGCGTAAAAAGGACAGCATTATAAATTGGATTATCAGTATTGGAAAGAACGTAGTCTTAGTAATTTTTTCTCTCTGCCTGTTTCTGTAGAACATATGTATTTAGTTTTTGAGCTGAATTTTATATTTTTTACAGACAGAAGATTTTTTGCTATCAGCTTTTATCTATTCTATTTTCTTTAACCATGTCCTTAATTTTTTTTACTGACTTATATTTTTCATTATTCTTTGCTGTATATTTCTTTTCAGCTATATTTTTAACACAAATTAAGCGTTTATTGGGGCAACAGCAGGGGCAACACTAAGTTTTTTTATCGTGCACTTGCTCTCTCTTTCTTTCTCTCTTTCTAACCGACCATATTGCGTGAGAGGCCTAATCTGTGACACCTGTGACATCTGCCACAAGGTACCATTACCACTGATCCACTTGTCACTTGATTTTAAGTACAGCTTACAGTTGGATATGACTTTGACTTTGAAGTATGAGGACTGGAAAATCTCCTGAATCGACAACAGATATTCGTTATTAAAGGAGTTAGCCTTTGTAACCTAACTAAAACGGGGTAATCTACACCTTTATTATAAGGTCACAAACGATCCTTATCTGAATCAGAAAATGTGAAAAGCTATCTCATAGCGATTATAGTATTTGTATACTTGTAATTTTTTTCGATTAGTTTAGTTTTTTTTAAATATATTGGAATACAATAGGTCTTTAAAACTTACCATACATGTACCGAACAACGAAATCAACACGGTTATCCCATGAATAAGCCATTATGATGGTATTTCTATGTTGTTAATCCGCATAAAAGTGCTGAAATTGGAAAATCAAACTATGGTTTGAGGAAGAACAAAAATCGTACAGTCTTATGAAGGCTAAATATTACCACCCAGACATAGTAAATATAATAGCTCCTTACCTTAAGAATTGCTTACTTCAGACTAACTAAATTTGCACAAACCAAAGTCAGACACATTTGCAACATCCATTTAATTTGCATGTATCTAAACATTATACATGCATACATATAGATATAAATAAATATATACATAAAACATATATATATATACATATATATATATATATACGTCTACATATACTATACATATATATATATATATATATATATATATATATATATTTACATATATTATGTAGATATGTATATAGACTTAATGTAAATATATAGAGGTGCCCAAAAAGATATTTTTAGTACATGCATAACCTATTATAAAACACATTTTTCACAAAACTTACACATATTATTCTTCGTTGCTACCCTTTCTATCCATTTTTTACCTTTCACGTAAAAGTCTGCATATTTTCGATAAATATAAAAGCCGGAGTGTTTCTATCATTGTAATGTAACGTAATTTCTCATTAGTTTAAGAATTTTCTATACTACAATACAAATTGTGTTCATATGAACAACAAATTAAAATAAAGATTACATCAAATATTGGACTCTATATGTCCTTGGGTTTCGGCGACAACTAAAATTATTTTTGATCTAAATACTTAAGTATAATATATATTAAATTCCTTAATATATGGAGCTGAAGATATTACGTTTATTAATAGATAAATGCCAGCACAGAAATAATTGTTGTCTAACTGCACTGTTCTTCTTTTACTCTCTTACAATTCTAATATTCTCGTCTCAATCCAATTTGAAACAAGTATCTAGTATCTACATATATATTTCTTTATCCGTCTTCTATTTTAATGAATATTTGACCGATGATGTAATATCATGCAGTATTAATCCTTCATAAATATTAGCCGAATTCTGTGTCTAAGCAAATTCCCGACAAGGGTTATTCGCGTTTTGTTTACTTTACCAGTAACCGTACCAGGTGGGAGCGCAGTTTTTAAAAATCAAATCAGACGTACCTTAGATGTGTCAATCCTTTCTCCAGATTGGGTCGAGGTTCGGAGCCATTTGGCCAGATTTTAAATTCCAGTACATGCTGCCGACCACCGCTAGAACTGTTTCCTGGCTTAGGAAACTAGGCGACATCGCCGTAAGCGTCTTAGACCATCCTAGTCTGTGGTCCAAAGGGCGGGGGTTGCAAAATTTACATATAAATTCAGAACGAATAAATTTATTTTTCATGAAAAAAATATCCTGCGCAGAAAAAAAGCAGCTCGATTCCAAATCAAAATTAGTAGGTAAAATCGCTTTGTACATTTATAAATAGTACTTTTATGTGAATATATCAAATCGAGAGATCAATAGAGAGGGCGCGACCGATAAAGATTACTGTAAATGCGATCGGGACTGATTGCTCAGAGTTGTTTGACGTTCATTTCAAGTCTTAATAGTTTGGTTTGGTCATTGGTTGTCCGTTCTGCTAAATATGGATGACCAGTTCGTTCTCTTTGAAGTGACCAGACGTGTTTTTTTCTTGCGCTCCGCTTCTTTCTTGTATCTGTTACAAACAACCGGTGTTTGGCCTAATAAATTTAATAAATACATTCTTAATATGGTTTTCTATCCAAATCCGCGGGTGCATGCCTAGTTTTTGTGTATAAACACGACGTTTTTAATCAATTTTGTGCGTCAGTTAATTGTGTTTTTGTTGTTGCTTCCAGTAAGTAAGAAAATACATTTGGCCGCTCTCTTTGTTTTTAGCTTTTTGTCTAGCAACTCTCTCTCTCTCTATCACCCAAACTCTACTAACTGTTCTTTCTCTCTCTTTTTTTAAACCTTTTGTGCAGTAGCTCTCTTACTACGTTGAAGTAGTTCTCTCTTTTTTCGATTTCTTCTTTAAGCATAGCTTTTAGAAATTGCTTGCACTGTGGTCCGATTGCAATTTGTTTTGAACTTTCTTTTGGTCTTGAAACAAAAATTAAAAACACATTAATTATGGAATTTTCTGTGGTCTGCGCTAAAAAAACCTGCAAGAAGCAGATCACTCACGATCAGCCGAACATACCTTGCTGGCTTTGCGACAGCGTAGTGCACGTAAAGTGTCCAGGTATTTCTGGCCGTGTTGGTGATGCCATCTCACAACGCAACGGACTGCATTATTGTTGTGAGGAATGCCGTGCGGTCGAAAACGAACGGACGAGGAGTGGCTTGAAGAAGCTGATCGTGGGCTTTAAGAAGCAATAAGATCGGCTCTTAGCCATGGACACTCAGTTCAGCAGTTTACAGCTGCTGGCTAAGTCTCCGTGGCGCAACAAGTCCACTCCGCGGGACTTGCAAGTGCCAACTGCCTCACGGCCGCCGGCATCCGAAAAACTAACTCCGACCACTACGCCAGTGCAGCAGTTGATTTCGTTTGCCACTCCAAGGGCAACGATCGCTGCTGGGGATGCAGATTCGGTTGCCGAATGCATCGTCTCGGAGAACATGCAGCCGACTGTAGCATCCGTGTCCGTAGAGTCCGTACCAAAAGCCATAGTAATCCCATCCATTACGAACCCGCCAGTTGTTCTACGTCCGGGACCACCGGATATTGCAGTCACAGGTACCGCACCTGTGGTGCCAAAACCACTGGTGGGTGTCCCACCAAAGCGGCAAGTTTTTGTCTCTCGGCTTGCCCCCTGATCTCACATCTAATGATGTAACTGCTTGTATACAAAGCAAAATAAAAGCCGATGGCCTAAAGGTGGAGAAGTTTAATTTCGCTTATGGCAGGGAGATAGCTTCTTTTAAGATAAGCGTCTCCCCATTTCGACACCATTTGCTCTGCCAATTTTTGGCCGGAGCACTTGGTTGTGAAAAAGTATAAGGCTAAGAAGAAGAATAGGCCCCCATAACTATCCCCGGCAGTCAGACCAGTGCTCCATCCTCATCTTCCCGCTCTGCTCTGCCACCCATCCAAAAAACTAGTTTCCTCTCTTTTAATTACTTACCAGAATGCTAGAGGCTTACGTACTAAGCTCAGCACTCTCTCTATCTTGAAAGTTTCCCATTTTTGTCCCATATTATTGTGTTAACTGAAACCTGGTTAAAGCCGGACATCCTTAGTTCCGAAGTTTTGGCAGATCGGTACACAATATTTAGAAATGACCGTTTGTCTCGGCGTGGAGGAGGGTCCTCATCGCAGTGGACTCTAACTTCACGTCGGAACATTTCATATTCCAGGTTCAACAAGACCTGGAATTCCTGTGCATAAAACTGATTCTTCCAGACTTTTCTATTTTCATTATCTGCTCGTACATTCCACAGTCTTCGGATATCTCTATATACGAGCAGCACCTGTCCGCTTTAAAAACTGTTTCTTCCTCGCTATAAAATAAAGACCACAAGATAGTTCTGGGCGATTTCAATTTGCCAGGCACTGTTTGGTCTTCGGTAAACGAGTCGAATAACCTTGTGCCCATATCACGACATGACTTTATTGACGGCCTGCTAGACCTGTCCCTGTCTCAAGTCAACCATGTCAAAAATTCCCCGATTGCTCGATCTATGCTTTGTCTCGGATCCGACCGAAGCGTTGTTAACCCGAGGCCTTCCGCTCACTATACCTGAAGACTCCTACCAACCTATTTTCGAATTATCGGTCGCTATTGGACCTTCTGTATTGGATCGATCGTGAAAGCTTTCTGAACGTGTCCGCTGCTTTCGTAAGGCCGGGTTTACGAAGCTTAATAGCCTGATTAGGGATTTTGATTGGTCCGCTCTGTACTGTATATGCACAAACATTTTTTACAATGTACTTGACACACTCTTTGATTCTTGTGTCCCATATTTTTATCCGATTAGATCTGGGAAGCGCCTTAGTTTCCCTAGAGCTATCCAGACTTTATAAAAAATTTCAAGAAGTTGGCTCTCCTTCTTCTCTCTCTCGCTATGTAATAGCAAATTTCACCATTCTCAACGCTCAATGCTATACAAATTACCTATCTCGATGCAGGAAACGCTTTGCTCAGGACCCTTAACAGTTTTACAGCTTCGTAAACAGCAACGGCATTTTCAGCCCTACGTTAAATGAAAGCTCACTGCTTCAGGATCTTCGACTAGTTAAGCCGGTGTTCTCACCAGGTCCTGTCTGAGCCCCCGGCTGTGTACTCAGGTACTGAGCCGACGCTCTGTGTTGACCCCTGCTTAAACTATTCACCCTGTAATGATACCTATTTCAGACTGAGGTAAGCTCAGTCTGTCCAGGGTTCTCTACAAGAAATTTTGTAGTATTGCTGGAACTTTAGGGTAGGGCTTGGCCGTGAGACCGAAAGTAAAGCGGGCGTGGAGTCTTGTTACCGTGTAGGTGCTTTGGGTGATCGCACTTGGCGATGAAAGGAAAACGCTGACACCTGAGTTTTGGTGTACGCGGTAATATGGCTTGTTGTGTCACCTGATTTTTTTGTGTTCGCGCTTCGGCGAAGAAATTATGACACTTCGTGAGTTTTGGTTTTTTTATGTTATTTAACTGGCTTTTATTTATGTTCTGTATTGTTCTCTCGGGGGGTTTGGTGTCGTGTAGTGGTTTCGTGTATAGTGTTCTTGCGGAGGCGATACGTTTTAGAATAGGCGATGGACTGCCGTTTTGGTTTATGATAGGCGATGGACTGCCGTGATTTTGGATAGGCGATGGACTGCCGTGTTTTAGGATAGGCGATGGAATGTCGTGTTTTTGGATAGGCGATGGACTGCCGTTACTGTGTAGAATAGGCGATGGACTGCCGTGTTTTTGGATAGGCGATGGACTGCCGTTACTGTGTAGAATAGGCGATGGACTGCCCTGATTGATCGCGGGCTCGGGCTATTTAAGCCCGATTTCTAGTGCTGAGTCCGCAAGTCTGGGTGCTGGGTGGGTGTCGGCGCGTGCCACCGGCCTGGTCATTGCCTCCTCGGTTGCACCGAGAAATGAACTGAGTCTAGATTTGGCACTTTTGATCATTGACTCGGTTGCACCGAGAAATGACCTGTGTGGAGTTGTATAACTCGGGGGGAAACTAGGGCGCGTGTGTCGATTTCGCAGAAATCGATCGGCGCGTGTGACTTGGAAATTTACAGAGTAAGGTGTACTGTGTTTGTGTTGTTTGTGTATCGATATATATATGATACGTGGTATGGTGTTTTACAAAGTATTACATATGGTATAATATGGTGAATGTAAATGTAACGGTTCGTTACACCCCCTTTCTTCCGGGTGGGGCTGCAATTGGCTGCTTTGGTTACTCCTGTGGTGTGGGTGGAGGGTCCGCGGCATCCCCTCGGCGTCGCTTCGGGTCGGGGATGGTGAAGGTATCCTCGACCCTGACCCGGATCTTGGTTGTCCGAGTCCCCCATGGGGTGTCTTCACGTTCAACTATTTTGTAGTTTGTTGTCCGTTGTTGGAGCACCGGTTCCTCGGCCTGGGGCTCGTCGTCGGAGGATTCCGAGGGTGCTGGTGTGGTGGAGCCTGGCCCAGTGGCTTCCGATCCGTTGCTGTCCGTGTGGGCGTGTTACGGCGTCCAAGACGACCGTGGGGAGTATGAAGGGGTCCGTGGTGGTGGGAACCCTTCGTCGTCAGAATTGGTTGCTTCGTCGATTCCCCTGGTGTAGGGTGCGGTGGCCGATGCTGGTGGTGGGGGACCACAGGTTTTCCCAGGTGAACCGGGAGGGCCGTGGTGGTGGGCTCCTCGAGTCCTCCTCGAGGGGCCAGGTGGCCGCGTCGTGCTCTGGAGGATAGGTGGAGCTGTCCTCGCTCCGGCCCATTGAGCTTGGTGGCGAGGAGTCCCTGGAGTTGTCGTTGTCGGGAATGCTGGCGGGAATGCTGTCGGGTCCGCTTGACCAGGCGGGGCTGGTGCCACTGGTGGGTCGTGACTCCTCGTCGGAGGAGTCAATGAGGATCACTTGTTGGTTGTTCATTGAGTTTTTTTTTTTCTTTTCTGGTTGGTCTTCCTTTTGTGGCGTCTAAGCTTGGAGTGATGGTTTGCTGGTGGCTTCTGAACACGATACCTCGGTTTATGGTTTTTGGATACTTGCTGGCATCGTGGCCTAGACCTGGGTCAGCACTCTTTGTCTTTCGTTTTATTGGAGCTTGGTTGCGGCGGGCGATTTGCCTGTTTGGTGTGCTTCCGGTCGTTTTGGCAGCGTGTGTTGGTCAGCGAGTTGCCATTTCCTCTTTAAAGGGGTTGGGTCCGGGCTGACTGGGGCGGATGTTTCGTTGTTGCAGTTTGTGCCCGCTTCGACATCGCGGTGCGCAGGGTTTGTGGTCGGCTCTCGGGCTCTTCGGCGCCAACCTAACCAGCAGACACTGATCGCCAGAGTGAGGGCGACGCCTACAGTGATCCAGTGCGAGTTGGCGTGACTGGCTGTTAGGCGTTCGATATGCCTGAGGTTACCCAAGCTGAGTTCCCTTAGGAAAGGCAGACTCAACTTTTCCTCGTGGCCTGTGATGTTAAGCTTTGCCATGGCCGAGACTGCTGCCTTTTTTCTTGGAGGCTCCCAGCTGGTTGACATACCAGGTCCCGTTCAGAGAGACCCGGTTGCCATACGTGATGAGGTAGGTGCCGCTAAGGTGTTGGGTGTCGCCCGCCTTATCTGTGACTGTCATGTTGGCGTCATTGATGATTAGCGTTCCATGATCCTCGGGGTGACGGCGGACAGGTGCCCAGGTAGGGTACCGCAGTGGGCGACCGTTCCAGCCACCAGTTGTTGTGCGCAAGTAGGTTTTGGGTGTTCCTTGCAGAAGGTAGTGCCGATGGTTGTCTCGCACTCCGTGATGCTGAGGATGCGTCCGCCGCAGTCGGCCACTGTATTCCCATCGCCGAGGTCCAAGATTGTGTGTTGGTGTTGGACCGGGAATATTGTCATCTTTTTGCAGAGATAGGTGGGTTTTGGGAATTTCACCAGTAACGTGAGTAGGTCGCGGTTTTGAAAAACGCTGACCTTGGCTACCGCCAGGAGTTCCACCAAGCGGAGGTTGTTAAGTCGCTGGTCGTTAAATTCCTGAATATCCGCACCGTCCAGTAGAGTGGGGCTGATGATATTGATTTTGGCCAGGGTTAGGCCTAAGCTGAGATTTTGTAGGTCGTTGATGATGATCCTGTTCTTCGCTAAGATGGTTTCGGCCAGCTGCACCCGTTCCGTGTTTCCGGATCTGACCAGGTTGTTCATATATTCCGTCAACTCATTGAGCCGGGTCTGCATCCTTGAATTGAGCTGGATCTGTTTGGCCTCTGACTCTATTAATTGGCCCTGAAACGTAGCTGTTCCCAATCCTCAAAATCTGGCGTCCCGGCGATGGCTTTAAGGGCGCTGCCCAAGATGTTGAGACTGCGTGTGTCCCGGTGGTGTATTTCCAGAGTGGCCACCAACGTCCTGATATGCTCCAAGTCCGTAGCGAAGATGGGGGCTACCCTGTCAGTGGTAAACCGCGCGGTGGCTTGTTCGGCTTGAGCGACGTAGGCCGCGTAGGAGGTGACGTTGGTGGTGTGTTGTAGATAGCCTTATTTTTCCCATAGGACGACGTCGCCATCGACGATAGGGATGTAGTGGGTACTGGAGTAGTCGTTTACTTTCATCATGGTTGCCGCCGCGGTGGTTGTCAGGGCCAGAAGAATCACTAGCGCGGTCAGTCTGGACTGGTCTTCTGGGCGGCTGGCGGGTTGCATGGCTGGATGTAGTTGGATGTCGATTTTGGGCAGCGTGCGGACAAGACGGTTCGTTGGTTGGAAGCGTTTGGTTGGATGCTGTTGACGGCTAGTAGGGTTTCCGATGGCACTGTTTCTCCGTTGTTAGGTAGTAGTGTTCTGATAGCTCTAGCTCAAGGTCTATGCTATATATAGGGTGGGCCGTAGGTGTTCCCTAGTTGGCGTCGGCCCTGGGCCCCATCGTATCGTATGTTCTTTTGCTGCGATCGGCGTTTTCCCCTGGGTCGTGGGTTAGCAGCACCACCGTTGTTGTTTGCTGGGTCGGCGAAATGTGATTCTCCACGTGCAGCGACATTTCCGTTTCTGGTGGTTTGCCGTCGTCAGGGGGGTCGATGCGCTTGCCGGTGTTGTTTGCTGGGTCGGCATCAACGTGTTTTGGAGTTTCGACTGCTGGTGGTTTGCCGTTGTCAGGGGGGTCGATGAGCTTGCCGGTGTTGTTTGCTGGATCGGCATCATTTTTGTCCAACGTGTTCTGGAACTTCTACTGTGGGTGGTGTTTTGTCGTCGCCAAGGGGTCGATGTGACCCTGGTGTCGTTTGCTGTATCGGCAAAGTCACTGTCGACCGTGTCGTGGTATTCTTTCAGGTCGTTGATATTTGCGATTTTTAGTTTTCGACTTCCCGGGAGTTGCAACTTGACGATATTTGTTGACGCGAAACTTTTGCCCTTGTATGGCCCATCATATTTTTTTAAAAATTTAGCAGCGAACCCGTCGGCTGCGTTGGAGAGGTGGTGTTGTCTGATCAGTACTAGTTGGCCCACCATGGGTCGTCATTGTCGTCGGCGGAGATTGTAGTGCCGGGATTGTTCGTGACTCGCCCGTTGAATGTTGTTCCGCACTATCGCGAACACTTCATTGAGTCGGGTTGCCTTAGTGTGGGCTGTGTCCGGAGGGCTTCCTGTCCCTGGTGTAACTTCGTCGTATAGTGATCCAGGTAAGCGCGGTTCTCTCCCGTGTAGCAGGAAGGCGGGGCTGAATCCAGTTGTTTCCGAGACACTGGAGTTAATTGCTAGTGATATCTCGGGTATGAGATCGTCCCATGTGTTTTGATGCTCCTCCACGAATTGTGCAATCATTGTCTTCACTGTCCGATTGGCCCGTTCTGTAGGGTTTTCCTGGGGGCAATACGGTGCGGTGTGTTGCAGATCAACGCCGGCTGTTTGCATAAACAGGCGGAATGAGCGGCTGGTGAACTGTGTTCCATTGTCACAGACAAATCGTTTTGGTACGCCGAAGTGACTTAGAATGCGTTCCCGAAAAGCTAGCTCTAGGGTAGCTGTGGTAGCTTTCTTAAGTGGCACTAGTTCGGTCCATTTTGAGAAGGTGTCGAAGAATACCAGTAACATGGTGTTCCCCGTTTTGATTGGGGAAGTGGTCCCACGAAGTCGGCGCATAGTGTGGCGAATGGTTCCTCTGCCCTGCGGGTAATCATCTTACCCACGGGCTTGCGTTGCAGTGCCTTGAACTTTTGGCAGCTCAGACAGCTGCGTACGTATTTCCGCACATCGCGATATAGGCCGGGCCAATAGTATCGTTGTGTTATCCGTGTGATGGTTTTCCGAATGCCGAGGTGGCCTGCCGTGGGCTGATCATGGCATTCCTTGAGGACTCTTTGGCGTCGGTCTTTTGGGACGCAAAGTTTCCATGACACGTAGTCGTGATCGTCGGCTCCGTGGCCCAGATGCCTGTAGAGTTCTCCATTCTCGATGACGTAGTCGGGGTATTTATCGGGTTCCTCTTTGGTTTGCTGAATCCGTCGTGTGAGCCAGGGGCAAGATGTTGCGTCCTCTTTGATTCTTGCTAGCGTCTCCAAGGGTTGTCGGGACAGTGCATCGGCAACCACGTTTTGTTTCCCTGCTCTGTAGTGGACGTCGTACTGATACTGTTGGAGTTCGAGCGCCCATCTCGCTATTCTTCCGTAGGGGCTTTCCAGAGTATTCAGCCATTTCAGCGCGAGATGGTCGGTTATAACGTCGAACCGGTATCCTTCTAGGAGCAGCGTAGTTTTCGGATTGCCCAAATGACGGCGAGGCATTCCTTGTCTGTGGCGGAGTAGTTTCCCTCGGCCTTCCCTCAAGCGTCGGCTTACATAGGCGATTACGCGTTCCTTTCCTTCGATCTCCTGCGTGAGTACGGCGCCTATGCCGAGGTTGCTCGCATCGGTTTGTAGTGAGCACTTGACGTTGAAATCGGGGCAAGCAAGTACAGGAGCGTTCGTGAGTTGTTCCTTTAGTTGGTCGAAGGCCGCTTGTTGATCTGCGGTCCATGTCCATGTTTGTCCCTTCTTGAGTAGCTGAGACATTTGTTGGACTACTGTAGCAAAGTTTGGCACGAATCTTCGGTACCAGGATGCCATTCCGATGCACTGACGTAGTTCTTTTTAGGTTCGTGGGTGGCTTGAGTTCTTTGACGGCAGCAATCTTGTCGGGATCTGTGTGGATACCTTCTTTGCTGATGACGTGACCAAGATATTTGATCCGGTTTTGGAAAAATGTGCACTTTTCCGCGTTTATCCGCAGGTTCGCTTTTCGAAGGCGAGAGGACTATTGCCAGGTTGTGTAGGTGGTCCTTGAAGTCTCGTCCGACGACGACAATGTCGTCTAAATATGCGAATGCGTAGGGTTCCATGTCGGCTCCGATCACAGTATCAAGGGCCCGTTGAAATGTTGCTGGTGCAGAATGTAATCCGAAGGGCATCACTTTCCATTGATAGAGACCTCTGCCGGGGACCGTGAAGGCGGTGGCTTCTCTGCTTCCGTTGGCCATGGGTATTTGCCAGTATCCGTTCTTCAGATCGATGGTGGTTATGAAGCGTGCGTTCTGTAGGCGCTCCAAGATGTAGTTGATTCTGGGCAGTGGGTATGCGTCAGGAATAGAGTGAGTGTTGAGTTGTCGGTAGTCCACGCACATGCGCCATTTGCCGTTCTTTTTACGTACGAGTACGATGGGGGCGCTGTGGGGGCTTCGTGAGGGTTCGATGAGACCTTCTTGGATCAATTGGTCGACTTGCTCTCGATAATCCGCATCATGGCTGGGTTCTTTGGGTAGTACCTCTGTTTGATGGGTCGATTATCCCTCATGACGATAGTGTGCTCGGCGATGTTGGAGGTCCCGTGGAGATTATTGAACTTTGGAAGTTCTGTGTCCAGAAATTCTTGGATCTATGGCGCTATGTCCGGCGGCCAGGGATCGGAGATCAGTTCTGGGTCGGGGTCGGTGAGATCGGGGGTTTCGGGGTCCTGTGGCTGGCTTGGGTCTTCTGGGAGGATGGTTGTGTCGAACGCGCTGGGGTGTTCGATCCTTCGTGGGTAGTCGCTTATGTGGGCGACGATCGGAGTAGCGTTGGCCGTGAGTGGCGTAGCTTCGTGGGTCTGGCGGTAAGTCTGGGGGGTAATGTCTCCAGATCTACGTATGGCCAGGCGGGTCTCAGTGACGACTCTGTTTTCGCAGCAACGACTTGTTTGGGCGACGAAGATTTCGGACGTGGTGCTAGGCATGGCGTGGTGCATGGCGATAGTGGGCATGTCAGTACGCGGAAGGTACTCCAGTGGGTTGGCGAAAATCGGTGTGGCGTCGGCCGTAGGTACGACAGGGGGCTGCGGTCGGTGTTTCGGGGGTCATCGGGCTAGATTCCGGTTCCGAGTGGAGAGGTTCTGTGGATATTAGTTCGATGGTTGGACCCGACCAGCAAGGGATTTGCGTGGCTGTTTCCCTCGTGGTTTGGTTGTTGCACTGTTGCTGCCGTTGTCGTTGTTCGGGGCTGGTTGTCGTCTTTGAGGGGTGTCCGTGGGTTCACCTTCTCCGTTGAGGGTAGGGTGCATGGGTGCGCGGTGGCTGAACTTGGACCTGGGCTTCCTGTGTCGAGCGGGTTCCAGTTCGTTGGGGTTTGTCTCGTGTGTGAGATCCTTGTGGTAGGTTCGGGATGCGTGTGCCCCGTAGTTTGTTTTGATCCTGGGCTTCCTGTGTCGAGCGCCTGGTTCAAGTGTGTTGATTCTTGTCTCGTGTGTGAGATCCTCGTGGTGTGTTTGGGATGTGTGTTCCCTGGGTTTGGCTTAGGACGCGGGTGCTCCGTAGTGGCCGTGGGATTCGTTTTCCCGTTTGCTTGGTTGCAGTTTACCGGTGCTTGCTTCGGATTCGTGTTTTCCGTTGTGGGCCGGTTCTTCGCTTTCGCTGTGGTTGGTTTCGGTGTCGTATTCTTCGTTGCATTATTGGGTGCCGTCTTCTTTGGGGTAGGTCGGGGACGTGTGTTCGCTGTGGTTGGTTTCGGTGTCGTATTCTTCGTTGTGATATTGGGGGCCGTATTCTTTGTGGTAGGTCGGGGAAGTGTGTTCGCTGTTGACCCTAGATTTCTTGGTGCCGGGTTCGGTGACTTGTACGTGGTTGGAATGAACTGACGGTGGCGTTGGCGTGAGGTGGCGATCTTGTAGCTTTAGTAGCGTGGTGCCGCATTGGATCGTCGTTTCGATGGCACATAGGAAGTCCATGCCGACTATAACTTGCTCCAGCATGTTAGGGAGGACCAGGAGTGGGATTTGGGCCTCTCGTTGATCCAGCTTGATGTGCGCCAGTAGAACTTGTGTGATCTCTCTGACTGATCCGTCAGCCAGGCGTATGCGGACGCATGCATCTTGCAGGTTGGAGTTGTTGTTTAGTTGTCGGGCCAGGTTGTCGCTGACGAAACTTCGGGATGCCCCGGTGTCGATGGTGGCCTCCGTTGTTTGTCCTCCTATTGTCACTGTCGCCACTATTCGGCCGTCGTTCACGTGTAGTGGGTTGCTTAGTCGCGGGTCTGTGGAGGCGTCGTTCTCGGCTGATCCCGGGTCAGTTGAGGACGCGTGTCGTTTCCCGACGTGGCTCGGCGGCAGCAGTCAACGGTTCGAGTGCCGCGCTTTCCACATTCCCAGCAGAATAGGATCGAAGCGTTGGTGCAGTCATAGGCGGCGTGTCCAGCTTGACCACATCGGCGACAGGCTGCGCGAGGGTTGGCAATGGGAGTGGTGATCATTCGATGGGCGACGCGTGGTTCGTTGCATTATTTTGATTCGATGACTGTCTGCGCGGTGTGTCGGCTGAATCCCAATGGGGTCTCCGAAAGGGGGTACGGTAGGACTCACCTTCTCTGCGGTCTGGGTGTCTGGCCGGCCTGGTGTCTCTTGGTGGGATTCGAATGGGTGTGGGAGTCGTTGCGTGTTTCCTCTCGTGAATAAGCTCGTACTCTGCCGCTAATCGGGTTAGCTGTGACAAACTTTCCAGTTCGTCTCGTCGCACGTATAGTTGGAGTCCTGGCAGGGCGTTGTCGTAGATCCTATAGAGTTCCTTAACTAGGTCGTACTCGGCATGGTGCATGAGTAGCCGTATCTCGATGAGATAGTCTTTGAATGGTTCTCCCACCGCTTGCTTGCGGCCTCGGATCTGGTCCTCCAATTGTTCGAAATACCTTGACGGCAGAAAATACGTCAGAAACTCCTGGCGGAAATATGCCCAGGAACTACCCTGTAGTTGGCTGGTACGGTGCCAGCGACTGGCTCGGTCGATGAGTAGTTCGGCCATGCTCCGAGGCAGTTGGTTGGTGTCCACTCCGTAGGCGCGTGCGCGTTCCTCGAGTAGTCCCAGAAACGATAGTGGGTCATCTTCTCCGTTGAACTGGATGCCCCATCCACGGATGCGTTCTGCCGTCCGTGCTACGTGGTTATAGTCGTGTCCGATTATGGGTGCGTCAATCGACGGTATAATTCTCTGTGTGGGCGCACGGGAGGTTTCCATAGTTTCCTGGAAGATCGACGGCTGTGACCACTGGTGGTCGCGGCGCGCGGGCTCTGGGGCTGCGGAGACATGCAAGCTGGCTTTGGGGTCCCATCTTCCGGTGCCTGATGGTCCTGGAGTAGTGGGCAGCGGGGACTTGGAGCGTCCTGCTGGTTTTGCGCATTGTCTCTCGAGTTCTGCCAAGCGAGTCCAGGCACCCGGCGGGAGTGGTCCGGCGACTAGTATGGCAAAAGTTCTTGCGCAACTCTTCAACAGTTCCTTCGGTGTCAAATTCGAATTCCTTGGCGAAGGCCTCCAGCTCATCTCGGCGGCGCTTGTAGATCCAGCCGATGCTGACGCCTGGATTGGCGATTTGCTCGCTGGTGTGGAAATCAATGCTCGCGTCGTCTTCGTAGGCTTTTTTTCTGAGTTTTCCTCGGTGTTGTTTTGGGCACTTTTCACTGTTTTAGCACTTGGTCACTGTGTTTACTTTCCCGGTGGCACTCGCGACTGGATTCGGGTGGGTGTGCGAATTTGGTTTTGTACCGGACTTGTGTTCTGTGGTTAGCTCTACTATTCTTTCTCGGTGGCCGTGGGTCTTTAAGCCACGTAGCCCCGTGTTAAGGTTTTCTCTTTAAGTTTCCTTAAAGTTGCCAGAAAGTTGGCTTTGAAATCTCCTTAAAGTTTCCGTAAGTCCCTGCTCCGGCGCCACTTGTAATGATACCTATTTCAGACTGAGGTAAGCTCAGTCTGTCCAGGGTTCTCTACAAGAAATTTTGTAGTATTGCTGGAACTTTAGGGTAGGGCTTGGTCGTGAGACCGAAAGTGGAGCGGCGTGGAGTCTTGTTACCGTGTAGGTGCTTTGGGTGATCGCACTTGGCGATGAAAGGAAAACGCTGACACCTGAGTTTTGGTGTACGCGGTAATATGGCTTGTTGTGTCACCTGATTTTTTGTGTTCGCGCTTCGGCGAAGAAATGATGACACTTCGTGAGTTTTGGTTTTTGATGTTATTTAACTGGCTTTTATTTATGTTCTGTATTGTTCTCTCGGGGTTTGGTGTCGTGTAGTGGTTTCGTGTATAGTGTTCTTGCGGAGGCGATACGTTTTAGAATAGGCGATGGACTGCCGTTTTGGTTTATGATAGGCGATGGACTGCCGTGTTTTTGGATAGGCGATGGACTGCCGTGTTTTAGGATAGGCGATGGACTGCCGTTACTGTGTAGAATAGGCGATGGACTGCCCTGATTGATCGCGGGCTATTTAAGCCCGATTTCTAGTGCTGAGTCCGCAAGTCTGGGTGCTGGGTGGGTGTCGGCGCGTGCCACCGGCCTGGTCATTGCCTCGGTTGCACCGAGAATTGAGCTGAGTCTAGATTTGGCACTTTGGTCATTGACTCGGTTGCACCGAGAAATGACCTGTGTGGAGTTGTATAACTCGGGGGGAAACTAGGGCGCGTGTGTCGATTTCGCAGAAATCGATCGGCGCGTGTGACTTGGAAATTTACAGAGTAAGGTGTACTGTGTTTGTGTTGTTTGTGTATCGATATATATATGATACGTGGTATGGTGTTTTGTGTTCTGTATTGGGTCTTACAAAGTATTACATATGGTATAATATGGTGAATGTAAATGTAACGGTTCGTTACAACCCTATCCCTTAACTACTCATGTTTCCCTCCGATCTGGAAGGAATCGTTTATTATTCCTCTCCATAAGAAAGGTAGTAAGTCTGCCGTAATGAATTACAGAGGTATATCAAAGTTATCCGCTATTCCTAAAATGTTTGAGAAAATTTGAATCCCGCACTTGCAACATCTTTTTCAAATCACTTATATCTCCAGCTCAGCACGGATTTATAAGGCGACGATCAACAACTACAAATTTACTAGAGTTTACCTCTTTTATTATTAAAGGCTTCCACGATTTCAGCAAACCATTCGACTCTGTAAACCATTCCCTTTTAGCTACAGGGCAGCCATCTTGGCCCCCTTCTTTTCACACTCTTCGTTAATGACCTGCCTTCAGGATTAACAAACTCTCGAGTACTCATGTATGCGGATGACGTTAAACTCAGTGTCCAGTATAAGGATATTTAATTTCACTCTCGCTTGCAATCCGATCTCAATAACTTTCAGTCATGGTGTTGTGCAAATATGATACACTTGAATGCCTCGAAATGTAAAGTAATGACATTTCATCCCTCCAGCCCCTTGTTGGCTCCTTACACCCTCTGCGGTGGTTCTCTTGAGAGAATTACATTGGTTGATGATCTTGGTATTAAACTAGCCCCAAGTTAAAATTTTCTGAACATATTTCTACCATGGTAAATAAAGCCAAGGGAGTGCTTTGGTTTATAAAGAGGTGGTCAAAGGAATTTGACGACCCCTATATAACGAAGACTCTCTAATTATCGCTTGTTCGTCCGATCTTAGAGTACGGCTCTTGTATGGTGCCCTCAGTACAAAGTACACCAAGACCGTATAGAATCAGTCCAGAAAAACTTTTTACTTTTTTGCTCTGCGTGGCCTCAACTGGGATGAAGGTGTGAGACTGCCTTCTTACTCTCGTAGATTGCTCCTTATAAACCTTCCATCCTTACTTAATCGTAGAAAAATGCTTGAGTGATTTTCTTGCACAACTTGATCAGGGGTGACATCGACAGCCCTGACTTGTTGAGCCGCATAAACTTCACGATTCCTATTAGATCCTCTAGAAAATTTATTCCTTCGTACCTTCCACTGTGTAGATCGAATTATTCCTTGCATGAACCGTTTCGGATCTATAATTCGGATTGGATTATAATTCGTTCTACCATATAAAATCCATCACTATATCACTTCCTCTACTTAAATCACTAATACTAACATAATACTAACAATTAGTAATATTCTTTTGTAACTTTGCATGTTTAGCGTTGTGTTTAGCACTAATTTTTCCTCGAATATTAGTCTAACACCTATCTTTCCTGCATGTTCGCGATCGTTTTCGGTATACGTGTCGCGCGTCATGCGGCAGCGCTCCTCGGTAGGTTGGGCGGGAGGAGGGCTGCGTATCTGCCAGGGATCCGCGCGTAACAGGCTTCGGCTTGGTGTCGCATGGGCCACTTGTTGGTGCAATCATTGCACATCAACGTCCTAAAGTAAAGTATAAAGTATGTATTACTATACATATGTGGAAGACCTGCCAAATAATAATAAAAGAAAAAATTTTCTCAATAATTTAAACCATTACCTTTATTTGTAGCCTAAATAAAAAAATAATCTTTGAAAAACCCACAAACTCGTAACCAGCATTTTTCCGATTTCTTACGTACATAGTTAACGCATGGTTTCCATGTTCATCAGCGTGATAAGCCGCTATATACACATATTTAACATTGATTTATCAAAATTGAGAGTCTCTCTCTAAAACAGATTCGAAGCAATGTGATTGAATAATAAATATAAAATGTTAATTGTAAAGAACCTGTCGTTACACCATAGATATATAGCCAATAATAGTCAATAAGTAAAAAGTAATGAAGTTATACGCAATGTAATGTAGTTCGTAAGGTTACGGCATGAAGTCCCGCCACTGTATCATCCAAGCAACATGTTACTACACGCCCGCAGCATAGCCGACAAAGCTATGCGTGGGAATAAAGCAGTCGTAAATTGAACTTCGTTTCGCACGGTTTATTTTGTGATCGCCCTTTATCGCCGCCCAAAGCTCTGGTCTGTACCGCTAATTCCCGCGTCTCAAGCCTAAGTAAAGGCATCCTACATTCACCAAAAAATCGTTTCGGAATTTCTACAGAACCTTTTTAAAAACGAGAAAGACGTATGGAGTCGCTGTGAACGCGACTCTACTTTTATAACCGTACTCAGTTAGTACACATGTGATTTATGTGGAATTTTTAAATATTTTATCACTTTTACATATTTTTTATGCATCTGTCATCTACATCACTTCTCACAACCTCGCACGTACACTGCTCGAGGCAGAGTGTGCGAGCTGTGTGTTAGCGAGAGAGAGAATCTGTAGAAGCTATCAGCGCTAAAGAGGTGGGGGCTAGCTGCTGAAAATTCATTTTGTTATTGTGGATATGTCAATGATCCGATCTGAACTGGATTCGGCAATCTATCTATCTTCTATTCGATTCTTCTATCTTCGAAACTGCAGCAGTGAGATATCACATGAGTCTGGAAAATGTGGTTGCTCTAGCTTTTATAGTCTCTGGGCACTGGGCGCCCAAAAAGACGGACAGACGGACGGACATATAGACATGTCTATATCGACTCGGCTATTGATGCTGATCAAAAATATATATAGTTTATGGGGACGAAAACGTTTCCTTCTCTGTGTTACACTTTTACCACAAATACAATATACCCCTTTACACCTTTATACCCTTTACCCCTTTTTAATTTTTTCTAAAATAAGAGTACCCACGTTAGTTGTTTGTGTTTTCGGACCCTAGCTACAGGATAAAAGCGGATCTAATTGCATAAAGCATTTTATTATACCCGTACTCGCAGAGTAAAAGGGTATATTGTATTTGTGGTAAAAGTGGTGGTGTGTAACATAGAGAAGGAATAATTTCAGACCCTATAAAGTATATATATTCTTGATCAGCATCAATAGCCGAGTCGATATAGCCATGTCTGTCCGTCTGTCTGTCTGTTTGTCTGTCCGTCCGTCTTGTTTGTCGCCCATTTCTCGGAGGCTATAAGAGCTAGAGTAACCAAACTAAAGTAAACCACAAAGGGCGCACATCTGTGGCGTCCACAATTTTCAATATAACAAAAAACTAAAAAACACAGTCGTTGTGCAACACTGGTGAGGAGCGTACCTCGGTTTTACAGCGGAAATTTAAAAATTAGCTTATTTCGTGAAATTGAGCCTAAACTCGCTTATAATAAGCATTAATCCGATCACCAGTGGTTACCCCACAACCTGCTAAGACGGCGGGCCAAAATTGGCAGTAGATCCGTAGTTTTTCGATAACTTTGCCTCGCCGCAATGGCGGCCCAGAAAAGCCAGTAACGCGGAGTCTGGGGCAGCTTAATCCGGAACCATGGCTGGCATGGGAAGGACCAGGATGGCCACGGAGAAGGCGACAGGATCAAGGATCCTAGTGGAGACTCTCAAGAAGAGAGAAGGAGACGCCAGACTGTCTACTACGGCAGGCGTGAAGAAGACGTTAAACTCTACAGCGACCTTGGTCTCAAAACCTACGCAAAAACCATCTTGAAAAGGAAAGAGACGGATAATAAAACCACCAAAAAGATTACGACGAGTGAGAAAGTGAAGTCTCATGTAGAGGTTTGTCAGACGTCAGTGAGTACCAGATCAACAACAACAACTAACGACAACAACAAGAACAACAACAACAACATAAACAACAAATACTACGAGGGCCACAAAGGCCCTTATGTCGTGTACATCGACAAAATAAGCGACATTAATTCCAGAAAGGCCATCAACCAGTTCGAACTATCCGAACTGTTGGTAAATTTGGGGACTTGGCGGTATAGAGGAGGTCGCGAGGATAGGCCATGGCAGGTGCAAGTTTGCTTGTAGGTCGGCCGACAGCGCTAACGAGGTTGTGGAAAGCAGTGCTTTCGCCGCCCACGGGTACTCTCCTCGAATTTTGCGACACTTTGTGCAAAGGGCGGGCCTAATTTTGGGATCCCAGGCCACCACTCGGAGGAGCAGCTCGCGGAGCTGATCACTTCAGACGTCCCCATAGAGGGAATACCACGTATTTCCAGGAAAGACAGATCCTCGGGGGAAAGGGTACCCACCGGCAGGGTCAAACTCTGGTTTAGAGGGGAGCAGCTGCCCAAGGAAATCAATTTCCTGTATTCCAAGGTTATAGTGAAACCCTTCGTTCAGTTTAGCCAATGCTTCAGGTGCTTTAGGTTCGGCCATATGGCGCAGCACTGCAAGAGCGGGCCGAGATGTTTCAAATGTGGTCAGGACCACAGCAGCGGCACGCTATGCTCGGGGTTAAGCTGTGCTAACTGCAAGGGTAACCACGCGGCTACGCACTCGCAATGCGAGGCGAGAATAAAAGCGTATGCCATTCAAAAAAGCATGACGCTGGAAAACATATCACGGGCGGAGGTCAAGGCCAGGTATCCGACACTCTTTGGTAGATCTTCTCCCAACCTTGAGACCCAGGGGAGTTTCCCCGACCCACTTGGCAAAATGTCACCCTTCCCGAACTACAGAATAACAACACAGAGGCAGCTAGGGAAATTCACTCGGTTGCTTCGTTCGCCGAGGTGACCAAAGCCAAAAAGAGCGGCAGCACGTAATTTGGAGTCGGTTAAGGCAGCTGCCAATATGGCAGAATGGAGGAACGCGATCAACGCTAATAGCCCCCAATTGAGTGAGAAAAATTTGTGAGAACATCGTCCGTGGTTTCATCTGTGGCCCAGGAAAAGCTTAACGCACTGGGATCCATGCTAACAGCGTTCTTGGTGGAACCGAACAATATGTCAAAGGGGAATTGGTGCAGAAGTTTTTCAACAGATCTTGGAGTATGTTAACACCTCCAACGTTGAACTCGACCGTTTGCAGATTGTGCAGGGGTTGGAAGCGGGATATCCAAACAACAAACAATGAAGATTCTTCAACTAAACATTCAAAGTCTGACTTACAACAACAACAAACAGCTCCTCAATATGTTACAAAACCATGGTTCCTAAATAGAAATAAGCTAAAAGCCATTGACGCTAAAAGGATCAATAGACTGCTTAGCGGCAGTGCATTTGATAGGCACACTCTTGCCAAAATGCACGTAGTCGCAAGTAACATTTGTGATACTTTTGCGATACTATCGATGACGCATCGCATATAATATTTAATTGTACCAAGTACAACACAACAAGACTAAGCTACCCATCGCTAAGGAAATATAATAATATCTATAAATTCTTCGAAAAAGAACAAATTAGCTCGTACAAAACATTAATCGAGTTCATAGACAAAATTGGAGTAAAACTGTAACAAGTTACATATCTCGACGTGGCGATTTCCACCTTGTAAAGGCGGGCGGCCAAATAATCCCCCTCTACTCAAGGGTAGAGCGGTAACATAAAACCTCAAAAAAAAAAAAAAAAAAAAAAAAAAAAACGAGAAAGAACGTACGGAGTCGCTTCGAACGCGACTCTACTTTTATACCCGTACTCAGTCAGTACACATGTGATTTATGTGGAATTTTAAAATGTTTTATCATTTTTTACATTTTACATTTTTGCTACATCTGTCATCGACATCTACATCTACATCATCTTCATCAGTTCTCACAACAACACACGTACACTGCACGAGGCAGCATGTTTGAGCGTGAGTGTGTGTGTGAGAGAATCTGCAGCCACAATCAACCCCAATAAAATGACTTACGGCGCAAGTGGAAGGGGGCAGCTCGTAGCTGAAAATTCATTTGATCATTGTGGCTACAATAATGATCCGATCTGAACCAAATTCGGGAATCTGGTAGATATGGTCATTCTCTACAAAACTGCATTTTTATTTTTTTCTATCCTCAGAATTGTGGATTTTCGTCTTTTGGGGGCGGAAGGGGCGTGGCGAAATTTTGAAAATACACTTGTTCAGGTTTGGTATCACAGGAGTCTTGGCCAAAAGTTTGGTTGCTCTAGCTCTTATAGTCTCTGAGATCCAGGCGACACAAAATACAAAAACCAAATCGTCTCGATTTTGTGTGAGTGCGAAAGGGATGGAGCGAAGTTTTTGCGTATGTTTTTCTCTATTGTGGCTATATTAATGATCCGATCCGATTCAGATTTGGGCTCCTGATAGATATGGGCTGTCTCTATGATTCTGCATTTTTCGTTTTCTGCTATCTTCAAAATTGTGGACGCCACAGATGTGCGCCCCTTTGTGGGGCGGAAGTAGGCGGGGCGAAATTTTGAAACACTTTTTAGGAGTGAGATATCACATCAGTCTGGAAAAAAAAAATTTGATTGGTCTAGCTCTAATAGCCTTCGAGCAATGAGTGAAAAACAAGACGGACGGACAGACGGACAGACGGACAGACGGACAGACGGACGGACAGACATGGCTATATCGACTCGGCTATTCATGCTGATCAAGAATATATATACTTTATGGGGTCGGAAACGCCTCCTTCTGTGTGTTACACACATCCACTTTTACCACAAATACAATATACCCTATTACTCTTCGAGTACGGGTATAAAAAACTAAAAATGCAGTATCATATCTACCATATCTATCAGGTGCCCAAATCTGATGGGATCGGATCATTTAAATAGCCACAATAGAGAAAACTATTTAGAGAAACATCATTCCCTCTCTTTCGCACTCGGATCGAATCGGATCATTAATATAGCCACAATAGAGGAAAATATACGAAAAACTTCGCTCCCTCTCGCTCGCACTCACACAAAAACGAGTCGATTTGGTTTTTGTATTTTGTGTCGCCTGGATCTCAGAGACTATAAGAGCTAGGGCAACCAAACTTTCTGTCCACACCCTGTGATACCAAACTGAAACAAGTGTATTTTAAAATTTCGCCCCGCCCCCTTCCGACCCACCAAAAGTTGAAAATCCACACTTTTGAAGATAGGAAAAACGAAAAAAATGCAGTATTGTAGAGAATGTCCATATCTACCAGATCGGATCATTATTGTAGCCACAATGTTCAAATGAATTTTCATCAGCGGGAATACCCCGCGCCCTTTCAGCGTTTCCCCGCGCCCGATTCCGGCGTAAGTAATTTATGGGGTTGATTGTCGCTACAGATTCTCCTCCCTCTCGCTCACACACTGCCCATACATTCTGCCTCGTGCAGTGTACGTGTGTTGTTGTGAGAAAAGATGTAGATTATGTAGATGTAGATGACAATGTAGCAAACAAAAATGTTAAATGTAAAAACTGATAAAACATTTTAAAATTCCACATAAATCACTTGTGTACTGGTTGAGTCCGGGTATAAAAGTAGAGTCGCGTTCACAGCGACTCCGTACGTTCTTTCTCGTTTTTTATATACATTCATTTATACTGAAGTATTGTAGGAAGATATTTCATGGAAAAGTCCGTTGTGCCACACAGTGTCGAAAGCAGCATCACGTCTAGCGTTAGCATTCCAATCTAATGTCTTTGCGGACAAAGGTTAATAATTCTCGGAACCCAAATTGAATAAAAGGTAAAATATTGTTAATGTAGGCTAATGCAGGGATAGCAGAGGGCTTGCCCGGTTTTGCAATAGGAATGACCCTTCCCGCTTTTTCCAAGTTTGAAACAGCTGCTAAATTTGATGGTTGTAACAGGAAGGTAACAGTTTCAGGCAGATAACAGTATATATAATTTAAGAGAATTTGGAAATTAAGTATTAAATAATTTTTATTTTTGATCAATTCTAATTCGATTTAGCAGCAGATACATAATCATAGCTTGACCCTTTTTTTTAAAGTAAGTTTGACTAGATTTTTTGGAAATGTTATCCGTGCACGACACATTATTTCTTGCAAAGAGTCTTTTGTATATATAAATAAATAAATATAAGTACTTAGAAAGCTACAGAATTAACTTTACAAACATAAATTTTATATTAAAAATATTTATATTTGACTAAGGGCTTTAAAAATTTGTTCTTGTTTGCTTCGATGGTCGGAAAATATTTTCTAACCCACGGCTATAAATGAAAAAATTAAAAAGTATTGAAGATGTTTTCTTAAGACTTTTAAAGTATTATCACACCTTAAGTACTAGAGATATTTTATATTGATTGATTCCGAAAAATCATTCCGAAAAATCACTCACTAAACTTATAAGAAAAAAAAATTATCCTAACGCTCTTTTTGTAGTAAGATTGTATCTACCAATGAATTTTTTAACACCATTTTTGAACAATTTATAGAAATACATCCATCAAAGTATTATCAATCCAGAATAATATTGTTTTCACATCGAAGGCATTCTTTCTTGCAGTCCGCTTGAAGATACCCTAGAAAAAGAAAGAATTCATTTTAGAGATTATTTGTATTATAAAAAGAGTACCGGTAATTTCGTAAATGTAAAATTCACCATGGTTCATAGCCGAAACGAATAGCGAGCAATGGGCGACAAACAAGACGGACGAACGGACGGACAGACAGACATGGCTATATAAACTCATCTGTTGATGCTGAAAAAATATATATACTTTGTGGGGTCGGAAACGAATCCTTCTGCGCTTTACACACATACACTTTTACCACAATTACAATAAACCCATTTGAGTTGCCGTTATCTCGACACTACTTTTATACCCGTACTCAGTTAGTACACATTAACCAGTTTTTTACATTTTACATTTTTTTTTCTGCATCTGTTTTTCATTTTCTGTTATTTTCAAAATTGTGACCGCCTTTTGTGTGGGCGGAAGTGCGCGAGGCGAAATTTTGAAATACATTTGTAGGAGTGAGATATCACATCAGTCTGTAGTCTCTTGCAGTATCTTGTAGTCTCCGAGCAATGGGCAACAAACAAGACGGACAGACAGACGGACGGACAGACAGACAGATATCGACTCGGGTATTTATGCTGATCAATAATATATATACTTCATGGGGTCGGAAATGATGCCTTTTCTGCGTTACACATCCACTTTTACAACAAATACAATATATACCCGTTTATTCTTCAGGTTTAAAAAAACAAACTTATTAAAAAAATTTTAAGCCTCAAATTTTTCAGAAAAAGTTGATTTAGTTCGAGGCCAAAAATGCTGTCGTATAGTGGAATAGTTAGGGAAGAACCGAAAATTCAAAATAGACCTTTGGAGCGAGGGCAGGACATTATTATTGCTTAGATTTTGCTTTGAATTAAAGCCGTCGGCCGTTTCATTCCACGTTGTTGTGTTTACCGATACCTGGTTAAGGCCGGACGTCCTAAGTCGTCACACAAGCTTCAAAAACTACCGTTCGTCCCGACATGGAGCTTCTCATTACAGTGCACTCAAACTTCATGTCAGAACATTTCAGAGTTAAGTTTCAACAAGACCTGGGATTTCTGTGATTCTTCCCAGGCCACCACTCGGAGGAGCAGCTCGCGGAGCTGATCACTTCAGACGTCCCCATAGAGGGAATACCACGTATTTCCAGGAAAGACAGATCCTCGGGGGAAAGGGTACCCACCGGCAGGGTCAAACTCTGGTTTAGAGGGAGCAGCTGCCCAAGGAAATCAATTTCCTGTATTCCAAGGTTATAGTGAAACCCTTCGTTCAGTTTAGCCAATGCTTCAGGTGCTTTAGGTTCGGCCATATGGCGCAGCACTGCAAGAGCGGGCCGAGATGTTTCAAATGTGGTCAGGACCACAGCAGCGGCACGCTATGCTCGGGGTTAAGCTGTGCTAACTGCAAGGGTAACCACGCGGCTACGCACTCGCAATGCGAGGCGAGAATAAAAGCGTATGCCATTCAAAAAGCATGACGCTGGAAAACATATCACGGGCGGAGGTCAAGGCCAGGTATCCGACACTCTTTGGTAGATCTTCTCCCAACCTTGGAGACCCAGGGGAGTTTCCCCGACCCACTTGGCAAAATGTCACCCTTCCCGAACTACAGAATAACAACACAGAGGCAGCTAGGGAAATTCACTCGTTTGCTTCGTTCGCCGAGGTGACCAAAGCCAAAAGAGCGGCAGCACGTAATTTGGAGTCGGCTAAGGCAGCTGCCAATATGGCAGAATGGAGGAACGCGATCAACGCTAATAGCCCTCAATTGAGTGAGAAAATTTGTGAGAACATCGTCCGTGGTTTCATCTGTGGCCCAGGAAAAGCTTAACGCACTGGGATCCATGCTAACAGCGTTCTTGGTGGAACCGAACAATATGTCAAAGGGGGAATTGGTGCAGAAGTTTTTTCAACAGATCTTGGAGTATGTTAACACCTCCAACGCTGAACTCGACCGTTTGCAGATTGTGCAGGGGTTGGAAGCGGGATATCCAAACAACAAACATTGAAGATTCTTCAACTAAACATTCAAAGTCTGACTTACAACAACAACAAACAGCTCCTCAATATGTTACAAAACCATGCTTCCTAAATAGAAATAAGCTAAAAGCCATTGACGCTAAAAGGATCAATAGACTGCTTAGCGGCAGTGCATTTGATAGGCACACTCTTGCCAAAATGCACGTAGTCGCAAGTAACATTTGTGATACTTGCGATACTATCGATGACGCATCGCATATAATATTTAATTGTACCAAGTACAACACAACAAGACTAAGCTACCCATCGCTAAGGAAATATAATAATATCTATAAATTCTTCGAAAAAGAACAAATTAGCTCGTACAAAACATTAATCGAGTTCATAGACAAAATTGAGTAAAACTGTAACAAGTTACATATCTCGACGTGGCGATTTCCACCTTGTAAAGGCGGGCGGCCAAATAATCCCCCTCTACTCAAGGGTAGAGCGGTAACATAAAAAAAAAAAAAAAAAAAAAAACTAAAAATGCAGTATCATATCTACCATATCTATCAGGTGCCCAAATCTGATGGGATCGGATCATTTAAATAGCCACAATAGAGAAAACTATTTAGAGAAACATCATTCCCCTCTTTTCGCACTCGGATCGAATCGGATCATTAATATAGCCACAATAGAAAAATATACGAAAAACTTCGCTCCCTCTCGCTCGCACTCACACAAAAACGAGTCGATTTGGTTTTTGTATTTTGTGTCGCCTGATCTCAGAGACTATAAGAGAGCTAGGGCAACCAAACTTTCTGTCCACACTCCTGTGATACCAAACTGAAACAAGTGTATTTTAAAATTTCGCCCCGCCCCCTTCCGACCCGCCAAAAGTTGAAAATCCACACTTTTGAAGATAGGAAAAAACGAAAAATGCAGTATTGTAGAGAATGTCCATATCTACCAGATCGGATCATTATTGTAGCCACAATGTTCAAATGAATTTTCATCAGCGGGAATACCCCGCGCCCTTTCAGCGTTTCCCCGCGCCCGATTCCGGCGTAAGTAATTTATGGGGTTGATTGTCGCTACAGATTCTCCCTCTCGCTCACACACTGCCCATACATTCTGCCTCGTGCAGTGTACGTGTGTTGTTGTGAGAAAAGATGTAGATTATGTAGATGTAGATGACAATGTAGCAAAAAAAAATGTTAAATGTAAAAACTGATAAAACATTTTAAAATTCCACATAAATCACTTGTGTACTGGTTGAGTCCGGGTAAAAAAAGTAGAGTCGCGTTCACAGCGACTCCGTACGTTCTTTCTCGTTTTTAATATACATTCATTTATACTGAAGTATTGTAGGAAGATATTTCATGGAAAAGTCCGTTGTGCCACACAGTGTCGAAAAGCAGCATCACGTCTAGCGTTAGCATTCCAATCTAATGTCTTTGCGGACAAAGGTTAATAATTCTCGGAACCCAAATTGAATAAAAGGTAAAATATTGTTAATGTAGGCTAATGCAGGGATAGCAGAGGGCTTGCCCGGTTTTGCAATAGGAATGACCCTTCCCGCTTTTTCCAAGTTTGAAACAGCTGCTAAATTTGATGGTTGTAACAGGAAGGTAACAGTTTCAGGCAGATAACAGTATATATAATTTAAGAGAATTTGGAAATTAAGTATTAAATAATTTTTATTTTTGATCAATTCTAATTCGATTTAGCAGCAGATACATAATCATAGCTTGACCCTTTTTTTTTAAAGTAAGTTTGACTAGATTTTTTTTTGAAAATGTTATCCGTGCACGACACATTATTTCTTGCAAAGAGTCTTTTGTATATATAAATAAATAAATATAAGTACTTAGAAAGCTACAGAATTAACTTTACAAACATAAATTTTATATTAAAAAATATTTATATTTGACTAAGGGCTTTACAAATTTTTTCTTGTTTGCTTCGATGGTCGGAAAATATTTTCTAACCCACGGCTATAAATGAAAAATTAAAAAGTATTGAAGATGTTTTCTTAAGACTTTTAAAGTATTATCACACCTTAAGTATTAGAGATATTTTATATTGATTGGATTCCGAAAATCATTCCGAAAATCACTCACTAAACTTATAAGAAAAAATTATCCTTAACGCTCTTTTGTAGTAAGATTGTATCTACCAAATGAATTTTTAACACCATTTTTGAACAATTTATAGAAATACATCCATCAAAAGTATTATCAATCCAGAATAATATTGTTTTCACATCGAAGGCATTCTTTCTTGCAGTCCGCTTGAAGATACCCTAGAAAAAGAAAGAATTCATTTTAGAGATTATTTGTATTATAACAAGAGTACCGGTAATTTCGTAAATGTAAAATTCACCATGGTTCATAGCCGAAACGAATAGCGAGCAATGGGCGACAAACAAGACGGACGAACGGACGGACAGACAGACATGGCTATATAAACTCATCTGTTGATGCTGAAAAAAATATATATACTTTGTGGGGTCGGAAACGAATCCTTCTGCGCTTTACACACATACACTTTTACCACAATTACAATAAACCCATTTGAGTTGCCGTTATCTCGACACTACTTTTATACCCGTACTCAGTTAGTACACATTAACCAGTTTTTACATTTTACATTTTTTTTCTGCATCTGTTTTTCATTTTCTGTTATTTTCAAAATTGTGACCGCCTTTTGTGTGGGCGGAAGTGCCCGAGGCGAAATTTTGAAATACATTTGTAGGAGTGAGATATCACATCAGTCTGTAGTCTCTTGCAGTCTCTTGTAGTCTCCGAGCAATGGGCAACAAACAAGACGGACAGACAGACGGACGGACAGACAGACAGATATCGACTCGGGTATTTATGCTGATCAATAATATATATACTTCATGGGGTCGGACATGATGCCTTTTCTGCGTTACACATCCACTTTTACAACAAATACAATATATACCCGTTTACTCTTCAGGTTTAAAAACAAAAACTTATTAAAAAAATTTTAAGCCTCAAATTTTTCAGAAAAAAGTTGATTTAGTTCGAGGCCAAAAATGCTGTCGTATAGTGGAATAGTTAGGAAGAACCGAAAATTCAAAATAGACCTTTGGAGCGAGGGCAGGACATTATTATTGCTTAGATTTTGCTTTGAATTAAAAGCCGTCGGCCGTTTCATTCCACGTTGTTGTGTTTACCGATACCTGGTTAAGGCCGGACGTCCTAAGTCGTCACACAAGCTTCAAAACTACCGTTCGTCCCGACATGGAGCTTCTCATTACAGTGCACTCAAACGTCATGTCAGAACATTTCAGAGTTAAGTTTCAACAAGACCTGGGATTTCTGAGATTCTTCCAGGCTTTTCCATTTTTATACCCGTGCTCGAAGAGCAAAAGGGTATATTGTATTTGTGGTAAAAGTGGATGTGTGTAACATAGAGAAGGAATAATTTTCGACCCTATAAAGTATATATATTCTTGATCAGCATCAATAGCCAAGTCGATATAGCCATGTCTGTCCGTCCGTCTGTCTGTCTGTCTGTCTGTCCGTCTGTCTGTCTGTCCGTCAGTCTTGTTTGTCGCCCATTGCTCGGAGGCTATAAGAGATAGAGCATCCAAATTTTTTTTTCAGACTGTTGTGTTCTCTCATTCCTAGAAAAAGTTTAAAAATTTCGCCCCACCCACTTCCGCCCCCACAAAGGGCGCACATCTGTGGCGTCCATAATTTTGAAAATTACAGAAAACTAAAAATGCAGAATCATAGAAAAAGACCATATCTATCAGGGTCCCAAATCTAAATCGGATCGGATTATTAGTATAGCCACAATAGAGAAAACCATTTTCGAGAAACATCATTCCCTCTCTTTCGCACTCACACAAAACGAGTCGATTTGGTTTTTTATTTTTGTGTAGCCTGGATCTCAGAGACTATAAGAGCTAGAGCAACCAAACTTCCTGTCTAGACTCCTGTGATACCAATCCAAAACAAGTGTATTTCAAAATTTCGCCTCGCCCCCTTCCGCCACCACAAAAGACGAAAGTCCTAATATTGAAGATACAGAAAAACGAAAAATGCAGTATCGTAGGGAATGATTTTATCTACCAGATTCCCGAATCTGGTCCATATCGGATCATTATTGTAGCCACAATGATGAAATTAATTTTCAGCAGCGAGTCCCTTTGCGGGGGTTGCCTTCCGCAACAAAATATTGATTTTTATTGGGGTTGATAGCCGCTTCGGATTCTCTCACACTCGCTCACACCCTCTGCATTGTATTGCATGCATTGTACGTGTGTTGTTGTCAGAACTGATGTAGATATATATGACAGATGCAGAACGTACGGAGTCACTGTGAACGCGACTCTACTTTTATACCCGTACTCAGTCTGTACACATGTGAATTATGTAGAATTTTCCAATTTTGAATCAGTTTTAACATTTTACATTTTACATTTGTTTGCTGCATCTGTCATCTACATCTACATCACTTCTCACAACAACACACGTACATTGCACAAGGCAGAGCGTGTGAGCAGTGTGTGAGTGTGAGAGAATCTCTAGCGGATATCAACCCTAACAAAAATGTATATTTCGTCATTTGTCTTCCGTGGGTTGCGGGGGCTCGCTGCTAAAAACTCATTTCATCATTGTGGCTAAAATAATGATCCGATCTGGACCAGATTCGGGAATCTGGTAGATATGACATTCTCTACGATACTGTATTTTTTGTTTATTCTTATCTTCAAAATTGTCGACTTTCGTATTTTGCGTGGGCGGGAGGGGGCGTGGCAAAATTTTGAAATAAACTTGCACTGAAGCAATATCACAGGAGTGTGGACAAAAAGTTTGGTTGCTCTAGCTTTTATAGTCTCTGAGATCCAGGCTACACAAAATACAAAAAACCAAATCGACTCGTTTTTGTGTGAGTGCGAAAGAGAGGGAATGATGTTTCTCGAAATGGGTTTCTCTATTGTGGCTATACTAATGATCCGATCCAATTTTGGATTTGGGCCAAAATTTGGGCCTTATTTGGGCCCCTGATAGATATGGTCTGTCTCTATGATTCTGCATTTTTCGTTTTCTGCTATCTTTAAAATTGTGGACGCCACAGATGTGCGCCCTTTTTGGGGCCGGAAGTGGGTGGGGCGAAATTTTAAAACATTATTCTAGGAGTGAGAAGTTTCCAGTCAGTCAGTCTGGAAAAAAAATTTGGTTGCTCTAACTTTTATAGCCTCCGAGTAATGGGCGACAAACAAGACGGATAGACAGACGGACAGACATGGCTATATCGACTCGGCTATTGATGCTGATCAAGAATATATATATTTTATAGGGTCGGAAAATATTCCTTCTCTATGTTACACACATCCACTTTTACCTCAAATGCAATATACCCTTTTACTCTTCGAGTACGGGTATAAAATATAAAAATTTTTTTCTAATATTCTTTCTTTTTGTTTTCATCTTTCAAAAAATAATATATACTTCATTGGGTCGGATCTTCTTTCATGGTTTGACACACCATAAAACTAATATATCCCAAAACTCTTGGAATTCCGTGTACAGAGCCGCTGAATTGGACGGGCTTAAGAAATTATGCAATTTTTGTTATTTCATTGACCATTAATGAATATTTAATTTCGCAAGAAATTCCTAAGACTACGCTTACCTTCATGAGTCTTCATATGGGCTCTTAAATTACACGCCAGCGCAAATTTTTTGTTACAAATCGGGCAGCCATGTGGTTTGTCACCTACAAATATAAATACTTTTGAAGTGGTATTATGGCAATTAAAATTTTAATTTGACCAAAAGCAAAATTAAAGGCCTGTTTCTCGACTTTGGGTTAAGTTAACGGTTAGTTGTCGCTAGGATAAAGTTGACCACCAGAAGAAATTGTCATATAATATATATATTATTATAAATTATTATGGTAATGGGACCGATCGGCTTACCGAAGCTGGAGATTGTACTACAAAGAAGCCGCGTCCTTCGCCCATATACATACAGGAGCAAAGTTCCAGCGCGCTTGTCAACAAAGTTGTTGTGTTTATTTAATAAATAATAATTTTAATTTTAAACATCTTATCAAAGAGAATATACACAAAACTAAACTTCAAACAATAAGGAACAGGCACTAAACAAACGAGAAAGAACGTACGGAGTCGCTGTGAACGCGACTCTACTTTTATACCCGTACTCAGTCAGTACACATGTGATTTATGTGGAATTTTCAAATGTTGTTTCAGTTTTTACATTTTATATTTAACATTTGTTTGCCGCATCTGTCATCTAAATCTACATCAGTTCTCACAACAACACACGTACACTGCACGAGGCAGAGTCTGTGAGCGTGAGTGTGAGAGAATCTGTAGCGACAATCATCACCATAAATGACTTACGATGCAAGGCCTTGCAAGGGGAGGGGGAAAATTGCTGGTGAAAATTCATTTTATCATTGTGGCTACAATAATATTCCGATCTGAACCAAATTCGAGAATCTGGTAAATATGGTCATTCTCTACGACATTGCATTTTTCTATCTTTTCTATCTTCAAAATTGTGGATTTTCGTCTTTTGGGGGTGCGGGATTGGGCGTGGCAAAATTTTGAAATAAACTTGCACTGAAGCGATATCACAGGAGTCTAGACAGAAAGTTTGGTTGTTATAGCTTTTATAGTCTCTGAGATCGAGGCGCTCATTTATTCGAAAAACCAAATCGACTCGTTTTTGAGTGAGTGCGAAAGAGAGGGAATGATGTTTCTCGAAATTTTTTTCTCTATTGTGGCTATACTACTGATCCGATCCGTTTCAGATTTGGGCCTCTGATAGATATGGTCTTTCTCTATGATTCTGCATTTTTCGTTTTCTGTAATTTTCAAAATTGTCGACGCCACAGACTTGCGCCCTTTGTGGGGGCGGAAGTGGGCAGGGCGAAATTTTTAAACACTTTTCCAGGAGTGAGAGATCACTGGATGCTCTATCTTTTATAACCTCCGAGCAATGGGCGACAAACAAGACGGACAGACAGACGGACGGACAGACAGGGCTATATCGACTCGGCTATTGATGCTGATCAAGAATATATGTACTTTATATGGTCGAAAATTATTCCTTCTCTATGTTACACACATCCACTTTTACCACAAATACAATATACCCTTTTACTCTTCGAGTACGGGTATAGAAAGATATTCTAGCCAAGACAGTAACAAATTTTCTTAACAAAAGCAAGAAGCCGGAACCACTATTTGAGGTCAGGCTCGAACCACACAACAGAACTCTGAAAAAACCCTATCTATAAACTCCAGATGCTGTTGCACAGCAGAATCAACGTAGAAGAACCGCACAAACGCAATGGTCCAGTGCAGTGCTGTAATTGCCGGCCATACGGCACCACCAAGACGTACTGTACGCTACGATCATAATGCTTAGCTTGTGGAGACTGCCCCGACTCAGTTCCCTGCACTGCCAACAAAGACGACCATTATACCAAACAATGTGGAAACTACGGAGGAAACACAGTAAACTATAAAGGGTGCCCAGTCTACAAGAAGTTGAAAAGACGTATCCAACGCGTAAGAACGGCACGATCTCGCAAAACACCAAAAGAATTTTTAACTTCCCAAGCCACGCCTTTTCCTCAAGAAAATACCATTAAAGTAGTCTCTTTTTCTAGTGCCTTAAAAACAGGACTAAAGAAGCCAACCCAGCTGAATACGGTAGACTTTCAGCATCCGCAAAGCCTTTTTGATGCGATGCAACAGTTTGCAGTCTCTGCAACAAAGAATGATAGACTTTAAGTCATTAATTAAACCAAAAATGAAAAGTCTCATGAACAATCAAAATACACTGATTCGAATTTTTTCATCCCAATATTCGAAATAATCGCTGTCTTCCCTAATAATATCTCTGTGAAATACGAATGGCTCCTCAATACAAACTTGACCTAACCCAATTCCTGTTTGAACGAGAAAGAACGTACGGAGTCACTGGTAACGCGACTCTAGTTTTATACCCGTACTCAGTTAGTACACATGTGATTTATGTGGAATTTTCAAATGTTTTATCATCCCTACGACACTGCATTCTTCGTTTTTTTCTATCTTTAAAATTTTGGATTTTCGTCTTTTTGCCTTTTAAACTTTTTAAACTCTTTTAAACTTGGACTGAAGGGATATCACAGGAGTCTGGACAAAAAGTTTGGTTGCTCTAGCTCTTATAGTCTTTGAGATCGAGGTGGTCATTTGTACGAAAAACCAAATCAACTAATTTTTTTATGGGTGCGAGCGAGAGGGAACGATGCTTTTCGAAATGGTTTTCTCTATTGTGGATATACTAATGTTCAGAACAAATGTTCTGATAGATATGGTCATCCTCTCTGATTTATTTATATCTGTTACATTTTGGTTGCTTTAGCTTTTTAGTCTATGAGATTCAGGCGTTCATCTGTACGAATGGGCAAAGTCAATTCGTTGGTGTGTGGGTGCAAGCGAGAGGGAACAATGTTTCTCGAAATGGTTTCCTCCATTGCAATGCATTGTGGCTATACTAGTAATCCGATCCGATTCAGATTTGGGCCCCTGATAGCTACGGACTTTCTCTATGATTCTGCATTTTTCGTTTTCTATTATTGTTTTCAAAATTGTGGACGCCACAGATGTGCGTCTTTTGTAGCGGCGGAAGTGGGCGGGGCTAAGTTTCGAAACTTTTTTCTAGGAATGAGATGTCGCATCAATCTCTAGCTCTAATAGCCTTCGAGCAATGAGTGAAAAACAAGACGGACGCACGGACAGATGGAAAGACAGACATACCTATATCCTCGGCTATTGATGCTGATCAAGAATATATATTCTTTATAGGGTCGGAAACGCCTCCTTCTGTGTGTTACACACATCCATTTTTACCACAAATTCATTATACCCTTTTACTCTTCGTGTACGGATATAAAAACATATTGATATATTGCTTCCTTATAAGACGCACCACACAAAAAAATACATCTTTCATATAAGAGGGTTCTATGGTATTTTCTTCGTATATAATTTATTCTGTGGTAACGATCACCCAGATGGAAAAGCACATGTTGGACAAGCGCATCAAACACCACTTTCATAAAAGACTTGCAACAAATTAACTGCAAGGAACATCTATAAATGTACAATCTGTACGCCTCGCTTTACAATCCCTAAAAATCAGTTCATCGACATCTACAGTACACTAGGGGAGCGTTTCATTGAATCAGTGGACTAAAATGCCAGTCCCATCTTGTGACTCTTAAATGATTGTTGCTATACACTGCGATCATCAAAGTTAGCAACAAACTGGACTAGGTTTCCAGCGAAGGCCAACATCTTGGCCAACAGATCCTGGAAAGATACCGGATTTGATAGACCTCTCAGTGGCAAAGCAAAGATTTAATAAGTGCCGAACCACTTTCGGATCTATCATCCGATCACTCGATCACTACCCAGGGTTCGCAGACTTACGAATAGAACCAACTGGATAAAATACAACAAATATGTAATTTCCAACAATAACGAGGAAAAACGTACGGAGTCGCTGTTGCCGCGACTCTACTTTTTATACCCGTACTCAGTCAGCACAAATGTGGAATTTTCAAATGTTTTATCAGTTTTTAAATTTTAAATTTTTTGCTACATCAGTCATCTACATCTACTTCATCTACATCACTTCTCACAACAACACACGTACACTGCACGAGGTAGCTTGTGTGAGCGTGAGTGTGCGTGTGAGAGAATCTGTGCGACAATCATCCCCATTAACGACGACTGCTGCAAGGGGGTGGGGAAGCTGGCAGCTGAAAATTCATTTGATCATTGTGGCTACAATAATGATCCGTTCTGAAACAAATTCGGGAGTCTGGTAGATATGGTCATTTTCTACCATACTGCATTTTTGGTTTTTTCTATCTTCAAAATTGTGGATTTTCGTCTTTTTGGGGCGGGAGTGGGCGTGGCAAAAATTTTGAAATAAACTTGCACTGAAGCGATATCACAGGAGTCTAGGCAGAAAATTTGGTTGTTCTAGCTCTTATAGTCTCTGAGATCGAGGCGTTCATTTTTACGAAAAACCAAATCGACTCGATTTTGTGTGAGTGCGAAAGAGAGGGAGCGAAGTTTTTTTCGTATATTTGCCTCTATTGTGGCTATATTAATGATGCGATCCGATTCAGATTTGGACCCCTGATAGATATGGGCTGTCTCTATGATTCTGCATTTTTAGTTTTGTTATTTTCAAAATTGTGGCCGCCACAGATGTGCGCCCCTTTGTGGGGGCGAAGTGGGCGGGGCGAAATTTTGAAACACTTTTCTAGGAGTGAGATATCACATCAGACTGATATAAAAGTTTGGTTGCTCTAGCTCTTATAGCATTCGAGCAATGGGCGACAAACAAGACGGACAGACAGACAGACGGACAGACGGACGGACAGACAGGGCTATATCGACTCGGCTATTGATGCTGATCAAGAATTTATATTCTTTATAGGGTCAGAAATTATTCCTTCTCTATGTTACACACATCCACTTTTACCACAAAAATGCAAAATACCCTTTTACTCTTCGAGTACGGGTATAAAAAATGTACTCCTGCCACCCGTTTTATTCAAAAACTAACAACATAATACCATCGCACTAACTCGGCTTTCATTAAAAGCATGGAACGATTGACCAGGTTTAATGCATTACGTCAGAGATATGTACTACATTTGAAAAACTGGAATATTTTACGGCACTATTCCTAGACGGCGCACAAGCATTCGATCCAGTCTGTCTGGACGGCCTTGTATACAAAATAACAAAGCTGCAGCCACAAACTGCTCAACTTGTATCTCAACAAAAGATTCTTCGCCATTAGATTTAACACTAGCAACTCACATGATCACATAACAGAAGCTCAGCAATGAAAGCTGTCCTTCTTTGGTGCTGAACAATCCACGCATCCCGCAAGCTGATGATGTAACACACCGGGGAGCCCACCTGGACTGACGTCTAACGTGGCGCAAATACATAGAAGCCAAGCAGGTGCCCGGGCGTGAGTGCCTCGCCGTCGCTGGGGTCCTGGCTGATGGCTCCCAGCGGCCTGAAAATCAGGACGGCCTCGATCCCGACGAGGACTTCGGCGAGCTCCTCTGCGGTCAAGAGCGCGCCTAGGCGTAGGCTCTTCGCAGACTTTACACCTGCCTCCATAGTCCTTCCATTTGCGGCGCTCGAGGCGGTATAAACGCAAATTCGCATCCGTCTCTTGATGTGAAACCGCGAACTGCGTCTGCCTCCGCCTCGAGCGCCTTCTGCCGAGTGCTGAGGTGGCAGCTCGCTCTGACGAAATTCGTCGCGTTGTCGCAATGGACGATCTGGGGATATCCTCGGCGACCGACGAACGTTTGGAAAGCCAAAAAAAGAGTTAGTGGTCAAGTCTGACACAAGTTCTCAGTGAACCGCTTTGGACGCAAAACAAACAAAAAGCTCGATATAAGACTTGTATGGGGGCCGTCCTCGAATTGTCAAAGTCGTCGAGACTGGTCCTCAAAAATGAACGGCGCAAATTGAGAGAGCACGAAGCCGTTCTGCGAGCAAATAAGTTGCGTCAGCAGTCGAAGCTTGCATATAAATCAGCGGATACACGATCGAACTGTCTGAGTGCAGACCTCTTGATCGTTTCGTCAAAAGCAATGGAAACTTGGCATCGTATAATATAAGAGCTTCAGCTAGTCGCCCCCCTACTCTCAACAACGAACGAGAAAGAACGTACGGAGTCGCTGTGAACGCGTCTTTTCTTTTATACTCGTACTCAGTCAGTACACATGTGATTTATATGAAATTTTTAAATTTTTTATCAGATTTTACATTTAACATTATTTTTGCTACATTGTCATCTACATCTACATCACCTACATCTTTTCTCACAACAACCCACGTACACTGCACGCGGCAGAATGTATGAGCAGTGTGTGAGCGAGAGGGAGAATCTATAGCGACAATCAACCCCATAAATGACTTACGCCGTAATCGGGCGCGGGGAAATGCTGAAAGGGCGCGGGGTATTCCCGCTGCTAAAAATTCATTTGAACATTGTGGGTACAATAATGATCCGATCTGAACCAAATCTGGTAGATATGGTCATTCTCTACGATACTGCATTTTTCGTTTTTTTTCCATCTTCAAAATTGTGGAATTTTGCCTTTTGCTGGGGAGGGAGGGGGCGTGGCAAAACTTTGAAATTCACTTGTCTTGATTTGGTATCACAGGAGTGTGGAGAGAAAGTTTGCTTTCTCTAGCTCTTATAGTCTCTGAGATCCAGGCGCTCATTTATACAAAAAACCAAATCGACTCGTTTTTGTGTGAGTGCGAAAGAGAGGCAATGATGTTTCTCGAAATGGGTTTCTCTATTGTGGCTATACTAATGAACCGATCCAATTTTTGGATTACGAGTACGGGTATAAAAAGTCCTGCACCAAGCACGAGTGTTTTGGGGGCATGGATGAAACACATTTCTAGGAGTTCAACCACTGGATTTGGATATCCTGGATGGATATCAAGACGGACGGACGACGGACAGGATATCCTCGGCTGATGCTCGTGACTTTGGATAATTTCTATGTTACAATTTTTCATAAATACAATATACCCTATTATTCGTCAGTGGGATAGTTTTTGTTTTCAAAATGTGTTCCGTATACTCGGACCAACGTTTATTTAGATATCGCACGGTCCAATTTTTCAAGCAAACCGTATATACTATATAGACGCATCCATAAGGAGCCGTCCGAAAAGGCATGTATTTGGACCGGTGACATCGGATCGGAATACAAAAACCGAGGTATGGATATCTCTTCCAATTGAGACAGTGTATTTTTGAACAGATTCCAAATTTTTGCTGTTTCCAAATGAATCGAAATCGACTCATCCCAATCTAGTTTGTTAAGCCAAAATTCCTGCAATAGAATCTTGCTCTTTATGACGATAGGACTTTATAATCCAAGGGGGTCGAACAACTGCGATATCACCGACTTCATTGTCAATTTTGAACTGAATGGCGTTTCATTAGGCAACCATGAGATTCTTAACGTCTTGGTCGATTCTGAATCCGAGATCGTTATGGGATTGACTGTGCTCTCAGGTGAGTTCGAAAACCACTTCGCTAACTCTAACCCTGCGGTCCGAAGAACCTGAGATGCTTCGGACTTATTTGGCCTTAGCTCTTCTACGCATGCAGCACCAGTCAACATTCCACCAAGGCAAAAGTCGGACCCAATAACGTCATCAGCTTTAGGGATTGATAGCTTTGCAGACTCACTCAACCTTTTTAAACACCGGATAGCCAAGAAAGGGGCTGGTCCAGTCCCATAAGTCCCGGTGTTAAGCTTGTACAATCTCAAGGACGCAGATGGGTCTCTTCTCCACACTATCATCTGAAACTGCCTATCCGGTCATATATCTTTTTCGACAGTCAGGGCGAACCTTTTCAGACGGAAGCGGAGCAGCGTTGAGTATAATTCCTCTTGAATGGTCGGTCCGACCATCAGAATCTCATTCAACGCCACCTGAGAGGACGTCTTCGAAGACGTATCGAAGACGACGCGAAGCATGGTGGACCTACTTGGGCCGAAGGACAAACTGATGTGGAATTATGTAGTGTGGAGAAGAAGGAACAGTATTAAAAAGTCAGCGACATATGACCTAAGGAGAGGTACTCTTCCATGAATTCCAAATACATTCTCTTCAACACAGGCTCACGAGACAATCTGCTTTTGAGCGACAAAAACCGGCGTTTCGCAACCTCAAAGGAGTTGCCCAAGCAATTTTGATCTGATTTAAACGGCAGCTTTTCTTCGAACCGACCTGATGGCAATACCCGAGTCGTCTTCCGGAAGTAATTTTCTCACAACGTGTTTTCTTTGGAGATGGCATTTCTTCCAATGACCAGAATTTTTGCAAGGTTCTATCAATGGAAACGAACAACTCTTCACTGCAATTCAAACTTGTTGCAGTTTGGGGAGCAGAACTTTTGGAAACATATTTTCCCGAAACAACCCAGCCAGAAAGGGTGTTCTGAAGAGTTGGATAGTCAGAACCTTGCTTGATTTGACCAACAGCTAATAACGCAAATAATGATTCAGCTCCAATCAGCAGGTCAATTCTTTGTGGCTTGTATAAATAGGGGTCTGCCAGTGGTAGGTTCTCTGGGATTTTCCAAACAGTTACAGTAATTAACTGGTCAGGGTGATAACCTGAAATTGATTTCAGGATACAGAAATCAAAAAGAGAACTCACTACCATTTATGCGCGACTTCACCACTGTGTGTATTTTATTCTTATCTTGAGAATTGAACTCACCAATACCAAGCAAGTTAATACATGACTCCTCTCTAAGGATCTGTAAGCGGTGGGCGAGGTCTTCCATGATGAAGTTTGTTTGGGATCCAGAGTCAAGGAGAGCTCGGGCCAAAATGTGTTCACCGGCTTTTGTTCAAACACTTACGATCGACGTAGCCAGAATCACCTTGTCCAACGACGTCGCATGCAGAGCATGTGAGGTGGAAGGGTGATCCTGATTTAAAGGAGGAGACGAACTCTCTGGGGTGGCGGCAACGCGAACCTATTTTCAGTCACTGTGTATCAATGCAACAATGTGTAATGTGAGCGGCCACAAGCTCGAAATTTGGCGACCTTGCATCTTAGAACAGTGTGACCCTTTTGAACAATACATAGGGATGCAGACTTTTGCAGACTCGATCCTTTGCATAACCGAGAGGGAATGGCGCGTAGTTGGTCACTACATGGTCACCCGAATTGCAATAGCTGCATGTCCGATGAGATCTACTGTTGGGGAAGTGGCTGAACTGCGATTGTGCAACTTGCTTGGCATGACTTTGTCTTGCTTTGGCTTTTTCGACTCTTCCTCAGACAAACAATTGGAGCAGGTAACCTACACTGCAGTGCACTGGCTTATTATCGCTCGCTCTCCCCTAAGCTTGAACAATAAAGTTTTCCCGAACAACTCTGTCCTCAAACGAAGCAATACAAGCAGAAGCAACATCGATATTATCCAGCGAGCACAGTCCAGAGACAGTCCACAGAGTTTTGAAATTCAATTCGAAAAAGGGAAGGTACATAAACAAAAATCAAAACATCAATCAAAGCTTGCTTACCACCCAAATCCCCTTGCAAGATCTCTGCTCCGAGCCCAGCGACCAACATCCTTATAGGGCCGTTTAACATTAATACAATTAACTAAATTACTGTGAAATAAATTATAACAAGAGCGTCTCCGAGATCAAAAGGATCACAGCAGACGCGTTGGTGTGTAAAAGAGAGCGGATTTGTTCATTGTGGGTATAATATTGATCCGATCTGATCCAAATATAGGGTTTCCCTATGATTTTTAAATCTTTAAAATTGTGGACAATATAGTTTTTCGTCCTTGAGGGGGGCTTTTATAGTCTCTGAGTACTAGACGAAAAAAAATCGGACGAACAGACAGACAGACATTGACTCAACTATTGATGCTGATTAAGAATATACATAATTCATGGGGTCAGAAACGGTTCCTTCTCTACGTTACACACATCCCCTTTGACTACAAATACAATAAAAAGATGCAGAGATGCGGAGGAAACGGTGAAACACCTATTATGCTCCTTTTCAGCTATTAAAAAAGGCGGCTGCAATACTTGGACTTTCACAGCACTGGCTGTGATTGTTTTGTTTTTATAGATTACCATATAATTTTACTAGCAGGTAGGATAGATCTTGATGGACAATGTAATAGATGGAAATAAACTAATATAATAGATAGAACAAAACGTTTTTCAAAACAAATGTTTACATTAATATATGTATATCCTATATTACATACGTGTTATGCTTACTTACCGGTATGCAGAAATACATGATTCTTTAGATTAGTTTGCTTGGAAAACCCGCGGTGGCAAATAGAGCAATTGTAAGGCCAAGAACCGCTGTGAACATACATATGAGCTTTTAAGTCCCCGGGTGTGGGAAATGATTTCGAGCACAAATTACATTTATGTGGTTTTTCCTACAAAAAAACAACAAAGTATAAAAAAACTAATCAGATTAACTATAAACGAGAAGGAACGTGTTGAGTCGCCGTTACCGCGACAATATTTTATACATATTATACAAGTATTTATGTTATTTATGAGGACATTTTTAAATACACTAGTATTGAAGTGATATCACTTCAATTGCCTGTTCGTCCAGATGATTCTAGAACTCAGAGACTATGAAAGATTGAGAAGATTCTCAAGGTTCTGCAGGTCTGCAACGGTGGTCCTACAGCCGATTGGAAGGTGGCCAAGGTCGAGGTGGTCGCAGGACAGAGGCGACAGATCATCCTCGTCCTGAACGAGGAGTCGCTAGTGCTCCTTGGATAGTCGTCAGGAGTGGTGGACTATGGCTTGCGTAAGGTGACCATAGTCCCCTACAAAAACGACTCCAAGGGAAAGCCAGTGGGGGTCCAGCCAGACCACGAGCTTGACGTCCCGGAAGCGGGGAGCTAACCCGAGGCGTCGGACGTGGCGTCCATGGTATCTGACGATATCCTGGATCGCTACGATTCCGACGCGAGCGACCTGTCCAGAGGTCTCGGACGCATCGACATCGGGGAGGACGAGAGCGACGTCGACACGACAGTGGTGGAGGCGAGTTTCAGGAATGTCCCCGACACTCCTGCAGATAAACCTCCACCATTGTAAGGCAGCATGTGCTGCCTTATTGCTCCACCTAGCCAAGGGTGGGGCCGACATAGTCCTGCAGGAACCCCTGATCCTCGGAAACAGGGTCTCCGGTTTGACCCCGATTATAAGCTATATTTAGCTGACTCCCCAGGTAAAATACGCACCTGAATTCTTGCAAAAAGAGAACTGCCTTATTTTTGCTTTTCAGCAATGAAGATCACACGGCGGTGAGCCTCGAAGGCCAGGAGCGCTCACTCCGCATCTGCTCGGCGTACATGGGTCAACACCAGCCAGACCCGCCTCCACATGCGCCCTTGAGGGCGATTGTCGCAGACTGTGAGGCCAAGGACATCGGCCTTTTAGTGGGATGCGACGCCAACGCTCACCACAGTCAGTGGGGAAGCCCCGGCACAAACGAACGGGGTGAGTTCCGTTTTTAACTACTTACTGACCACACAGATGGTCATCTTAAACCGTGGGGATGATCCCACTTTCATTATTAACAACCGCAAGGGAGGTCCTGGACCTCACGCTTGCCTCTCATACGCTACAGGATAACATAGTATATCCTGGAGGGTCCTTGAAGAACACTCCTTCTCGGACCACAGGTACTTGGAAACTGTCTTCACGTCCACCATACCGAGTCCAGCCCAGTTCCGTAATCTCAGGCGGACTAACTGGACACGCTATGTGGTTTTCCTTTGCCAAATTCCCACTGAGTCCCCACCCAGGGAGGATATATCATGGCAGACCACGAGCCGACTTGTAAAGGTTTTTACCGACGCCTGCAATGCTGCGCTCGATAGAGCCTGTCAACTTGGCAAACCCAGGTGCATGGTGGACTCCGATGCTGGGAGAGCTCTGGAAATCCTCACGGAGACACTTCAACAAAGCGAAAGCTCTTAACGTTGAGCAACGGACCGAACGCAAGGTCAGTTTGTCAACATACAACAAAGACCTCAGGAAAGCAAAAGGCGCGTCATGGTGTAAGTTCTGCACCGAAATCGAGAGCATCTCCGAAGCTTCGCGCTTACGCAAAGTACTCTCGAAATCAACTCCAACCTTGGGGTATTTGAGGAAAGCCGACCAATCCTGGACGATATCCAGTTCCGAGTCGCTAAACCGAGTCGCCAGTGCCCCGCGATTGCTCGGGTGAGCTCTTCCAAGCGTTTCTTCGAACGACTTGGCCAGATTGATCTGGAAGTTTTACATGTGATGACCAACTACCATCGCCTGTCAGCAATTTGCTCGAAGGTCTCGTGCGTTGTTTACCTACACGTAGCCAAAGGCATCGCTACTTGCCGTCTCTCCGGAGGGAGAGGTATGGCCAAGCTAGCTCGTCGGCGTCTTCGTTTTCATCAATGTCCCTATGTCTGGAGAGTCATATTAGGAAGAGATCTAGCTGCTCTTCGATCTGATTTAGAGACCTGAGGCAGTCGTTGACAGTCGCTGAGTTCGCCGATATTGATCCAAGTGCCTCGAGGGCTGCTTGGCTGTTTGAGAACATTGTTAACATAGTATCCTGGAGGGTCCTTGAAGAACACTCCTTTTCGGACCACAGGTACGTGGAAACTGTCTTCATATTCTCCATACGGAGTCCAGTCCAGTTCCGTAACTTCAGGCGGACAAACTGGACACGCATCTTGGACTTCCTTTGCCAAACTCTCTCTCGAAAGCTCTTAACGTTGAACAGAACTGGACCGAATACAAGGTCAGTCAGTCAGAAAAGCCAAACGCGCGTCATGGTGCCAGTTCTGCACCGAAATCGAGAGCAACTCCGAAGCCTCGCGCATACGGAAAGTACTAAATCAACTCCAACCTTGGGTTAAAAAGCCGACCAACTGACGACATCCAGTTCCGACACTCAGTGTGCGTATTTGACAGAAAGCAGCCCTCCAATCCTTGGCGACATCCAACTCAGCGACCGTTAAGACTGCCGCAGGCCTCTAAATGAGACCGCAGACAGCCCCTAATATGGGTCCCAGGATACAGGGACATTGTCAGGCTCGATGCCGCCGACGAGCGGTGGGCAGGTCTACTGTACCTGTCCTGCCGGAGAGGGACCAAGTAGCGATGCCTTTAGGGGGTGTGGAACCTACCGCCTTAAAACCAACCGACACCAACCGAAAATCATCTTGACAAACCGACGGTGTAATATAAAGAGAACAATTTCCAATATAAACTTAAACTCAATCTTCAAGGATATGCAACTCGTGTTTAAGTAGTTCGAAATAAGTGTTCATATATATGTTTGTTTCAATAGTAGTAGTAAAATAAAAAAATTCTGCACATTACCTTTATATGAGTCATTCTGTGATAATATAGATTACTGCTCGCTGTGAATCTTTTTCCGCATACTTGACATTCGTGAGGCTTTTCTCCAGAATGAATTCTCCTATTGTTGAATTATTTTTCAGTTAGGTTTATATTTTTTGTTCAATGTAATTACCTATGTGTGTTAAGTGAACTTGATGTACTAAATCCTTTACCGCATACCAAACATTCGTGAGGTTTTTCGCCTGAAAATATTATGTACATTTATATTTAGACTTCAAAGAAGATAGTTTAAATCAGCTCCTATAACTAAAACAGGGCTCGGCTTTGGTACCGCTCACGTAAACGTGTATTACAGTGGTGGGCAGTAATACCATGTTCCGTTTTGGCTACCCTGTAGAAGCAATGGAGTCAATTGACGATCTCGAACTAGCTCCAAGCCGATTATCGCGCAACTAGTTACGCGGGAAGCGAACGGCGATCAGTCGAAACAGATCCGACATACGGAGAACCCTCGATTTGTTTTCGTAGTCGAAAAACAACCGTAAAACCGTGGAGTTATGAAGAAAATAGTTAGACTAGAGTGGGGAACCTGTTTTTACTGACGTCACTGCATGCAATTTTCACCTAAATGATAAATTGTTCGTAATACTTTACTATACTTGCAATCGTGGAATGCAAGACACAAAACAAACAAAATGCATTTGTTCTCCGCGCGTTTTATTTCTGGTTTGATTATTTTACAAAAAACCAACTTCTGGTAATCGAAGGATAATCGATTGGGAACTAGTTACTGGTAACTAGGCCGTTCACGTAGCAGCTACTGGTAATCGATTGCTACGAGTATCTAGTAAATCAAGGGAGGGAGGAAACCCGTAAGACTAACGTTTTGGGTTGACGAACGAAAATAATTTTTGGGATCAGTACGGAAATTTGTACTACACTGGGAAAGATATTGGTTACAACATTGACTATTGACAGTAAGAAATTTATAACTAACAGAAGAATATTAGGCAAAAACCGATAAAGAACTAGTTCTCTGGTACTTTTAATATAGCCGAGATTTTTAAAATTTTTTTAGGTGGAACAGAAACTTGCAGAACCAGGGCGGTTTGGAGGATTTATGAATGGTAACTTCAGGAACATAGATATTGAAGGCATAACTTAACGTGTCGTAAAACGTGTTGAAGGTTTCGTTAATTATTTTATAACGACCGAAGAGAGGACCAATCAATTTGCGAGAGATATAAACTTAAATCGGTGAGAACCGATCTCACGGAAACACTTTATTCCATTTGTTTAAGGTAAAATGGTATTAGTACTCGAAAACTTGACAACTATAGATACAGTTGGATGGTACGGATCTTCAGGAAAGGATAGACTACCAGCTAGCAGAATGTTTGATTCAACTATGATCTGATCAGCACAACCCAAAGCAGAAACCACAGAATGAATGGCAAAAAAAGGTGGTTCAAATAAACAATGGCATCAGATCTAGGAGGAATATATGAACAGTTTAAAAAGAACAAAGCTGCTCCAATACGGATTTTTAATGCAATAAATTCGGTACCATGGATGTTGTTAAATGAAAACATCTCGGACGCTAAGTAAATTTTTCCGCGATTAGAACGCCACCAGCAAATGATAAACGATACATTCTATAGGTGGTAAACTTGTTATCGAAAATTTCATGATCGGAGACGGAAGAGTTAAGCCAGGTTTCAGTTATAGCTATAGAGCCGAATTCAAAACGAGGCGCTATCCGCATTTATTTTGGTCAATTTACCTAAAAGACTGCGTACATTCTGATATTGATGGTAAACTGGTTCCTTAGTTTTTGAAATATTAGGGACAGTGACTCTAGGACTCTGGGTAGGACCTCTTATCAGAAACTCATGTAAAATAGTATGCTTTGGCCAAGCAGACGGTTCCATGGCTTTGGATAGAAGAGAATCGGGGAGAAATATTTGAGAAGAAGACGTTCCAGTTCCAATAGGTTGCAAGAAGTTGTTGTTATCATTTCTGGGGGTTTTCCGTCTAGGAGAGGCCAAGAAATTGAGATTTCAATGCCAGGAACTTCACGTTGAGAACGACAAATTGCTTCCGGACATCCAGAAAAATAGTACGAGTCTGTTTCATAAAAGTACGCATTTTGGCCTAATCAACGACAATGATGCCACCAAATTCACATTTCTTTGCACTGCAGACAATATTAATTTTTTTTTGAAACACAGGCGCGAATAAAAACGCTAAGTGGGAGTGGAAGGGCAAGCTATATTAGAGAGCAGGCAGCTGAGCGAGCGACGATCAACAGCATCGGCAGACGGATCAGCGTAAACAAACGGTGAAGCTCACGAAAGTAGAGACACCAAAATAACAATTCAAGAAGAATGCAGGCAAAATCCAGAGAAAGTGTGAGCAAGAGCGTGTGTAGGTAGGCGATGGAGCAGGCGCAAGAGCGATGAGCACAGAGAACGGTTATCCAAAGCAGAATGGATCAAAGCATTAACAAATTTCTTGCGCAAGTTTGTTTAACTTTCGAAATGTTTAATTTATACTAACTCAATTGTTTCTAAGTGAAACACATATATTCGGCATACTTAATGATCAGTTATGATGGGTTCAAAGATGTACAAGATAATTTGTGGTGAAAGAGTGACCGGCTGAGGCAATTGACAATTTATATATTTGTATCTCTTGCATTTTTCGCGGTTTCTTCATAATTCCACGGTTTTACGGTTGATTGTGAACTTCCAAAACAAAAAATCATCGTATTTCGGATCTATTTCGACTGGTCGCCGTTCGCGTCCCTCGTAACTAAGTTGCGCGGTAATCGGCTTGGAGCTAGCTCGAGAGGGCCATTTGAACCCATTGGTTCTACAGGGTATCTATCCGTCATGCTACGGTTATCGCAAATCGCAAACAATTGAGATTTGACTGTCAAACGAGCTCGCGATTTCAAAAATAAAATGCAGATATCACATAAATAAAAACATGTAGCAGCGGGAAAATAATATAAACTTATTTGTTGAAAGTTAAAACACTATATATTTATATTTATATAATTTACTAAAAATCCGCGCGCTTAGCTGCTTACTTATTCAACGTTTAGTAATTCATCGAAACTAAAAAATGATAATTTTTATGTAATAAAATATTTTATTTATTGCAATGCTTTGTGATAAACAATATTTTTGGTTTGCCATCGGTACAATGAATAATTAAGGCTGAAGGTTTGCCTACTCGTGAGCTTGCTACATACAGTTGACCATGTGAAAATACCGGATGCTCCAAATCTAAACCACACATTTTCAACGACTGTCCTTGTGATTTATTAACAGTCATAGCAAAAAGCAAGACGAATGGGAAATTGGAATAGTTTGAAATCAAATGGCATGTCAGTCGGAATCATCGGAATTCTCGGAATTAAAAACGTTTTCACCACAAAATTTCCCAGTCAAAATAGTTTCTTCAAGTAAATTAGTCATAACTTTTCACAGCAAAGTCTTGTACCATTGAAAAGTAGTGGTGGATTAAGATTCCGCAGCACAATTATGGTGGCTCCAACTTTTACTTGTAAATAGTATAGTTTAAAAATAGATGCGTTCATCTCATTGACATCTTTATTTGTTCCGGCCAAAATTGCTCTTTTTCCTCAACCAGTCATGGTTTCTATAATTTTGTACAATATTTGGAAACACACTCCAAATCAAGTATTCCTTAGATGATACAAAATGCAACATTGTTTGACTACAGGCAATGTTTGTCTGAAATCACCTGCTAATAATATCAATGCACCACCAAAACAATCGATTATCTCCACAAATAACTTTTTGTTTGACGTACGATTAAGTTTTGCTTTTAGTGATTTCTTGTTGGGAATAGTACACTCATCCCATACAATAAGAGAGCATTGCTGCAGCACTCTCGCCATTGCAGATCGTTTTGAAATGTTGCATGTAGGATTATCGTCAGCCTGTATGTTCAAGGGTAACTTAAGGGCAGAGTGCGCCATGCCACCACCATCCAATAATGTGGTAGCGATGCCAGGCGAAGCCAGAGCCAATGCGACTCTACCGTGTGCTCCAAAATAATCGAAATAACAAACGTTTTTCCGGTACCTCCAGCTGCTTCCAAAAAGAACTGTACACCTGTTGTTCTTCGATAGCTCGCAATATTTGGTCGTAAGCCGTTCTTTGATTGATATTTAACCTTGGCGTATTGTTTTGCATAAACGCATTAAGCTCGGCTCGATCATACGTTGTTCACGCTTCAGTTCTTTGTTTAAAAGGTCGTGTATTTTACGATTAGGCGCTGTCATTCCTAATTGAGCTAATGCTTTGCTTGCCATTATCAAGCAAATTGGTAATTGCGATTGGTCTTCAATAGCGACCAATGCTTCGTTGTAAATTTCCGGCGTATAGTTCTGGTTTATATCACCCTTTTGACGGCGCAATCGATGTAAATAATCCTCTGTCAAATGATTTTGATGTTTTTGCCACAATTCAGTTGGCTTTGCTGAGCAAAGATTCAAATGATGTTGGTCCACGAACATTTATTATTAACAATTGCATATGATTACACTCTTGATTATTAAGATGCACTGTATAAATTCGTCCTATCGCATCTGAGTGAAACAATTCTAGCTTACCATAAACGGCTTCTCCGCGTCTTCGCCTTTGAAAAATTTTTGACGAATTATTCCGCGTATAATATTCGGGTACTTCAGCGTAAAGCAATGTTTTCGCAAAATCATCTGCTTGACACATCATCTGCGGTGGTTCTCTTGGGAGAAATACATTGGTTTATGAATGGTGTTAAACTAGACCCTAAGTTGAAGTTTTCTGAACGGATTTATACTATGGTAAATAGCCATGGGAGTGCTTTGGTTTATAAAGAGGTGGTCAAAGGAATTTGACAACCCCTATATAACGAAGACACTCTCTATATTTTCGCTTGTACGTCCGATCTTAGAGTACGGCTCTTGTGTATGGTGCCCTCAGTACAAAGTACTTTTTGCTCTGCGTGGCCTCAACTGGGATGAAGGTGTGAGACTGCCTTCTTACTCTGGTAGATTGCTCCTAATAAACCTTCCATCCTTACTTAATCGTAGAAAAATGCTTGGTGTGATTTTATGCAAAACTTGATCAGGGGTGACATCGACAGCCCTGACATGTTGAGCCGCATTAACTTCACGATTCCTATTAGATCCTCTAGAAATTTTATTTCTTTGTGCCTTCCGATGTGTAGATCGAATTATTCCTTGCAATGACTGCACCATCAAGTGGCCCATGCGACACCAAGCCGAAGCCTGTTACGAGCAATCCCAGGCAGATACGCAGCCCCTCCTCCCGCCCAACCGACCGAGGGCGCTGCCGCATGACGCGCAACAAACACGAGTACCGAAACCGATCGCGAACATGCAGGAACGATAGGTGTTAGAGTAATATTCGAGGAAAAATAAGGGCTAAACACAACGCTAAACATGCAAATTTACAAAAGAATATTACTAATTACGTGCAAGGCATGTGTTCGCGCCAGCGGCTATTTAAACGTCAATTTAATGTTACATTATGTATTTGTATAAGAGCATATAAAACCCTAAACTTATGTTGTATCCAGCGTTCGGCAGTGCTGCTGCGCTCTCTCTGTTAAAAAGGCGCTCTGCACCTGCCGCTTCGGCTCTAGCTTTGATCGACCGTCGTTGCTTAAGTAGTTCTATGCAAATCTCTCTCCCGCATAGGTTGCATACCGAGCCCCCGTGTGTACATTTATCTGGCCTGGCAAAGAGCGAGCAATTGGCTTTCGCTAGCCGCCTGTATAAATAAACATTTATAACGACAGAGACGAATCGAGTTGTTTTAATTGATTTTGGAAATAATTAGGTGCCAAAAAGCTTGGCCCTCAAACATTGAACACCCCGACGTTATTTAACTGCAATTTGAATCGTGTATTGTTAAAACTATTAACAAATCGAACAATATATTCTTTGCTGTGCAGTGTAACTACAAACAATTACAATTGTGCCAATAAAAACAGTTAAAGTGCAAGCTCAGTGAGACTGCGGTTTGTCGAATATTCCGTTGCTTAATCGCCTAATCTCTTTTTGCCCTGCGCCGCTGCAGCCGCGGTTCTTGACTTTTCATTCTTCCATTCTCGCTCCCCGCTCTGTTCGACGTCGCTTAAGCGGTCTTACATTTTCCGTTGTTTTTATTTGCATTACACCGCTTAGCATGGACAGCGAGCCGAATACAGTCGCTGGTGAAAATATTGCGTTGGGTGAAAAGGCTGGCTGAGGCTTTAAAAACGTAAAGTTCAGTCCCTGCATGATCGCCTGCACCGTCTTGGCGAGTCATTCTCGGGAAATAAAATTGATAAACTAAATTCGTCCGAAATAGATGTGCGCCTCGATATGTTGGCGGAAATGCGTGAGGAGTTCAACAAGTCCCATAATGAACTGGAATCGCTGGATGAAAAAACGAGATTGGAAGTGAGCTGCGTGAAACATTCGATGCCCCTGTTCATTTCTTTTAAAATCTGAGCTGGCTCTCAAATTAGGACACCTACGCGTAGCCGCTTTTCATTCCACTCTGGAGGTCATACCATCATCATGGCTCACTCCGGCGGCTTCCTGGGCTTAAAAGTCCTATCCGGCGGCTTGTGGAATATGCGGATTTTATTGCAATGTTCAATTTGGTCATCGAAGGAGATCAGACCTCAGTGAAATCGAGAAGTTCCAACATCTTCGCTCATGTCTCTCGGATGCGGCCCTGGATTCGGTTCGATCTTTTGAGATCTCCAGTGCCAATTATCGTGTGGCTCTGGATATACTTAGCAAACGCTTTAATAACAAACGACTTGTTTTCCAGGCACACATCAAAGGAGATTCTTGGGCTCAAGAAGGTAGATTCGCCTTCTGCTAAAAGGCTTCGGGAGTTCTCAAACGCAGTCAACTTGCATACGCGTGCCCTGCAGACATTGGGAAGTGCAGAGGAGATATCTGGATGCATGATAATTCACACATGCTGCTACAAAAAAAGCTAGATGCCAAGACACAAGCCAAATGGGAGGACTGCGTCATCGGACAGGATACCCACAGCTGGGGAGTTCTATGATTTCCTGGAGAAGAGATGCCAGAAGATGGAGAACGTGCAATACGCTGTAGCGACACACGCTGGTAGCGCTCAGGTGGGAAAAAGCCAGAATACACATCCAAAGAAAAAATTCTTTGTTGCCTCTTAACTCTTCCGCCAACCCATCTGGATGCCCTTTCTGCCATTCAGTGGGCCACGGAATATACTCATGCACATTTTCACAAATTTATCTCCCTTTTCTTCGTCATAAGGAAGTGAAGAAGCTTTCACTTTGTTTTAATTGCTTAAAGTCGGGTCATCGGACTCGTGCATGTACCGGTGGCCAGTGTAGAGTTTGCGGAAAAAGACATCATACCTTCTTGCACATCGACTCATCCATAGCGCAAAGCTCCCCAGCTGTTTCTCCTCCAGAAGGTGCAGTACAACCAGCACCTATTTCGCCGGTTCAGGATTCTAATGGCAGTATGCCGTCTCATGCGTCTACCTCTCTTGCTGCCCAAAGGTCTCCACCCGATGTTGTGCTGCTGGCTACGGCTGTCGTTCTGGTGAGTAATCGATCGGGCGTTTTGGTTCCATGTCGCGCCATTCTGGATTCAGGATCCCAGCTTCATCTCGTGTCATCTAGGTTCGCCCAGCAGCTTCAGCTTAGGAGAACTCAATCGTCTGCCCTTGTCTCTGGTCTCGGCGACACTATCGTGTCCACTGAGGGATCCACCGTGAGCATTTACATGCAGTCCCGCACTTCGGACTATTCGACCGAGCTCTCTGCTCTCATCGCCCCCACAATCACAGATAGCCAACCAAGTCTGTCAGTTAATGTAGCCGATTGGAACATTCCCTCCAAAATTCAGCTTGCCGATCCTGCGTTCTTTTTTATACTCAGCGAGTAGATCTCCTCATTGGCGCAAAATATTTTATGACCTTCTCTGCGAAGGAGGACAAATCATGCTCATAGACGGATTGCCGCTTCTGCAGAAGACCCGGCTTAGGTGGATCGTATCTGGTGGTGGACAGGGGGTATCAAGTTCGTCGCTCTTGGGAATTCAAATTTTTTCGGATTCGGAGGCTAGAATGAATGCAAGGTTGGATCAAACTCTTCGTATGATTTGGGAAGTCGAGGATTGTGTGGAGGCTGCTTTAAGTACAAAAAGGAAAAAAAGTAGATTGTGAGGCGCATTTCGTAAAGCCTTTCACGTTTGCCATCGGGGAGTACTCCGTTAGGTTGCCTTTAAAGCATGATGCTGATCGCTAAAAGAAGAATCTTACACTCCGAGCGTACCGACGATTCCTCAGTTTGGAACGAAAACTGGAGCGTTACTCAGCTTTTATGAAGGAGTACATTGACTTGCAGCATATGCCCGAAGTCCATCCTGACTCACGTAACCGCTGCAAGTATTTTCTACCTCATCACTGCGTTTTAAAGGAGGACAGTACCACGACAAAACTCCGTGTCGTTTTCGATGGCTCTGCAGCTACATCAACTGGATGCTCCTTAAATGATGTGATGATGACAGGTCCTGTTATTCAGCCAGCATTGCTTACCATTTTGATCCGGTTCCGCACATATACCGTCGGTCTCACTGGTGACATTTTTAAAATGTACCGCTTCGTAACGGTATCTCCACCTGACAATTATCTCCAATGTATCCTATGGCGAGATTCCATCCAGTCCGATGTTCAGGTCTACACATTAGACACCGTCACATATGGTACGAGGGCTGCATCGTTTTTAGCTGCGCTCAATGCACCAGCTGGCCATCGACGAAGGTGAGCCCTACCCTCTTGGCTCAGCTGCTCTGAAACAGGGATTTTATGTCGATGATCTCATCTCTGGCGGCATCTCGGTCGCAGCAGGTCAAGTTTAAGATGCGCCAAACTTCCAGTTTACTTTCGTGCGGTAACTTCAAGCTTAGAAAATGGTGCTGGGTAGCCAGGAGAGGTGCTTGATGGAATTCCGGAAGGCGACGTGGAGAAGTTTCTGCGGTTTCATGATGGAAGCAACATCACAAAAACTCTTGGTTTTAGCGTGGGACCCTGCGTCAGATCAGCTGCTGTTTGCCCTGTCTGCGCTGGACACAAATTCAAGGCCCTCAAGCGTTCGGTTTTATCAACGATTGCGTGGTTCTACGACTCTCTTGGATTGATTAATCCTGTTATTGTCAGGTGTAAAGATCTTTCTTCAGCAGCATTGGAGAGAAAACTTTGACTGGGATGAGAGCCTACCGACAGCGCTGCACTCAACTAGGATTGACACTGAGAAACAGTTGGGCAAGCATCTCTCGAATTTCATTTCCTCGCCTAGTACATCCTTCCACTGCAGTTTTGGAGATCCATGGATTTTTGTGATGCCAGTATGGAGGCATATGGTGCGTGCGTATATGTCGTGTCCAGGCAAGGGGAGTCGTCGAGCAATGTTTTGTGCTCAAAGTAACAAGTGGCGCCACTAAAATCATTGTCCCCCCTCGGCGAACTACCATCTTGCCGTGATGAGGGGGCTTAGTAAGCGTAAGGACCCCGAGAGCTATACCGGCGGCAGCACATGCTGCCAGAAGGGCCACCCAAGCCTGGCAGGTCAAGGGCGAGCGCCGAAGCCAAGAGTAGTTTTACCCTGGCGGTAGGGCTAAAACGCATACGTTATGGGGAGATGTCCATTAACGAGTTAACAGTTACGGTGCAGGGGAGTCGGAGACCCAGTACCGGCGGTGATTGGGGGGTGCGAGCGCAGGCCCCCCGGCGTCGATATCCTGCAACTGCAGGAACCCCGAGTTGACAGTGGAGAGCTTGGCTGCCAGCTCGTGTAATGCCACAAGCGAGAGGAGAATCCGCAGGCAGAAGGGGACGATCGAGGATCTGGAACCGGGAACCAGCGACGGAAGCTTCGTCTTCACTGGCCCCTCAGTGTCGGAGGCAGAGTTGGCCAAGGCCTTCTCTCGCCTTGGACAGAGCGAGGAGCTGCCGAGGGCGGAGCCGCAAAGTCACGGTTCCCACCATCCAGGTCGACTCGAGTCCACTACCTGGGACGGAGGATGAGGCTCAAACCCGACGCAAACGGCTTTCGGGATACAGGGCATCGGTGAAATACCTTCGTGGTATGAGCCAAAGGCTCCCCGAAAAACGCTGACCGCGAGGGAAAGGAGCCTTAGGAAGAAGCACGAGCAGAACGTGCGGAGGTACGAGCGGCTGAACGGAGTCGCTCCTGCCAACGGAGACCAGCCCCCCCCAAGCGTGCACGCGACGGTGGCAGAGCACCCGAAGCCATCGTCTTCACCGTCAGCAGCAGCTGGCACGAAGACGATGTTGGATACCAACCTCAACGTCATCGTCTGCGAACTAGCGAGGGAGAAAGGGGAAGAAGGTATCCGGGAAGCAGAGGGAGAAGACCACACCTCAACCGCAGAACACGGCAAGCGCCAGGTACCACCATCGCCCTCTGTACAGAAGGCAACGGTGGAACCGACTGGTCGAAAAAGGTTCAAGCGGCAGAGAACGGATGACTCCGTAAGAGCCTCCGAGCCGAAGAAGGCGAAACCAGAGGACATCCTGGCAAGCCTAGGAGCACCGCCTGAGCTACAGACGGCCATAATCGACCGAAGCCACCCGGAAGGGAAAATATCGGACGCAAATTGGCTGAAGGCGGAATCGGAGATCCTGACCGCCATGAAGGATGCCATTGTTCGCGCAGACAACCCGTTTGTCTGCGAGTTCAAGGGCATCAAGTGGTATAAGGGAGCCAAAGCAGTGGCCTGTGGTAACGCAGAAACTCTTGAGTTTCTCAAAACCACGGTCCAAGGTTTTGTGAACTTTGGCCAGGAGCGGCTCTCTGCGTGGTCCCCATCGATGAGATTCCCAGGAGAACGATTATGAAGGTGTGGATTCCTCCCCAATCAAGGCGGATGAGGACACACTTGTCCTGATCAAGGCACAGAACCGGATCCTGGGGAACGTCGGACTGGACCATCACACGGGCGATAGCGCGAGACAAGGGGGAACGGCAAGGAACTCTGATCAGTATTGGTCAAGAAAGCCTTGCTAAACTCCTGAAAAGGACTGCCGCATATCTTTTGGTATGGGCACACTGGCGGTAGTAGTACCGCGACACCCCAGGTCCGCTGAACAGCATGAAGGTGGTGCAGATTAATCTGCATCACTTCAAGCGTACCACCGGCGGACCTGCTGCGGTTTATGGGCGAGAAGGCGGTAGACGTGGCCCTCATCCAAGAGCCCTGGACCGTTAAGGGGAGGGTTCGGGGACTGTACGGTCGCGGATACCGCCTTCTCACGCCACACCCCGTGGGTAAGCCAAGAACCTGTATCGTGGTAAGAAGCGAGCTTAATGTTCTGTTTTCTTGCAGGTACAGCACTCGGACCTAACGGTGGCACTATGTGAGAGGAAGGACGGGAAAAACCTATACCTAGCCTCGGCATACCTGCCGTACGAGGAAGAGGACCCCACCCTCGGGGATGTCAGGGCCCCTAATCCACCAAGCGCGGAAAGAGGGTCTCGACATCGTCCTAGGTTGCGATGCGAATGCCCACCACTCCCTTTGGGGAAGCACGGGCACAAATTCCAGAGAAGAGTCGCTGTTCGAGTACATTCTGTCCACAAATCTTGTTGTGTGCAACCGGGGAGACCACCCCACCTTCCGCAACAAGAACCGTGCAGAGGTTATTGATATAACACTTGCCTCGGACAGTGACTCCCCGAACCATTGATGATTGGCATGTGTCCGGTGAGTGCTCCTTCTCGACCACTACAGGATAGTGTTCAGCATCAAGTGGAACAGAGAAAGGCCCAAGGCCTACCGCAATCCCAAGCGGACACCTGGAGCCGCTTCTCCGCAACCGTTAAGAAGGCACTACCCTCCCCACCGGAAGGAACATCCTTCAAACGGAAGCACTAGAGGAAGCGGCTCAGAATGTCACTAAAAGCCTGCTACAGGGGCCTTCCTTGAATCTTGCCCGATCAGCCGACCTCCAAGGTCCAACCGCAACCCGTGGTGGACGAGGGAGCTGAGCGAAGTCAGGAGGGAGTCAAGGAGGCTCTTCAACAGGGCAAAAGTGGCAAACACACAGGAAAGCTGGGACGAATATCGTCGCAGCTTTAACACCTACAGGAACACCCTGTAGGAAGGCGAAAAGGGAATCTTGGGCTGCCTTCTGCGATGCCATAGATGGTACCACCGAGGCTTCAAGGCTTCGACGGGTGCTATCAAAAGCGCCAACCACACCTGGACTGCTCCCGCAACCAGGATGGTGTCTTTGCAGAAAACAGTCAGGGAATCCCTAGAGCTCCTCATGAGCACCCACTTCCCGGGATGCTCAGATGTCACCGGTGACGAATCCAACGACATCAACGACACTGAGCCATACAGGGGAGAGGACACTGAGGATCTCATACGTGACATTATGGCACCAGACAAGATTATCTGGGCCATTAAATCCTTCGGTCACTACAAGTCACCGGGGCCGGATGATGTACGACCAGCCATGTTGCAGGCAGCCTGCCTGCCCCTGCTACCATGGTTAAAGAAAATCTTCGAAGGATGTCTCCGAATTGGGTACGTTCCCCAAGCATGGAGAGAGGTGAGAGTGGTCTTCATCCCCAAAGCCGGGAAGATAAACCACATCTCCCCCAAGGACTACAGACCAATCAGTCTATCCTCATTTTTGTTGAAAGCATGGAAAGGCTGATCTATCTACACATAAGGACCAAACTCGACAGACAAGTGTTCAGCGGAGCTCAGCACGCCTACCTCAAAGGTAGATCAGTTGAGACCGCACTACACGAGGTTGTGGGGAGTATCGAAAAGACTCTCAGCCATAAGGAATATGCTTTGGCGGCCTTCCTAGACATAGAGGGAGCCTTCAACAACGTCAGGATCGAGTCAATAACGGCCGCACTGACCAAGATTGGCACACACCCGACGGTAACCTTATGGCTGGACAGCGTTCTCAGGAGCAGAACGATCAGCGCTGGTCTCGGCACCTCCTCTTCAAGGAAGACGGTCACACGAGGTACTCCGCAGGGGGGGTTATATCCCTCTCCTGTGGAACTTAGTCCTCAACGACCTTCTTCTTCAGTTGGGGAGGAGCGGATACAAGGTTGTGGCCTATGCGGATGATCTAGTGATACTGGTAACGGGTAAGTTCCTACCTACAATCAGTGATCTTCTGCAATGGGAACGACCGCGAGCTGGATCGAACCAAAACGGTCTGGGGGTTAACCCCCAAAAGACAGAACTGGTGTTGTTCTCACGAAAGTACAAGATACCAAACTTCAAACTACCAGCAATTGGTGGAACGACGCTTGAGTTATCGAAAGAAGCCAGCCAAGCTTGGTGTCATCCTAGACTCCAAACTCTCTTGGAAGAGAAACACGGAGGAAAGGAAGAAAAAAGGCAATGGCTGCTTTCTATATCTGTAGGAAGACCTTTGACGGACATGGGGCTTACAAACGCACATCATCCATTGGATGTACACAGCGGTAATAAGACCCATTCTGACATACGGAAGCTTGGTGTGGTGGGAAGCGGCCAACACCAAATCCCACCTCGAGAACCTCCGGAAAGTTCAGCGGACGGCATGCCTTGGAGTCACTGAATCCCTCAGATCCACCCCCACAGGCTGCTCTGGACACCATGCTAAACCTGGAGCCCATAGACCTCCACCTTAAGTGCAAGGCTGAGACAAGTGCCGCGAGGCTTTCAGCCGCGCGGTTCTTCAAGCCATCGCCTTATGGCCACGCCACAATACTTCGTAAGGAGGAAAGTGGAACGGGCGAACGGAGCGACTACTGTGTCTCGGAGTTTTCATGGAAGAGGAATTTTAAAGGACACATACCGGAAAGAGAGGAATGGATGCGTAACGCTGCTCTTGGGCAGAACGTGCTCTCCCTCTCCACTGACGGGTCAAAGACAGCCGAAGGGACAGGAGCTGGAATCTTCTCTGAAGAACTAGCAACCAACATATCCCTAAGACTACCAGACTGGTGCAGTGTATTTCAGGCGGAGATATACGTAGTATGGCAAGCGGCAAAGTTAATATACACCTTGGAGATACCTCAGAGGAACATAGCAATCTGTGTTGACAGCCAAGCTGCTATCAAAGCCCTGGTTTCCTGTAAAATCACGAGCAGACTCGATCGGAGCGCACTCAATCACACTCACGTGGGTCCCGGGTCACACCGACATCGCGGGCAACGAGAGTGCGGACGAGTGTGCCAGAAATGGATCGGCCAAACCACTGGCGGACGCAGTCAGCGATATACGGAGGCCTCTGCGAGACATCATCTCGCAGATGATGGGTCGAGCTAGAACGAGATCAGACAGACGGTGGAACGCAACATCCAACTGTGAGATCTCTCGCTCGCTCTGGCCCCACTATGACCCTAAACGCACTAAGACTCTCCTAGGTTTCAGGAAGAGTCAGGTGCGACCACTGACGGAGTTATAACGGGGCACTGTGTCATCGGCCACATGACCACTAGGTACAGATTGCCCCATCATGACTTCTGCCGCAGCTGCAGGACGAGGAGGAAATAGAGAGCATCCAGCATCTTCTCTGTGGCTGTCCTGCACTCATGGAAAGGCGTCACCGAATACTCGGCAGCGCCTTTCACGAGGACTTGGACAGCCTGGCAAACATGCCTTTGGAGAGGCTGATGTTTTTTTTGTTGAGGCCTCGGGATGGTTCACGAAACCTCCCTAGGCGCCGGACGTAATCCCATGACGAGTGTGGGCATCACAATGGGCAATTCTTGCCTCCGAGTGACCCCTCAACTTAGGTGGAGCAGCCCTATAAACCTAACCTAACCTAAATCATTGTCATTTCCAAAGCTTGAATTGAGTGGAGCCCATTTGCTTGCGAAGGTTATGCACAACCTAACGGAGACGGGAATCTTCCCAGGCCAGTTTCATTGCTGGTCGGATTCGTCGACGGCGCTATCTTGGATACGCGATGAGCCAGCCAAATTTCCGTGGCAAATCGAGTGGCAATTCAGGAGTTGACGCAAGGCATGGCATGGCGCTATGTTCCCACATCGTTGAATCCCGCTGATATCCTCTCGAGAGGCTCGCTTCCCAGTCACCTCATCCAGTCAGAGCTGTGGTTTCCCGGCCCGTCGTTTTTGTTGGGCTCTAAGGATGAGTGGCCTGCATCTCCCCTTTTCTGAAACTCCGACCATTGAGCTTCGCAAGCGTGTATTGCTGATCGTTTCTCCACATGCTGACCTTACTCCCGGATGCAAATTTAAAAATTCGTTCTTTGGCATGCAGCGCACATTTGCTTACATGCATAAATTCATTCATCGTCTTAGGCATCCTAGGCTCACGGTTTCTGACTTTCAACAGGGAACGCATCTTCTAGTTCGGCATGTTCAGCTGGCAAGTTTGTGGTCGGACATAAAGGAGATTAGGCGCAATGGGCAAGTCAGGAAGTCTAGCTCCATCAGTTCGCGCTCTCCGTTCATCGATCCGGCTGGTTTGCTTCGAGTTGGAGGTCTGCTCGGCAACTCATCGCTCCCATTTAACGCTCAGCACCCGCTTATTCTGCCCAAGGAACATCCCGTGACGGCTGCAGTGATAAACTATTATCATCAACGGAGCCTCCATGCCGGACCTCGCGCCTTGCTTGCCAAAATTCGATTGGAATATTGGCCTATTGGAGGAATCAAGGCCGTTTCAAAGGTGGTTAACAAGTGTGTGAGACGCTTCAGGACGAAGCCATGCATCGTTGAACACATTATGGGAGACTTGCCAAAGGAGCGTCTGGAAGAATCCCGGCCTTCAAAGTAACTGGAGTGGACTATTGTGGACCGTTTTTCTACCGGTCAGAGATCCGCACTAGGCCTCCAATTAAATGTTACATAGCCATGGCCATTCACATGGAGCTTGTTAGGGATCGGACCACCGCATCGTTCCTAGGCGCATTAAAACAGTTCACGTCCACTCAAGAGGAAGGCCAAGTCAAATTTGGTCAGATAATGCGACAAATTTCGTTGGAGCCAAGAACGAGCTTCTGGAGTTAATGAGGCTCTTCCTAAGCGACTCGCACATGAAGGAGGTCCATGAATCCTGTTTGGCAGACGGAATCGACTGGCATTTCATCCCGCCGCGCTCTCCGTACTTTGGCGGATTGTGGGAAGCGGCCGTGAAGACCGCCAAGCATCACTTGTACCGCTCAGTTGGGCCATCCGTCCTTAGCTTCGACGAGCTGCGTACCTTGATCTGCCAGATCACGGCAATTGTTAATTCTCGCCCTTTGCTCTCGCTTTCAGAAAATCCTGACGACTTGGATGTGTTGACCCCTGCTCATCTGCCCGCACGGGCCCGCACGAAGCGATTCTCGAGCCTGACCTAACGAAGCTCAACTACAATCGTCTGGATGGTTGGCAGCGGGTCACTCAACTTCAGCAGACATTCTGGCGGCGTTGGCGCGAAGAGTATTTGACTCTTTTGTAGGAGCGCTCGAAGTGGCGTACGGCTGCGCAAAACCTCTGCGTGAACGATGTCGTCCTGGTGAAGGACGAGAATCTTCCTCCAATGTGTTGGCCACTGGCTAGAGTGGTCGACGTCGTAAAAGGCAAGGATGGAGTGTGCCGCGTGGCTGACTTAAGGACGGCCTCAGGAACCATCAGGAGGGCTGGTGCTCAGCTGTGCTTGCTGCCCCTTGAGAAGTCAGTTGAAAAGCGAGCTTCCAACGGGGGGAGTATGTTCGGGCCAGCGGCTATTTAAACGTCAATTTAATGTAACATTATGTATTTGTATAAGAGCATATAAAACCCTAAACTTATGTTGTATCCAGCGTTCGGCAGTGCTGCTGCGCTCTCTCCGTTAAAGGGCGCTCTGCACCTGCCGCTTCGGCTCTAGCTTTGATCGACCGTCGTTGCTTAAGTAGTTCTATGCTAATCTTTCTCCGCATAGGTTGCATACCGAGCCCCGTGTGTACATTTATCTGGCCTGGCAAAAAGAGCGAGCAATTGGCTTTCGCTAGCCGCCTGTATAAATAAACATTTATAACGTTTCGAATCGAGTTGTTTTAATTGATTTTGGAAATAATTAGGTGCCAAAAAAGCTTGGCTCTCAACCAGTAAGTTACTATTAGTGATTTAAGTAGGGGATGTGATTTAGTAGTGGATATTATATGGTAAAACGAATTATTATCCGAGCATAAGATCCGAAACGGTTCATGCAAGGAATAATTCGATCTACACCGTGGAAGGTTTATAAACTTGTAGTTCTTAATCGTTGCCTCATAAATCCGTGCTGAGCTAGAGATATACATAAGTGATATGCTGCAAGTGCGGTGTTAAACTTTTCTCGAACATTTTAGGAATAGCGGATTACTTAGATATACCTCTATTTTTCATTACGTCAGAATTACTTCCTTTCTTATGGAGAGGAATAATAAAAGATTTCTTCCTGACCGGGGGAAAACATGAAAAGTTTATGGATAGAGTGAATACATTACACAATACCTGAGAACACAGCCGGGGACTCCGTCAGGACCTGGTGAAAATATAGGGAATAGGTTGTTTGGAAATATTAGGCACAAATATGAGCAATAGCCTGATCATTGTTTGCCGTCGAATTAATTAAATGGTAGCGAGAATGGACGTGCAGAAGTTTTACGCTTACAGTTTACGAAGCTGTTAAACTGTTAAGGGTCCTGAGAAAAGCGTATTCTGCATCGAGATTGGTAATTTTTATAGCATTGAGCGTTTGGAACGGTAAAATTTTACCGAGTTATTACTTAGCGAGAGAGAGAAGAGGAGAGCCAACCAATTGGAATTCTTTATAAAGAGTTGACTTTATGTTTTTTAGACTGGATAGCTCTTTGGTAAAACAGATCTTATCGAACTAAAAAATGGGACACATGAATCAAAAAGTGTGTCAAGTACATTGTAAACGAGAAGGGACGTAATGTGTCACTGTTAAAGAGACACTACTTGAATACCCATACTCAGTCGTTATGATTTATGTGGAATTTTCAAATGTTTTATCAGTTTTTACTTTTACATTGTTTTGCTGCATCTGTCATCAGTTCTCACAACAACACACGTACACTGCTGAATATTCGCTGCTGAATCTGAACCAAATTCGGGAATCTGGTAGATATGTATGGTCATTTTCTACGATACTGCATATCTCGTTTTTTATCTATCTATCTATCTTCAAAATTGTGGATTTTCGGGGGCGTGGCGAAATTTTGACATAAAATTGCACTGAAGTGGTATCACAGGACCTTGCACAGAAAGTTTGGTTGCTCTAGCTCTTATAGTCTCTGAGAACCAGGCGCTCATTTGTACGAAAGGGCAATGTCGACATTGCCGATCCAATTCAGATTTGGGCCCCTGATAGATATTGTCTTTCTTTATGATTCTGATTTTTAGTTTTCTGTTATCTGTGGACGCCACAGATGTGCGCCCTTTGTGGGGCGGAAGTGGGCGAGGCGAAATTTTGAAACACTTTCTAGGAGTAAGATATACCATCAGTCCTAAAAAAATATTTTGTTGCTCTAGCTTTTATATCCTCCGAGCAATGGGCGACAAACAAGACGGACGGACAGACAACGCTATATCGACTCGGCTATTGATGCTGATCAAGAATATATATACTTTATAGGGTCGGAAATGATTCCTTCACACATTCCTTCACTTTTACCACAAATACAATATACCCTTTAACTCTTCGAGTACGGGTTTAAAAATGTTCGGGCCTTTTATAACGTCAGTGTATACGTGCAGAGCGGACCAATCAAAATCCCTAATCAGGCTATTCAGCTTCTTGAACTCGGCTTTACGAAATCATCGGACACGTTCAGATAGCCGATGATCGGGTGATCGATCCATTACAGTAGGTTCAATATTGACCAATGCATTGGTTGCAATGTTTCGAATCTAGAATGGTAGGAGTCTTCATGTATAGTGAGCGGAAGGGCTCGGGTTAGCAACGCTATGGTCGGATCCGAGTCAAAGCAGAGATCAAGCAATCGACCTAAGGAATTTTTCACATGGTTGACTTGAGACAGGGAGGCAGGCGTTTACCAAAGACCAAACAGTACCTGGCAAATTGAAATCATCAAGAACTATCATATGGTCTTTATTTGATTGAGTGGAAGAAACAATTTTTAAAGCAAACAGGTGCTCCTCGTATATAGAGATATCCGAGGAAGGTGGAACATACGAGCACGTGATGCAAATAGAAAAGACTGTAAGAATCAGAATCAGGAATTCCAGGTCTTGTTAACCCTGGAATATGAAAAACTTGAAGTCTTTCTAGAGCAAAAAAAAAGAGTTTAAAACAAATAGAAATCAGATCACAGTGCAGGGCAAATGCTTAAAGCTATGCTTATAGCGAAATCGGAAAAATGAGAAGTTAGTAGACTGCAGCAACAGCTTATGAGTGATAGCGCTACTGCACTGAACGTTTCGAATGCGATAGACATAAACCTGACCTGGTATCCTTTAATTTCAATGCCGCATGTTTTTCAAACTTTGAATTACTGGTGAGCGTGACTCCTTAAAATTACAGGATTCGGCACATATGTTGGGGGATGCCAGTCTCTGTATTTCGTTGTCTAATCTCGTGAAATACTTATCTGCTCGTCCTGCAAAAAACTAAATTTTAGGTAATAGTTTGTCGCCGGTTTCCTCATCGTTGTCGTTTATTGTCAGTGGTCGTACAAATTTTGTTGCCTTAACTTCCATTTCAACTACGAAGCGGTACCATAATCCTTGTCACTCTCTATTGTGCCGTTGATAATTGTGAAGCAAAAATCTTTACACAGCTCCACTAGCTTCCTTGCTTTGCTATCTACCATTGTGTTTTTTTAATTTATTGGCACATTTGCGAGCTTCTTTAATGGTCTAGGCTCTACGATCGTTGTTTGTTTTGTTGCTATCCTGGCATGTATAATCCCGATTATCATTATATTATTTATAGAGTATTCGTTCATGTTTATATGTTATATGTTTTATTTTTTATTTCGTATTTCTGGGGGTTCTTTTTAATGACCTTCGGTCCAATACTCTTTCCGTCGCTAATTTCCACTGTATGTTGTAATTGTGGAAGGTTGGCTCATATATACATATGCTCGTTTTTTTCAACGAACGTCTTAAAAAGTATAAATATTTCGTGCTCGTTTTATTAATTTTAAAGTTATAGTGTTAAAGTTTGCTGCTTAGCCCTGCTACATAAAATGATAAAAGTCTTAAGTTTGTTATGGTGGTAAGTGGAACTTTTAACTTTCTATGTTACTTGAAGCATTATGTTGCCCATGTCTATTTAGTTTTTTGTAAGCTTGTATTCCAGTATTTTTTGTCGTCCAGGGCTATAACACTCAGCTTTCCTCCACCCACTTCTTGCAGAATCGTTGCTACATGCTGCCCCGCTCCGGCTAATATGATCGACAATGCAGATTCTATCATTTCTAACTGTGTTAGTAATTCTGTCATCTCATTGCCTTATAATCCGTTTAAGGTAATGCAGCGCCCTTTTCTGCTTAAGTCTCTTTCAACATAGACAGTAGTGTCACTAAATTATGTTTCGGAATCTTCGGAAACTCACCCCTTACTGGATCTTCAGGTGACCGACACCTTTTCTGCGATTGCGATTTCCTTATTTCTTCTATGTACTTAGTACATAGTACGCCTTCCCAGTCGTCCGATTCGCGGCCAACCCGCTGCAGGTGGAAGTCCTCATGCCCGTACTTCCGCTCCATTCAGACCTTGATGTCCGGAATGAGTATGTGAGTACAGGGTCCTTTGGTCGAGGAGTCCCATTTCGTCTGCCATTTCGCGATGTCCTCCAGCCTGCATGTTGCCATTGCAGCTCTCGTGGGAGGACTGTAGGTATTTGTGCGTGCCAGCTCGTGCAGCCTCACCTTTTTCCTCACTTGCTATTGCTATTAATCCTGCGATAACAAGTGAATCGTCGTTGGATATTGTCGTGAACCCATAAGCTTCGTCACTTTGGACCACACCAGAAACAGCGCTAGTTAAGAAGGATTTTCAAGAGTGATCGGCATCTCTCAAATAGCTTCGTGTTGTCATACTCCAAGTGTTTCTTGAACGAAAGTCTGGTGTCCGGCATGTTCCCTAGATATTTCAGCGCCATTTGAGATGTGACGTAGTGACCACCGACGGACACCTTGGATGTTAAGAGGTTTGTGCGCTTATCTCTGTTTGTGTCAACGACATATAATTATACCTCTGATTTACATATTTTTTGGTTCTGTAATTCATTATTAGTACTAAATCATTATGGGCTAACGGTGCCGCTCGGCTGCTCAAAAGAATGTTTTCTCCTACTGTTGGCTACGTGACAACATAGCACATACAGTATGCACTGACTTCGGCCAAATTGTTAGACGCGCACTTAACTTGCTAAAGTCTCGCTGCGGACTCATCTGGACTTTTGGGACTGCAGGACGATTGAGAGATAAGTAAGATCAGTAAGATCAACCAGGTCTTTAGAAATAGTGCTTGTTATTGCGATGTTATCGCTTTGTCTGAGACCTGCCAGCAATAAAATTAAGTGAACTTCGCAATTTATAATGGTGATATTCTTACTAAAAATTTAAAATTTAATTTGAGTACCTAGATTGGCCAGGACCTCAATCTGATAGAGAATTTCTGGGACCTTATGAGTATGTACTTTTAAAAATATGTTTGTATAAATTGCCAACAAAGCCAACATTTTTTCATAAATTTGAAAAATCAAGTTATAGACTTGAAACTAGGGTCAGTTTATTTTAATGACATAAGTTTATGAAAACTAAGAAAAATTTCGAACCGATCCCACCTTACCGCCCAACCATAATTTTAAATTGTATATCCGTACTCGAAAAGTAAACAGGTATATTGTGTTTGTAGTAAAAGTGGATGTGTGTAACACAGAGAAGAGAAGAGAAAAATAAGATAAATTTCGAACCGATCCCACCCTACAGCTCAACCATAATTTCAAATTTTATACCCGTACTCGAAGAGTAAAAGGGTGTATTGTGTTTGCAGTAAAAGTGGATGTGTGTAACACAGAGAAGGAATCGTTTCTGACGCCATAAAGTATATATATTCTTGATCAGCATCCATAGCCGAGTCGATATAGCTATCTCTATCTGTCCGTCCGTCCGTCTGGGCATCTTGTTTGTGCTTCAGTGTCCAGTGCTCGGAGACCACAAGAGCTAGAGCAACCAAATTTTGTTTCAAGACTGATGTGATATCTAACTCCTACAAGTGTATTTCAAAAATTTTCCCCGCCCCCTTCCGCCCACAAAAAAGACAAAAGTTCACAATTTAAAAAATAGACAAAAATTGAAAATGCAGTTTCGTAGAGAATGACCATTTCTACCAGATTGCCGATTTGGATCAGTTCCGATCATTATTATGCCCATAATGATGAAATTAATTTTCAGTAGATAACCCTCGACCTTTCAGCCCCTACTGATTCTCTCTCACACACACACTGCTCACACATACCGCCTCGTGCAGTTTACGAGTGTTGTTGTGAGAACTGATGTACATAGATGTAGATGACAGATGCAGAAAAAAATTTAAATTATAAAAACTGATAAAACGTTTAATAAGCCCACATAAATCACATGTGTAGTGACTGAGTACGGGTAGAAAATAAGTGTCGCGTTCACGGCGACTCAACGCGTTCCTGTTTTTGATGAATGGTTAATGTGATCAGTAGAATCGCTGTTTTACAATTGTTAAAAATTCCCACCGTTCACCCAGACGTACTCTTTGCACCCCTACATAAGATTTATAAAGTTCAAACTAATCAGATGTAACAAACGATATGTAACGGTAAAATGTGAATTTTTGAGTATTTTCAAACACCTGCAACCGTTTAACAATAGACTTTTAAATGTACATAAATATATGTTAATCTACTCAATGTATTTAAATATTTATTACTATACGATGTATGTAAAAACTACAATAACAAACCTGTGTGCGTCCTCATATGCCTTTTTAAAAGACTTGGTCGATCGAAAGATTTGCTGCAAACGTCACAAGGTAACAGCGATCGCTCATTTCTGATTGTTCGTCTTTTTGGTGTCTGATATATGTACTTATTTATATCTATAAAGAATTATTTTCAAAAAAAATCAGTCAAGCTTGAGATTATTTGGGTTTATCCACAGTTTATCAATTTAATTTGTATTAACTTAATACCTGAACAATTGCTTAATGTTGACTTTTGTTCGTCTTCACTTGATGGAGGAGAAAGCGGTAAATTTGGTAATCTATACATTAATGACAATGATAAATCCAGAGGAGTATCTGAAAGTAAATTGTATTACAAATAAGTGTGACAAAACGAGACAAAATCATGTTTTTGGCCATGCTTAGTTGATCTCTTGCTGATACTCTCGCAAAATACACCAAACATTTTTAGAAATTAAAAAATGGCGTTATGGTGTTGAATTTAATTTATGGGCTTGAGATCTACTCAAACTGGCTCTGGACTACAACCAATTATTTTTACTCGTTCAAAGTATAACATCACTGTTCCTGTATGAATATTGGTGTGATTTTTAAATGTTTCCTACCTTTTTACATATGACTGCATCGCTTTTTATACAACATTGAGTGTATATGTGTAATAATACTCTGTTCCGGACGTTCCGGCAAGTAGTACACTACTAGTTCTTGATGTCTCATAATTGCTTTAACTACTTCATACATAGGATCGCCCTTGACCTTTGTACAGATAAGATTTACGTTGGAATCATATGAAGTAGAAACTGTGAGGAATCTTATCCAGTTGCAGTGATGTACTTGTTTTCCGTATTTGTATGAAACTTCATCATATAAGCCAAATTTATATCGACACTAAAAAAAAATTTTAAAATGTTCATAAAATGAAATATTATGTGAGTTATGTCAGCCATTAAATTAAGATGAACCGAATTAGTTGAAAAAAAAACCTGATAAAATATTTTAAAATTCGACATAAATCAGAAGCTCACATATAGACTGACAGAGGACGGGTATAAAAGTAGTGTCGCGGTAACTGGGACTCAACGTTCCCCCTCGTTTTTCTTGAGTATGCTTTATTTTTAAGACAAATAAATTCTTCATCAGTATCAACAGCCGAGTCTCTCTGCGCGTGCGTCTGACCGTCTTGTTTTTCGCCTTATTATCTTCTATAACAGCAGAAGCAAACAAGTTTTGTAGCTTATACATATTATTAAGAAATTAAGAATCATATATTCATAAGATCGAGATTTCTATTTGAAAAAGTTCCGTGCGAATAGAAATCAGTTTGCTTCGGTTTTACCTTTCAATCCAGTCTTCAGTACACAGCTGATAGGGTTTATATTCAAGAGTTAAGGAATAAACTAGATTTGTGGATGTACATACATATGTAACGTACAGAAAGAAACGTTTCCGACCCCTTATAGTACATATGTACATTCTTTATCAGCACCAACAGTCGAGTTAATATAGCCATTTCGCCTTGTTCTCAGAAACTTCAACAGCAGAATTAACCAAATTTTGCATGCAGACTTCTGTGACATCACACTGTACAAGTGCATTTTTTTAGATTTTGTCCCGCCACCTCTAAGAACGAAAATCTATGGCATCCACAACTTTGAAGGTACGAGAAAACCGAAAATACAGTAATGTAGACTAAGACCACAATTACTGGATCGCCAGACCATCTGGATCACATGGTAATTATGATAACCAGAATGAACAAATTAATTTAATTCCATTTAATTAATTCATTTAATTCCAGCGGCGCAACGCTACTAATTTTCTCGCACTGACATACTGCTTACACTCACTGCCCGTACAGTGTGCGTGCATCCTCTGGCGAAGGCGATTTAGAACCTACCTATAGATGACAGATGTAACAAAAAAAATGAAAGTTGATAAATATTTCGATATTCCACATATATCATAAGCTCACATACATATATAGTGACTGAGTACGGTTAAGTAGAGTCGCGCCCACTCTCACTCCCAGTGGAATTTCGAAATTCTATATAAATCATAAGCTTACATATATACTGACTAAGTAAGGCTACACAAGTAGAGTCGCGCCCACTGCGGCTCAATGTTCCCCCTTGTTTTTATAGAAACCAAAGTCCCAAGCTTCGAAAAAATGGACACTTACGACTCTGAACAGTTATTACACCCTACAAATCGATAAGAACTCGAAGTTTTTATCCAAAAACTGCGGTGTTAACGAGGTCTCCGACACAAACTTCGAAAAGCCATCCCTCTCTATAAAATGCTATAACTCTGGTAATAATGGCTTTAGTTTCTGAAGCATACTACTCAGATCGAAAAACTGTTTGCTAGCAACAAATGTCATATATTTTTGTAGCGACCAGTGGTGTGATTAGAGGTGTGCACTGCATTCCGTACGGTTACACTGCTCAGATCTAAGCGTGAAAAAGCGTTGTTGTCAGAAGCTCTGTAGTTTCCTGACGACAATTTGCTTTATAGAGAGCGAACTCCATATTACATTTTTAAGGATGATGCACTGCCGACGCATAATCGGATTATGAAACCATTAAGCTTCCGAAGCCTGGCTGTGGACTGGCTAACTTTCATGTACATAAATTTTCATTTTCATTAACCCAGTAGGAGAAAAATCGACCAGTGAACTTAGATATATTTGCACGTTAGTGTAAAATAGATAAACCTGAGAAAACTTTCAAATATAGTAAATAATACCTTTTTAAATTAAATAATTATTCGAGCGGGTTTTTTTTATTCAAACCTTCTTTTAACTGCAGTCACGCAATTCAACTTTTAGGAAAAAGAAGAAGAAATATTTGTAGGGCCTAAAACAAATATTTAGAAAAATCTAAATGAAATATGCTTTAAATAATTATACACCTACTCGAAGAGTAAAAGGGTAAATTGTTTTTGTGGTAAAAGTGGATGTGGGAAGCGTTTCCGACCCCAGAATCATAGAGAAAGACCATAACACACCAACGCGTCGACTTTGCCCATTCGTACAGAATGACTGAATCTCAGAAACTATAAGAGCTAGAGCAACCTAACTTTCTGTCCAAGTGTATTTCAATACTTCGCTACGCCCCCTTTCGCCCCCCCAAAAGATAAAAGTCCACAATTTTGAAGATAGGAAAAAACGAAAAATAAGCTATTCTAGAGAATGATAATATCTACCATATCAGATCATTATTAAAGCCACAATGATAAAATTAATTTTCAGCAGCGAGCCCTCCCATCCCACGCAACAATATAGTCATTTTGGGATGATAGCCGCTGCTGATTCTCTCTCTCTCGCTCACGCACTGCTCACACGCTCTGCCTCGTACAGTGGGTTGTACGTGGGTTGTTGTGAGAACTGATGTAGACGTAGATGACAGATGAAGTAAAAAAATGTCAAATGTATACACTGTTAAAAAAATTGAAAATTTCCTATAAATCATACTGACTGAGTACGGGTATAAAAGTAGTGTCGTGTTAACGGCGACACCACACGTTCTTTCTCTTTTATTATTTTGGATCTATACTTTGCAATAAAAAAAAGTTGCAGCTCGATCATTGTTTTTTGAATACCGGAAGGTTTTAATTTACTGGTCGATTTTTCGACCACTGCACAGTAGGCCAAAATTCAAAAAATCGCCAGTACCAAAAACTTGCGAAAAGTAAACAAATTGTCTCAAAAATGTCCAATCTAAAGGGTGTTTCTAAAAATAGAACGCAATGCGTGAACACGTGTTCAATTTTGCAGCGCAGCGGCGTTAAGTTAGCTTTTCGTCAAAACAAAATGGCATTTCAAAGTGGTCAAACGTTCGCAAGAGAGGTCCGAATTCGATTATTTAAGGTGAACTTTAAAGTTTCAGGTATTTCATGTTTAAACAAACTTTTAGATATATTACCCCGATCACCCCTTTATGAGTGTTATCAGTGTATTTGTCAATGTTTGAAGGTAATAAAACTTTAAGTGTAGCTGCTAATATTTGCTAATTTGTGTGTATTCATTAATAACTCAACTATTCATTAACTCAAGCTGTCTTACTTTTTATACCCGTACTCGAAGGATAAAAGGTTATGTTGTATTTGTGGTAAAAGTGGATGTGTGTAACATAGAGAAGGAATAATTTCCGACCCTATAAAGTATATATATTCTTAATCAGCATCAATAGCCGAGTCGATATAGCCCCGTCTGTCCGTCCGTCTGTCTGTCCTTCTTGTTTGTCGCCCATTGCTCGGAGGCTATAAGATTTGGATAGAGCATCCAAATTTTGTTTCCAAACTGATGTGATCTCTCACTCCTAGAAAAGTGTTCGGTTCAGATCGGACTCTTATTGTAGCCACAATGATCATATGAATTTTCAGCAGCGGGAATACCCCGCGCCCTTTCAGCGTTTGTTGTTGTGAGAACTGATGTAGATGTAGATGACAGTTGCAGCAAACAAATGTTAAATGTAAAATGTAAAAACCGAAAAAACATTTGAAAATTCCACATAAATCACATGAGTACTGACTGAGTATTGGTATAAAAGTAGAGTCGCGTTCACAGCGACTCCGTACGTTCTTTCTCGTTTTCGCTCATTTTTATGTTATCATTTTCTATAGGCGCTTCTTGTAACTGCGAATTTTAACGCATGTACATCTTTGATCTTGGTGCACAGAAGAAGGCAGTTGATATGATAAAGCTTGAGAATTGCATTAGTTACATATTCAATAAAATTATTCCTTATTGGACTAAATACAAGCGTATTATGAGGTTAGTTGTTCAACATCAATCTAATTGGCTGAACTTTATTAAAACAATTATAATTGAGCCTCCTCAACAAAGGGTTTCAAGTGCTGAACGTGGACGACCCATAATTGATTTTGCCGAGTCCTCCAAAAGGTCAAAACGTCGTCGGGTAGCCCTGCTAGAAAAACATGATGAGTCTGCAGCTTCTGTTTTGCGCTCATCCGATTAGAAGATATTTGTTAATCTTTTTTTGCACTCAAATTAAAAATCATTCAAATTTTTTTTTTATGATTTTAATTCATTTGTTCTTATATATGATTGAAAAAACTAGAGAAGCTCATTTTTTTATATTTCGAAAAGCTTGTGGGGAGGGGAGAGGAGTTACTCTTTCACAAATTCATACTGAAGATAATTTAAATATACTAATAATGCTAAATGATACTAATAATGAAATTTTAGCACTGTATCTCCACTGGAAGTATTTCGCGCACCATCACCATATAAGCCATACTATGGTGCTATGTGAGCTATAGGATATATCTTCCGATGTAGCCAATTTTTTTTACTAAATATTAAAAATATTTTGTTAGATTTTTGGGGAAAATTTCATAACGATATCTCAACGGGAAATATTCATAGCCGCATCTCCATACAATCCCAACCACTATGCACTGGTTAGAAAGGATATACAAATATGAATTCAATGACATATTCTATGCAAGGAAAGTACCTGATTGATATACGGCAACTTATTATTATGTGTGCTGGAATGTTCTTTTTAAATCACCTCTAGAAGTGATGTGCTATCACTATTTCGGAGGGTATACTGTTATGTATCAGTTGAATCTATTTTAAGAGTTCCTTTAATTTCCTTTTTTCAACAAAAAGGGAGAAAGAGGAGGTAATTTAAGGAAATGTTGATGAGGACGAATCTGCGACTCTACATAATGATTGATTGAAAATCAAGCAGTTAGGAGTTTGTAGCCATAATTTACCCATTGATAAACCAATTATTGCCTATTATGGCCGACTTTTCCTGCAATGTCTTCATAAAAAAAACCCGATCCGAGTTGGATTTAAGTATAGGGCTTTGGGTCCTGCTGAAGACTTCTTAATTTGTTTATTCCGTATGGTGGTGCCAATGTAGTCCCGGATCCTGGATACACTGATTATGATTTGGGAAAATTATTACTTCTCAAGCTGTTGAGTAAGCTGGAGAATCCGCCTATCATAGACTACCTTAAATGAATTACTTTAAACAGCCACACCACACTCCATTGTGGAAAATAGAGCGATAAAAAAAAAAGAAAAACATCGAGAAGAAATTTAAATTGTTGATCTACCCACAACAATAACTTCGTGGCCAATATTGTATCGAACCATAAATCGTCGATCCATCGTCCAATGCAATCTAAAAATGCTCTGAACTGCGCAATGATTAACTCATGAAAGCTCTGATGTGTTTTTGCTAATCATGCACGCTATCTAGAATCAGAAAAGGTAGGAAGTTGAAACTATGTAGGAAATAACCGGGCAAAGAAACGGAGCACTTGCTTTCCGTATATATGTGACCCGGGGATACCTAAACTTACGAAATATTTCATAACAAATAAGCACGATGCATCTATGTACTATATGCTTACTATTTTGACGAGTAGTGTATTTGTTTCATTACGCTACCCGACAATATTTCCTTAAGGAACCGAACCATAGATTCTGATGGATTCTGTGATTTGAAATTGTTTAGTGAAAATTTGTTTTTCCACGGAAGAATTTAAACTTATTTTTTATTTTTAATCATTTTTTCAAAAGTAGCACTTCTTTTTTGCACATTTTTTAAGTACATCTGATTCTAATGATGAAAATGATGCATCTATAAAATGGACCTGATCATTTCTTATATTTAGTTACCATCTTACCAATATTAGGCTTCACATGCACAGTTGATGATTTTTGTGAGGTATAGATATAGATAATTTTTATAGCCACAATGATGAAATGAATTTTTGCAGCTAGCCGCTAACCCTTCAGCTGCTACTGATTCTCCCTCTCGGTCACATTTTTTTCTATCTTCAAAATTGTTGACTTTTGTCTTTTGCGGCAGCGGAAGGGGATGGTCGAAATTTTGAAATACACTTGTATTGAAGTGGTATCACAGGAGCTTGGGCAGAAAGTTTGGTTTCTGTATCGACGATCCAGGTGACGTTGGTGTGTGAGAGAGAGAGAGAGGGTTCTCCAAATGGTTTTCTCCATTGTGGTTATACTCCGATCCGATTTAGATTCGGATTCTAATAGATATGGGCTTTCTCTATGATTCTGCATTTTCTCATTCAGAATCATTCATTTCATCATTGTGGCTTTAATAATGATCTGATCTGAACCAAATTCGAGAATCTGGTAGATAAGGTCATTCTCTACGATACTGAATTTTTCCTTTTTTTTTTTTCTTTATTCAAAATTGTGGCTTTTCGTCTTTTGGGATGGCGGGAGGTGGCGTGGAAAAATTTTGAAATACACTTGTACTGAAGTGGTATCGCAGAAGCTTGGACAGACATTTTGGTTGCTTTAGCTTTTTAGTCTATGAGATCCAGGCGTTCATCTGTACGAATAGGCAAAGTCAATACGTTGGTGTGTGAGTGCAAGCGAGAGGGAACGATGTTTCTCGAAATGGTTTCCTCCATTGCAATGCATTGTGGCTATACTATACTAGTTGACGCCCATTGCTCGGAGGCAACAAGAGCTAGAGCAATCAAATTTTTTTTCCTGACTGAAAATATATCTTACTCCTACAAGTGTGTTTGGAAAATTCGCCCTGCCCACTTCCGCCCCCACAAAGGGCGCACATCTGTGGCGTCCACAATTTTGAAGATAACAGAAAACTCTATGCAGAATCATAGAGAAAGACCATAGCTATCAGGGGCCCAAATCTGAATTGGATCGAAACATTGGTATAGCCATAAAAGAGAAAACCATATCGAAAAACATCGTACCCTCTCGCTCGCACTCACACAAAAACGAATCGTTTTAGTTTTTCGTACAGATGAACGCCTGGATCTCAGAGACTATAAGAGCTAGAGCAACCAAACTTTCTGTCTAGACTCCTGAGATACCAAACCAAGACAAGTGCATTTCAAAAATTTCGCCACGCCCCACAGTGGGGTGAGAGACCCCAAAAGTGACGATTAATTCAACCGTCTAAAAATTGGACCATGTTATAATTTTTGTATTATGTATTTGATCAATAAAAGTTGAATTCATTAACTTTAGAGTATTCCGTAGAGTATTTTTTATTTTTACATTATTTTATTTAAGTCAATTTTCCTAATATTCGGTTTTTTTTACAACAAAAATAGCAATTTCATAAATTTTCCCTTTATCTATTATATACCCATGGAGACTATATTCATGAAGAATAATAATAATCGGTTTACTATATTATATATCTGCCATAGAAAACAACACGCTATAAATGCATGAAACTTTTTGTTTCTTTGAAACGGGTCATATATAATTAAAAGTTTATTAATATTAACAAATTTTATAAATAAATAAATTTAAATAATACATATATACATTAATCAGACTCGATATCATTTTCGCTTTCTTCACTTTCATTTATTTCGCTTTTATCTATTTCAGACGCTTTAAAAAGGACAAAGCTTCTTTTGGAAATGTGTGAATTTTTTTTATTGGATTATTATTATTATTGGATCTGAGCTTAAAAGAAAGAAAAGTTCCTTTTCGGCAGCGCTTTGACGTTCTTGAATTAAAAAGAAATCTTTGACTTTAGCCAATCCGTATAGGTATTTACAAATCGACTATGTGTCCGACTAGATCTTATCCATCGAGACTTAAACCCACGGATGAAATCATTCATTTCGCGCTCGAATTCTGCTAAATCATCATCTGATGGCTTAACAGTATTCCTCACGTGTTCAGATAAGAAAAGATAACTTGTCCGTATAATTTGTTTGGCCACTGTCTCTCATTATATCGTAGAGTAGAAGGCGAGTAAATTCGATTGAATTTGCATGTTCTTAAATGTTGAAACAGATAATAATTCATTATATATTTATTATATACCGGTTACAAACAAACACCCTAGCTAAAGACCAGAAACACAATTAAAAGCGGTCTGTTTATTACACATTGAAGAGACACACATATATGTATTTTATATAATGACTCAGTAAGACAATCACAATAACACGTTCACAGTTATTAAGAGTAATCTAGTACATACGCTGTACTTCGCTATCCATTTCTTCCTAAACTATATTTAATAATAAAGCTGAGCTTAAAGTTGATCTTTCACTAATTACTTGCAATTGACAGACACCTTACAGTTGACCAAAACAGCTCACCGAAACAGGTGACCAACACTCATAAAAAACAACTCTGTTTTGAGATTAACCGCCCAACTTTGAATTCAAATAACTCTCTGGGGGCAGAACGGGGCACAAAAGCCCTTGGTGGACACTTAAGTTGATATGTGACACATAAAACTAAAAAAAGAATGGTTACGTTTGGTTACGTTTGAAGCAACTTTTGCCTATCTAAAGATCAAAAATACCTCTAATTTTACAGGTACTTTTTATTAAAATTTTTTCGCAATATTTACTAAAAATTTTCGATTCAAACAAATTTACGAAAATTGTTAAGGATTCAAATTTATTGTTTCCATTTTCTCAAAAAAATTTTATTTTATTTTTTGCGTGAAATTCGTCATCAACAGTGACAAAAAATATAAATTTTTCGTATTTCGAAAAACGAAAACACAAAGTTTCAACTTTGACGTCACATTACAGGGTATCTACTCCCCAATGCAGAATTTTATATACTTTCACTTCATATTAATTTGATTCCGCAATTCCAAAATTTGTATTTTGATTAATCGTCACTTTTGGGGTCTCTCACCCCAGTGTGCGCCCCCTCAAAAGATGAAAATCCACAATTTTGAAGATAGAGAAAAACGAAAAATGCTGTATCTTAGAGAATGATCATATCTACCAGTTTGCTCGGATCGGATCATTATTGTAGCCACAATGATAAAATGAATTTTCAGCAGCTAGACGACGACCCTTCAGCTGTGTTGTTCTGTGAAGTGATGTAGATGTAAATGACAGATGCAGGAAAAAATGTAAAATATGATAAAATGTTTTAAAGTTCCACATATGTATGTATGTATGTACATATGTAAATCACATGTGTACTGGCTGAGTACGGGTATAAAAGTAGTGTCGCTTTAACAGCGACACATCACGTGCCTGCTCGTTAAATGTTCCCACGCTGGGTTTTACTGTGAAAACTTCTTTAAATTATCTGGTGTGCATCTTAAGGAATTCTTAATGTCATGGGAGAGTGATCACCCTTAATGTACGCACACTGGTGGAATCCGATCTGACTATGTACAAACATATATGTATGTGTATATACTTTGTACATATGAACACATACATATGTATGTACATATGTATATCGCCAGTAGAGTTAATTTATAAAATTTGTAGCTCAATGCAGATTATATTGATAAAGTATATACATACATATATATATTTGGAAGCGGTAGAAGCGACCAAGATGGGATCATTAGTTCCCTTGATTTCTTGTTATATTTGTCTTCTTCGTCCCTCTTTGACACGTAAAAATTATTTTAAGTACTTGGGAGTTGACCATACTAATACTCACATACTACACATACTCATCTTACTATTCTTACTTACTATTCTTGAAGACTGTGAGAACTTCTTTAAATTATGTAGTGTAAGTCTTAAAAAATTCTTAACGTCATGGGAGAGTGATCACACTCAATGCACGCAAACTGGTGTGATCGCTGTAGAACGAAGCTATAGAATTTATAAGCGCTTGAAGCGGGTATTATGATTTTTACTTGCTTGCTTGCTTGTTTGCTTGCTTTTTACCGCTTGCAACGCAGTAAGACGAGTTACGGACCCCATTAATAGGATCTTAATTATCAGCAAAAATACCCAAGTTGATAGAGTTTCTTAATCAGGCAGTGTATAAGTTGGAATCGCAGATACGATGTTATTAGATAAAAATAAGATTTTGTTTAGAAAATGCTTCGTTGGAAATATTTGGACAATCATAAAATCATCTGTAATGGTGTGCAATTTGTGTGTGTATGTTGTACACAACCCACCACTAACAACTATTGCAGGCTTTCGTTTTTTGTTAAGTTTGATTTTTTGGATGGTTATCACGCACCAGTGTGCGTAAATTAAGGTTAATTACTCCTCCTTGATGCCACCATTATGTTAGGATTTTTTAGAGACGCAATACAGACCATTTTAAGAAATTCTTACTAAAGTTCTTCAAAAATATATGTATATTTAGATACTCTTAGCACATTATCTGAAATTGATAAATTTAATATGTGCGCCGAAGGTTTCATACCCTTGAAGTAGGACTTCCAATTAATCTAAATTTAATGAACGGGCTTTTATGCTGTGGGAATTGAAATTTCCAACGAACTATATTTTTTTTGATAGTATGGTAAACATGATAAGTATCACGAACGTGGAGTGTAGTATATATAGCATATGTATTGAGTCGAAACGGGCGCGGCTCTACTTTACTACCCAATATACATAATTTAATTAGAATTTCTAAACACTTATGTATGTATGTATGTATTTCATCTACTTACATTTTTTGCTACAAATTTCATCTACATGTAGGTTTTAAATCTCTCCGCTAGAGGGCGCACATAAAATGTACGGGTAGAGAGTTTGGGAGCGAGTGAGAGAATAAGTAGCGGCTGAATCGCTGGAAGGGATGATGTTAGAAACTGAAAATGCATGTCTTCAGATAGATTCCGCAATCTGGTAAATATGGTAATTTTTTATGATACTTCGTTTTCCGTTTTCTCGTATCTTCAAAATTGTGAATGCAATTCGTTCTTTGTCAAGGCGGAAGAAGGCGTCACATGAGTCTGGTAAACAAATTTGGTGACTCTAGCTCTTATAGTCTTAAACAACTAGGCGTCAAACAAGACGGACAGACTGACAGACAGACATAGACTCGGCTATTAATGCTAATCAAGAATCTATATACTTTATGGGGTCGAGCACAGATCCACTTTTATCACATATCTAATATACGCCTTAATTTATCGAGTACGTGTATAAATACTATTTGATAAGAGTGATATATTTTGGAACGCCTTGACTTAAGCAAAGCCTTCAAACACAATAGATTGCCAGAGGTGTTCCAATGAATATATTGAATAGGATATTAATACTGATCAAGAATATAAGATCAGGATAAGAATCGAAATATAAACCAAGCCTTACGTTCCAAAGTAAGAACAATAATGCGTTTTGCCTTGGTTCATATTTTCTAAATACAATTACAACGATATAAAAATACTTACATCGTTGCTTTCAACATGTTTTAACGTATCTAATTTATCGGTTCGAACTGTTCCTTGGTACGGGTAAAATATTGATCCCTCCTTGATATCGGTTATTGAATATACAGTTACTTCTGATTTATTAAAGGAAGTCAAAGATGTTGTAACTAATGCGAACTCCTTTGGTATAAGAACACAGGCTTCCATTTCTTAAAATATTAAGTTTTTATTTATGATGCAATTTAAACAGTTTAGTTGTCCGCATATGCTTGACAAATGTAAAACTAACACGAGCACTTTAAACGAATACGCACAAAAATTAATAAACTTTAACTTCTTGAATGCGGACCTCTATGAACACATTTCATTCAATGCTCAACAACTACTGCACGGCCAGGATGGCTTGTATTAACCATGACCTTCTAAAAGGCAGACTGCAAACACCTGCAATACTGATACCATTCAAACCACAGAAAGACGTTCACACATACATATGCATACGAAGCTGCCTTCAAACAACCCAACCAGCATAACTAAGAGCTGGATCATTTAACTCAATGCTCCACTACGGTACCAAAACAAGATCAACATTACACAATGCTATGGCTATCAATTGATCTCAGACAAACTCGTCTCGCATACGCTCTTATACTTGTGTTCATACTCAAGCAATAATACTCGTACAGACACGAACATGTGCACCTGTACCAATGGTACTATGCTTCCGCAAGCGGATGACACGCACACCAATGCATTTATGTCTTAACACAAACATACATACATAGATAGAATAGTTTTCAGTTTGACTTGGTGAATTCAGGTAGCATCGCAACTTGTAGCTAAAAAAGTCTTCCGCACACTTAATTAGCGTTGCATAGTAATGTATGTATATACATATGTATGTGGTGGTGTACATTTTATATTATACATACATATATGCATATAATGCGTTCATATTGAAATATAGCATTGCCATTTCAATATTTTGTTGTACATACATATATGTACATATGTACATATATCAGTCAGGCTATAGAATTCCAAGTCAATATTTATTAAGAAATTAATGCATGTGGTTATATTTGTTAAACAAATGTAAATTTTTGTATCTACATATCGTACATAAACGACTCATTACATCCTTGCAAATTCTTTTCACATTTTAACCACGCAACGCAGGTGAATTGGTTCGACTCGATTTTACACCAAGTACTTTACCCCCATTCATAAATATCCACCGTTTTAGAGCCACGCTCAAAAACAAGTTCTTCCCATGTTTGAGTGAAAGTTGAGTACACCAACACTGGTATAATGATTGGAATATTTGAATCTGTATCATTGTAGTGAGTGAGTGCTTTTCATTTAGGCTCCGCCTTTAAATTCTTGCTATGATCATCTCATACCCCAAACAGAAAATATGAGCCTAAAAAGCAGCAATTGAATTGATTCCGTCGAAGCAGCAAAACTTGTGAAAATCTTGCTTGTATCTGCTTCTGCTTAAGCTTTTCAGAACATCAGAAGTTGTCGTAGTAATAGCATAAATCGAAAAGTGACGACAGCCGCATTAGAGAGCAAGTCGTCAAAAGGAAAAACTGACGCCAGTCGCAGCAGAGAGTCTTTAAGTTAAACATTCATCTGAAACGTTTCTTTAGGACGTTAATGTGCAATGACTGCACCATCAAGTGGCCCATGCGACACCAAGCCGAAGCCTGTTACGCGCGGATCCCAGGCAGATACGCAGCCCCTCCTCCCGCCCAACCGACCGAGGAGCGCTGCCGCATGACATGCGACACGTCTACCGAAACCGATCGCAAACATGCAGGAAAGATAGGTGTTAGACTAATATTCGAGGAAAAATCAGGGCTAAACACAACGCTAAACATGCAAAATTACAAAAAATAATATTACTAATTACGGGCAAGGTATGTTAGTATTAGTGATTTAAGTAGAGGAAGTGATTTAGTGGTGGATATTATATGGTAGAACGAATTGTAATCCGACCATAAGATCCGAAACGGTTCATGCAAGAAATAATTCGATCTACACAGTGGAAGGTACAAAGGAATACAACTTCTAGAGGATCTAATAGGAATGGCTCAACAAGTCGGGGCTGTCGATGTCACCCCTGATCAAGTTGTGCATGAAAATCACACCAAGCATTTTTCTACGATTAAGTAAGGATGGAAGGTCTATTAAGGGCAATCTACTAGAGTAAGAAGGCAGTCTCACACCTTCATCCCAGTTGAGGCCACGCAGAGCATAAAGTAAAAAGTTTTTCTGGACTGATTCTATACGGTCTTGGTGTACTTTGTACTGAGGGCACCATACACAAGAGCCGTACTCTAAGATGGGACGAACAAGCGAAATATAGAGAGTATAAACCCAAGCACTCCCATGACTTTATTTACCATGGTAGAAATATGTTCAGAAAATTTTAACTTGGGGTCTAGTTTAACACCAAGATCATCAACCAATGTAATTCTCTCAAGAGAACCACCGCAGAGGGTGTAAGGAGCCAACAGGGGGCTGGAGCGATGAAATGTCACTACTTTACATTTCGAGGCATTCAGGTGTAACATATTTGCACAACACCATGACTAAAAGTTATTGAGATCGGATTGCAAGCTAGAGTGAAATTAAATATCCTTATACTGGAGACAGAGTTTAACGTCATCCGCATACATGAGTACTCGAGAGTTTGTTAATACTGACGGCAGGTCATTAATAAAGAGTGTGAAAAGTAGGGGCCCTTGATGTCTGCCCTGAGGTACTCCAGAAGTAACCTGAACAGGTAAAAACAAGGAGTTTTTGAAGAGGACTCTTTCAGACCTAGAGCAAAGGTAGCTGGAAATCCATTTCAAAAGATTGGGCCGAAACCCTAAAATGTCAAGTTTTGGTGCTAAAAGGGAATGGTTTACAGAGTCGAACGCTTTACTGAAATCGGTGTGAAGACATCCGTCTGCATGTTACCATGGAAGACTTTAATTATAAAAGAGGTAAACTCTATTAAATTTGTAGTTGTTGATAGTCGCCTTGTAAATCCGTGCTGAGCTGGAGATATAAGTGATTTGCAGAGATGTTGCAAGTGTTAAAATTTTCTCAAACTTTTTAGGAATAGCGGATAACTTCGATATACCTCTGTAATTCATTGCGGCAGACTTACTACCTTTCTTATGGAGAGGAATAATAAACGATTTCTTCCAGATCGGAGGGAAACATGATGAGTTAAGGGATAGGGTGAATAGTTTAAGCAGGGGTCCACACAGAGCGTCGGCGCAGTACCTGAGTACACAGCCGGGGACTCCGTCCGGAACTGGTGAGAACACCGTCTTAACTAGTCGAAGATCATGAAGCAGTGAGCTTTCACTTAACAAGGGGCTGAAAATGCCGTTCGATCTAGGTAAACTGTATGGATACGGCTGACCAGAGTAGCTTTCATGGGAATAGGTTGTTTGGAAAAATTGTGCAAAAAGATCGGCAATGATCATTGATCATTGTTTGCCGACGAATTATGAAATGATAGCGAGGATGGATGTGCGGACGTTTTACGCTTGCTGTTTACGAAGCTGTAAAACTGTTTAGGGTCCTGAGCAAAGCGTATCCTGCATCGAGATAGGTAATTTGTATAGCATTGAGCGTTGAGAATGGTGAAATTTGCTATTACATAGCGAGAGAGAAAGAAGGAGAGCCAACTTCTTGAAATTTTTATAAAGTCTGATAGCTCTAGGGAAACCAAGGCGCTTCCCAGATCTAATCGGATAAAAATATGGGACACAAGAATCAAAGAGTGTGTCAAGTACATTGTAAAAAATGTTTGTGCATATACAGTACAGAGCGGACCAATCAAAATCCCTTGCAGGCTATTAAGCTTCGTAAACCCGGCCTTACGAAAGCAGCGGACACGTTCAGAAAGTTCAGAAAGAAAGGGTTATTCGACTGTTTTACCGAAGATAGCGAGGAAGAAACAGTTTTTAAAGCGGACAGGTGCTGCGTATATAGAGATATCCGAAGCTCGTACGTTCCACGAGCAAGTAATGAAAATAGAAAAGGCTGGAAGAATCAGTTTTATGCACAGGAATTCCAGGTCTTGTTGAACCTGAATATGAAATGTTCCGACGTGAAGTTAGAGTCCATTGCGATGAGGACCCCCCCCCTCCACGACGAGACGAACGGTCATTTCTAAATACTGTGTACCGATCTGCCGAAACTTCGAACTAAGGATGTCCGGCTTTAACCAGGTTTCAGTTAACACAATAATATGGGACAAAAATGTGAAACTTTCAAGATAGAGAGTGCTGAGCTTACTACGTAAGCCTCTAGCATTCTGGTAAGTAACTAAAAAGAGAGGAAACTAGTTTTTGGATGGGTGGAAGTAGAGCGGGAAGATGAGGATGGAGCACTGGTCTGATTGTCGGGGAGAGTTATGGGGGGCCTATTCTTCTTCTTAGCCTTATACTCTTTTCACAACCAAGTGCTCCGGCCAAAAATTGGCAGAGCAAATGGTGTCGAAATGAGATGGGGAGACGCTTATCTTAAAAGAAGCTATCTCCCTGGCATAAGCGAAATTAAACTTCTCCACCTTTAGGCCTTCGGCTTTTTATTTTCTTTGTATAAAAGCAGTTACATCATTAGATGTGAGATCTGGGGCAAGCCGAGAGACAAAAACTTGCCGCTTTGGTGGGACACCCACCAGTGGTTTTGGCACCACAGCACAGTGGTTGGGCTTGTATAGAGCCGCGGCCATAAATATTTCCCGTTCAGATATCGTTATGAAATTTTCCCCAAAAAATCTAAAGAAATATTTTGAATATATAGTAAAAAAATTGGTTCTTTAAATCATATATAAGAATAAATGTATTTTAATCATAAAAAAATAAAATTTAAATGATTTTAATTTGAGTGCAAAAAGATTAACAAATAACTTCTAATAAATCAAATGTAGTGGAACAAAATTTAGATTTGTCTTTCTTTGGTAGTTTTGACTTGTTATAAAAAAGGATCTGAACACAACAGAAGTGTATTAATTAAATCTGTATTTGTCAATATGCGAGACATCTTCCGAGTATGTTGCAGACGGCACTTCTTTTATTTCTTTGTTGTTCGACTCCGCAGCTTATAATTGTTTCAATAGTGTTCAGCTAATTAGATTGATATTTAACAATTAACGTCTTAATACGCTTGTATTTAGTCCAATAAGCAAGAATTTTTCGCAAAATGTAACTAATGCAATTCTCAAGTTTTATCATATCAACTGCGTAGCCTTTGTTTTTAATTGTTTCTTCTAATAAACTAGTCATTCTTCGAGTTTTTTCTGCATTCATGCCCTCTTTACACCAAAGATCAAAAATGTACATGCGTGAAAATTCGAAGCGCCTATATGTAAGAAAATAATAACATAAAAATGAGCAAAAAAAGAGGAATACGCAAAATTGACTACAAAGACAAATGACGAACACAAAAGAAACATCACAAAAGCAAACGAAAAGCAGCAGATTGCGTCGCAAATTTGACCTTGAAAACAGTAAGACAGCTTGAGTTTATTAATGAATACACACAAATTAGCAAATATTATTAGAAGCTACACTTTTGCGTTTTAATTACCTTCAAACATTGACAAATACACTGATAATACTCAAAAAAGGGGGGTCGGGGGGCAATATATCTAAAAGTCTATCTAAACATGAAAATTACGTTCACATAAAAAAATGTATAATGTGTATAATGTATGATGTATAATTAATCAAACATTCACAACCAAAAATAAATCAATCAGATTAATTTCAAAAGAAGAATTTATTAAAGTAAATACCTGAAACTTTAAAGTTCATTTTAAATAATCAAATTCGGAGCTCTCTTGCGAACGTTGGACCACTTTGAAATGCAATGAGCTGCAAAATTGAACACGTGTTCACGCTTTGCGTTCTATTTTTAGAAAGTCCCGTTAGATTTTAAGTAAAATGCGGGTTGCCATTAAGAAGCTTGGACATTTTGAGATAATTTGTTTACTTTTCGTACATTTTTAGTACTGGCGATTTTTTGAATTTTGGCCTATGGGCGCAACCACTGTGCACAGGTGGGGTACCTGTGATGGCAATATCCGGTGGTCCCGGACGTACAACAATTGGCGGGTTCGTAATGGATGGGATAGCTATGGAGTTTGGTACGGACTCTACGGACACGGACGCTACAGTCGGCTGCATGTTCTCCGAGACGATGCATTCGGCTACCGGATCTGCATCACCAGCAGCGATCGTTGCCCATGGAGTGGCAAACGAAATCAACTGCAGCACTGGCGTAGTGGTCGGAGTTAGTTTTTCAGATGCCGGCGGGCGTGAGGCATTTGGCACTTCTGCAAGTCCCGCGGAGTGGACTTCTTGCGCCGCGGAGACTCAGCCAGCAGCTGTAAGCTGCTGAACTGAGGTGCATGGCTAAGAGCCGATCGTATTGCTTCTTAAAGCCCACGATCATCTCCTTAAAAGCCACTACTCGTCTGCCTCATAAACGAGCGCATTTTGTTTTCTATCGCACGGCATTCCTCACAACTATAATGCAGACCGTTGCGTTGTGAGATGGCATCATCCACACGGCCAGAAATACCTGCACACTTTGCCTGCACTAAGCTGTCGCAAAGCCAGCAAGATATGTTCGGCTGATCGTGAGTGAAGAAAGAAAAAAAAGAAAGTTCAAAACAAATAGCAATCAGACCATAGTGCAAGCAATTTCTAAAAGCTATGTGTCGGGTTTCCCAGCCCGATTTTTAGTTATAAAAACTTTTATGTTAGTTAGTGGAGCAGCCTAACGTAAATCTACCTACATATGTTTTTGCTTATTCGATTGTATTGTAAATATTGTAATTGCTTATGCTTATGGTTACGCTCATTTCGCTACTACAGCTGCAGCATCTATGCTGTTCTTCCCTGCCTCTCTCTCTTTCTCTCTATCTATCGCTCGCACTCGGCTCAGCAGCAGCCCGAGCTTCTTTCGTTCTCTCTACCTCTTGCAGTGGGGCACGGGTAATTCGGTCCGCCTGCCCTCTAGCAGTCTGGATGTAACTATCATAACTTTCGGTGCATTTTTATACCAGCTACACACGCGTATTGCCGCTACCTCATATAATTAATAAAATTGTATTTCCAATTGAAATCCTCGGCTCTTTATTTAAACCTACCTTTTGCCATAGCTATTAAAAACGCTTAATAGCTCAACACTATGCTTAAGGAAGAAATCGAAAAAAAAGAGAGAGTACTACTTCAACAGTATGTAAGTGAGAGAGCTACTGCACAAAAGGTTTAAAAGCGAGAGAGAAAGAACGGTTAGTAGAGTTTGGGTGATAGAGAGAGAGAATAGAGTGAGAATAGAGAATAGAATAGAGAGAGAATAGAGAATAGAGCTAAATAGAGTTGCTAGACAAAAGCTAAAAAAAGAGAGCGGCCAAATGTATTTTCTTACTTACTGGAAGCAATAACTAAAACACAATTAACTGACGCACAAAATTCATTAAAAACTTCGTATTTATACACAAAAAAAATAGGCATGCACCCGCGGGTTTGATAGAAAATCAGATTAAGAATGTATGTATTAAATTTATTAGGACAAACACCGGTTGTTTGTAATATATAAAAGAAGCGGAGCGCAAGAAAATAACACGTCTGGTCACTACAAAGAGAACGAACGATGAGCAACAGCTACACCACCCGACATGATGATTTTTCCTCAAGGAACTAAACCAACTTTTTCTAAAAAAGATTTGGGGCTTAGAAATTGTTTGAAATCATTTTTTTCTCAGGCAAAAACTTTTTAAATATTAAAAAATAATTATCATATTTTTTCACAAAACTTAAGTATCTTACATCTGGTTGTATAAGAACTTTTCCATGCTGAAATTCTAATTGATGCAGCTAAAAATGTATCCCAAGCACCTGGTGGTTTCAGCTTACCGTCTTAGAAATACTAAGCTTTCAAAAGTAAAAAATTTTAATTTTTGTGAATTTGAAAACTCAAAAAAAGTCGAAAAAAAAAAACCGATGACGCGAGAAAAGCTGACGTCTGTTGAAGTGACGGTACGGTTGGCTGATCGACGTTGGATGAACTGCGTTGGGTGAACTGCCCCATTGATCAGCGGCGCGCGCTATTTAAAGCTGGCACCTGGTGTGTGAGTCTGTTTTGGGGTGTGGGGTTCTTGGGAAGAGGGTTACTGTGTGGGAATGGTTACTTTGGGTTTTCGGGTCGAGGTTGGGGTCGAGGTTGGGTGAGTGGGTTTTGCTGACTATGCAGCTGACCAAGTGTCGGAGATTTGGGGCGCGCTTTTTGCTGCAATAGCATCGCGGAAATTGATTAGGGTTATTTAAGTGCAGTGTGGTTTAATTGGTAATTGGGTTGCTTAGGTCGAGCGTATGTGTATCTTAGTTTGCTAGTGGGTGTATGTGTAGAGGTATGGTATAGGGCCATGGTCCATGGTCCGTTACAAGAGTAAGAAGGTAAAAGGTTTCCGACCCCATAAAGTATATATATTCTTGATCAGCATCAGTAGCCGAGGGGGCACATCTCTGGCGACCACAATTTCAAAGATAACAGAAAACGGGAAATGCAGAATCATAGAAAAGGCCCGTATCTATCAGAAGCCCGAATCGAATCGGTGATTCAGTGCACTAATCAGTCAACCATGTCAAAAATTCCCTGGGTCGATTGCTCGATCTATGCTTTGTCTCGGATCCGACCGAAGCGTTGTTAACCCGAGCCCTTCCGCTCACTGTACCTGAAGACTCCTACCAACCTATTTTCGAATTATCGGTCGATATTGGACCTTTATAAAGGTCCCAAAATGTTGGGCCAGCAACGTTCCCAAAGGTTAAATGTGATGTTCGGAGGGTTGGTCAACCAATTTTAGCTCCGCCGTCTCTCCATAAAGTTTAATAGCCAAAGCTTTAAATAACGCCTAGTTGATTTTTTTATACTTCAAAAATATAAGATACAGTATGTAATTTTGTATCGACTTTTCCTGAGTTTTTAAAGTAAAATTTGTTGTGAAAAATACCGCAAAAAATCATAATTTTTTCATTTAAATGATGCATCAGTTAGCTTTTTAGAATGGCAAAGTTCTCATCAATCAGATGTAAGATACTAAAGCTATGTGAAAAATTTAAGCGCTACCTGGGAACACAGCATTTTTATACCCGTACTGAAGAGTAAAAAGGGTATATTGTATTTGTGGTAAAAGTGGATGTGCGTAACATAGAGAAGGAGTAATTTCCGACCATATAAAGTATATATATTCTTGATCAGCATCAATAGCCGAGTCGATATAGCCCTGTCTGTCCGTCCGTCTGTCCGTCTGTCCGTCTGTCCGTCTTGTTCGTCGCCCCTTGCTCGAAGGCTAAAAGAGATAGAGCAACCAAATTTTTTTCCTAACTGATGTGTTCTCTCGCTCCTAGAAAAAAGTTTAAAAATTCCGCCACGCCCACTTCCGCCCCCACAAAGGGCGCACATCTGTGGCGTCCACAATCTTGAAGACAAGAGAAAACGAAAAATGCAGAATCATAGAGAAAGATCATATCTATTAGGGGCCCAAATCAGAATCGGATCGGATCATTAATATAGCCACAATAGACAAAAACATACGCAAAAACTTCGCTCCATCCCTTTCGCACTCACACAAAATCGAGTAATTTTGGTTTTCGTATAAATGAGCGCCTCGATCTCAGAGACTATAAGAGCTAGAACAACCAAATTTTTGCCTAGACTCCTGTGATATCGCTTCAGTGCAAGTTTATTTCAAAAATTTTGCCACGCCCACTCCCCCCCCCAAAGACGAAAATCCACAATTTTGAAGATAGAAAAAATAAAAATGCAGTATCGTAGAAAATGACCATATCTACCAGATTCCCGAATTTGGTTCAGATCGGATCATTATTGTAGCCACAATGATCAAATGAATTTTCAGCAGCGAGCTGCCCCCGGCCGCCGCTACAACCAAAACAAAATATATACATTTATTTTGAGGGTTGCTGCTGCTGATTCTCTCACACTCACACTCGCACGCTCTGTCTTGTGCAGTGTACGTGTGTTGTTGTGAGAACTGATGTAGATGTAGATGACAGATGCATCAAATAAATGTAAAATGTAAAAACTGATTTGAAAATTCCACATAATTCACATGTGTACTGACTGAGTACGGGTATAAAAGTAGAGTCGCGTTTACAGCGACTCCGTACGTTCTTTCTCGTTTGTAATGTTTTTACCGGGTGTAAAAAAAGTGTCGGTAAACAGCGGTAACAGCAACTCAACGTTCCCTATCGTGTTTATTGTGGCTTTATTAATGATATGATCCGATCCAGATTCGGTCCTCTGATAGATATGGTACTTTTCTACGATGCGCGTTGTTCGCTTTCTTCTTTCTTTCAAATTGTGTGTTGAAATTTCGAAATACGCAACTGACAGAGACTCGGCTATTGATGATCAAGAACATCTTTACTCTATGGGGTCGGAAATGTTTCCTTCTCTTCGTTGCACACATTCACTTTTACCACAAATACTATATACCCCTTAACTGTTTGAGTATATGAATAAATATTCCAATAGCCAATTTTGAACCATTTTTCTCATATTTTTTTTAAATCGTTGATCGTCTAGATCGTTTAAAAATATCCATCTTTTATAAGAGATAATAATAATGAAAATCATGACCAAAACAAAACGAGAAGGGCCGTGTTGAGTCGCCGTTAACGCGACACTAATTTTATACCCGTACTCAGTCAGTACACATGTGATTTAAGTGGATTTTTTAAATATTCTATTAGTTTTCATATTTTACATTTTTTTGCTGCATCTGACATCTACATTCACATTAATTCTCACCACAACAGGCGTACACTTTCGCGTGTGAGCAGTGCAGAGAGAGAATCAGTAGCGGCTGAAGGGTTGGCGGCAAGCTGCCGAAAATAATTTCATCATTGTGGCTATAATAATGATCATCCTATCTCAAATAGATTCGGCAACCTGGTAGATATATTCATTCTCTCGTACTGCATTTTTGTTTTTTCTATCTTTAAAATTTCAGACTTTCGTCTTTTGTGGATAGAGGCGAAATTTTAAATACACTTGTATTAAAATGGCATGTTTAAGAGGAACTTGGACAGAAAGTTAGGCTGCTGTAGCTCTTATAGTCTCTGAGACACAGCCGAAACAAAAACGAGAAAAGAACGTATGGAGTCGCTTTGAACGCGACTCTACTTTTATACACGTACTCAGTCAGTACACATGTGATTTATGTGGAATTTTGTGGAAATGTTTTATCAGTTTTACATTTTACATTTTTTTTTGCTACATTGTCATCTACATATACCTATTTTCTTACAACTACACAAGTACACTGCACGAGGCAAAATGTATGAGCAGTGTTTGAGCGAGAGGAAGAATCTGTAGCGACAACCAACCCCATAAATGACTTACGCTGGAATCGGGCGCGGGGAAACGCTGAAAGGGCGCTGATCATTTGATCATTGTGGCTAAAATAATGATAATGACTTTAACCAAATTCGGGAATCTGTTGATATGGTCATTCTCTACAATACTGCATTTTTCGTTTTTTTCAATCCTCAAAATTGTGGATTTTAGTCTTTTGGGGTGGCAGAAGGGGCGGTGCGAAATTTTGAAATACACTTGTTTCGGTTTGGTATCACATGAGTCTAGACAGAAAGTTTGGTTGCTCTAGCTTTTATAGTCTCTGAGATCCAGGCTACACAAAATACGAAAAACCAAATCGACTCGTTTTTGTGTGAGTGCGAAAGAGAGGGAATGATGTTTCTCCAAATGGTTTTCGCTATTGTGGCTATAAAAATGATCCGATCCGATTCAGATTCGGGCCCCTGATAGATATGGCCTTTCTTCTATGATTCTGCATTTTTCGTTTTCTCTTATCTTCAAGATTGTGGACGCCACAAATGTGCGCCCTTTGTGAGGGCGAAATTATAACATCAGGGGAGAAATTTTGAAACACTTTTCTAGAATATTTCAAGAATATATATACTTTATGGGGTCGGAAATGAATACTTCTCTATGTTACACACATCCACTTTTACCACAAATACAATATACCCTTTTACTCTTCGAGTACGGGTATAAAAAACACAACCAAAGCGACTCGTGGTCTTTCGAAATGATATTCCCCATTGTGGCCTCTGTGGCCCCCATTCAGATTTTGGGCCTCTGATAGATATGGCCTCTTTCTGTATGATCCTGCATTTGAAGTTTTCTGTTATCTTCCAAATTGTGGACGCCACAGATGTGCGCCCGTTTTGTGGGCGGAAGTGGGCGGGGCGAAATTTTGAAATACACTTGTAGGAGTGAGATATCACATCAGGCCGGGAAAAAAAAATGTGGTTGCTCTAGCTTTTAAAGCTTCCGAGCAATGGGCGACAAACAAGACGGACGGACGGACAGACATGCTATGTCGACTCGGCTATTGACGCTGATCGACCCCTATGGGGTCGGAAACGATTCCTTCTCTATGTTACGCACATCCACTTTTACCACAAATACAATATACCCTTTTACTCTTCGAGTACGGGTATAAAAATATGAAGTTGTTATTGTGGCTCGGGTGAAGGTGGAGCATTGTACTCTGCTTAGTTTGTATGCCTCTTCCGAGGGTTTTTTCGAACGACTTGGGCAGATCGATCTGGAAAATTTCTCATGGAGAGATCTGTGGTAGTCGTTTACGGTCGTTGAGTTCGACTATTGTGAGCCAAGTGCTTTAAAAAGCTGCTTGGCTGTCTGAGAACAACGCACACTGAGTGTCTGTCTAAGGAGAGTTTTCAACGACTAAAGAGATAGATAGATAGATTCTGGAGGTAATCCCTTTAGGTAGTGCGTAGTCCGCCCGTTAAGAAACGTTTTTGCCCCATTTGTGCAAAATTCCAAAAGGCGTTGAAAACTCTTTCTTGAAAACTCTCCTTAGACAGACACTCAGGTGTGCGTTGCTATGTCCTCTGACTACAACCAAGCAGCATTTAAAAGCACTTGGCTCACAATAGTCGAACTCAACGACCGTAAACGACTACCACAGGTCTCTCCATGAGAAAAAGTTTCCAGATCGATCTGCCCAGTTACAAATTTCGAAATTCTGAGGCGAAGTCGTCCGTTTTAACCTCAACATCGGGTGGCGCTGGTTGCGCTGGTTAAGCTCCGTCGCCTGAGTGATCTTTGGGCTCTTCACAAAAAAATTTTAGCGTCCGCCAAAGGAAGCGTGTTAGGGAAGAGAAAAGGAGTATGTGCGTCTTTTGCGTCTCTCTGGCAACAACAACGTTTGAAAAGCCATGTAAATTGTTCTTTGCGTTGCTGCGGCTTCTACTTACGGGCCTCTCTTCCTTATTGGCTGTCTGAGAACAACGCACACTGAGTGTCTGTCCAGGAGAGTTTTCAACGACTAAAGAGATAGATAGATAGATTCTGAGGTAATCCCTTTAGGTAGTGCGTAGTCCGCCCGTTAAGAAACGTTTTTGCCCCATTTGTGCAAAATTCCAAAAGGCCATCAGATCTTCGTGAATCGATAGGAAACCGTTTAAATAACCTCTTGGATTGGGTGTCAAAAAATGCTCTAGTTAATTAGTTTAAGAAGGAAAGAAGCAGTGAACAAATTGAATGAGAGTAAAATATATTACTAAAAAGTCCGTATGCCCCATCTTATTATTTGCCGATCGATCTTTTTGTTTTTCCCTCCCAATGCCCCTAAATTCTTGTCCACCCACAGCATTTCAGGCATCGTCGAGAAAGCGCTTTCATCGATGGAACCTAGGCTAGAGAGGAAGGTATGAGTGGAAGTAATCTTTGTATTTGATTTAACGTAAAGAATGGGAAGAGAATGGGTAGAAAGCAGACTGCCGACAGTTGAGTCGGAAAGAGTAGAAGCGATCGGCGAGAAAAGCATGGCTCAGCAGCTTTGCGCCGCCGGTTTCACTTAAGTTGGAAGTGCAAATTCTCTCGTATGCTCTCAGCAACGCAGCTCCTGTGGAGCGAAAAAGCTCTTATATGTATACCTTTTACGATTAGTCATTGTAATATTTTCGTCACATAATTTATTTATATTATTTTATTTATTTATTTATTTTTACCATTATTCTATTCCATCTAGTGTTAATGTTGTTTTTGTACAATTATGAGTCAATGGACGATTTTAAGGAATTTTTTTGTTAGAGAGTAACAAGGTCTTAACAAGGTCATACCCCATTTAATTCCAATGATTTTCTGCAGGTGTAGAGGACAACAGTGGCTTTCCTTACTATGTTCTCTATGCTGAGTTTCCAGTGAGGGTCCAAGATACTTAATTTTGTTACTTAAAATAAGCGGTTTGGGGGGTTTTGTCGGAATCTTGTACTTCCTGGTGAATGGTAATATTTCCGTTTTAGACGGATAAGCACCTAGCCCGCATTTTTTTTCCCATTGTGACGGTATTATGAAAGTGTTTTCCATGCAGGGTTTGTGAGAATTTCTCAAAAAATTGTGTAGCGACATCATGCGTACGCCACCGGCCACTCGACATTAACCTTTCTCTATCTCCTTCGGGATTTGAAATAGTAATGCTGAGAATCAGAGATTTAATTCGGTGATATAGTTGCCCTGAGATGCAGCCCTATCAACCGTTCCATCGCCTTCAAGAGAAAGGACGATAGAGTTATGGGTCTAACATCTTTGGGGGCAGTGTACGAGGGCTTGCCTGCCTTGCGTATAATGACAACTTTTGCCTGAAGCCATGTGTCCGGAATTGTCCATGGGAGAAAACCCCCTAGTAAATGTGGCGAGGATCAGTTGGACTGAGATGATGCCATCTTTTCCCGCGGATTGAAACAGGATATATTCTCCTGACTTAAGGTTCAGAATGGAGCTTAAGGCAACGGAAGGGGGCACTCTGTAGGTTGGCTCTGTTTACAGTGCAGCCTGGGAAGTTTGTGCTGAGGAGAATGTTTAGCGATTCATTGCTTGACGTCGTCCAAGATTGACCGACATTCTTCAGATAACCCAGTGTTGAAGTTTCCTTTGAAAGATTTGTGCTAACGCACAAGTTGCTCTCGATTTCACTGCAGAACTTACGCCGGGCTCGTTTGGTTTTCCTTAGTTTTTTTTGATAGGTTGACAGAGTGACCTTGTTTTCGGTCCAATTCTGCTCAACAATTTGAGCTTTGACCCTGCTGAAGAGTCTCCGGGAGGCTTTTCGGAGCTCTCCTAGCCTCGGAGTAAACCATTCAGGATCGGCGTAGCGGGTTCAGTTTTTCCCCCTAAGGTTACGGAATTTGACTGAATTCGGTATGGAGAATAAGAAAACCGTTTCTAAGTACCTGTGGTCTACAAAGGAATGATTTTCAAGGACCCTCCAGGATACTATGTTACTTTGTATCTTGTGAGGGGAGAGCGTGAGGTCCAGGACCTCCTTGCCATTCTTAGTAAAAAACGTGGGATCGATTTTTTGACCATTGACTCTGATGAGTGTTGGCCTTCGAGGAACACCGCTGTGTGATCTTTATAACTGAAATTTGGGAGCAAAAATATGTGCAGTTCTCTTTTTGAAAGTATGCAGGTGCGTGTTTTCCCTTTGGTGTCAGCTGTGTATAGCTTAAAGCCTTGAGTTCTCAGACCGGAGACTCTGTTTTTTGAGGATTCAAGGCTCCTAAATGAGGACTATGTCGGCTCCACCCTTGGCTAGGAATAGAATTAAGGCAGCGTATGCTGCCCTACAATGGCAAAGGTTTATCTGGAGGAGTGTCAGGGATACTCCTGAGACTCGCCTCCACCATTGTGTCGTCGGCATTGCTCTCGGAGGACTCAATCCTACCAATCGGTCCAAGACCCGTTGGTAGGTTGCTCGCATCAGACTCATAGCGGTCGAGGATATCGTCCGTATATCACCATTCCAACGTCCGACACCTCGGGTTGGCAACCCGCATCCAGGACCTTTTGCAGCTCAAGGTCTGGCTGGACCTCCGCTTGCCTGCCTTGGAGTCGTTCTTGCAGGGAGCTTTGGTCACCTTATTATAACCATTGTCCACTACTGCGACTTATGTATACAGGATCTCCAACGACTCCGTCGCTATGTTTCGTTGGATTAAACACTCGTAACATTGAAACCTTCGAGAACGGTTCGTTTTGTCGTCTTTTATCGATACCCACAGCTCTGGTTCACAAGGCAGGGACATTGGAATTAGTTTTTTGTTACCAAAATTTTTCGATTGGACCAGAACGCTAATCGCGAATAACAACCTTTTCGAATTCAAAAAAAAACCCTTCTGCTAGAAGAGAAAGACGAATACCACCTCGATGAGCCACACTGAAGACACAAGGAATACATTGAGATTTAATACGTACATAGTTTCGAACATTGTTCTCTCTGAACGTAGTTTTCTTAGTTATTTTATCGGATCTCTTCAAGTGGAATTCAGAATCTCAACGAAGACAACCTTTGTCCTTTAAGTTATTTAACATGGCACCAGATCGTGGTGAAGAGAAATAAACCGTGAGCGGAATATGAGAAAGCACGAAGCTAGCAAAAGTTAAGATTTGGCTGAATCTATTAGAAATACAATTTCGGAAATATTGAGTTTTTATATTACGGAAGCAATTGACCGAGATTTTGTACTATTCACAGACAATTCGGAAAGGGCGGGATTGAAACTTGTGTGGTTACTTGTGTGGCGTTGTACATGTTAGTGCTGTTGGTCGCTGATCCTCCCAACCACACGGAAATCCAGTGCACCATCATTCTATTATGCGAAAATTTAAGTTGCCAAAGTTCATTGGCAATCATGTTTAATCAGTTTATTTTTTGTTTGAAAGTTCGGTAGAATCCGCCCCGTAGTTGTCCAATATAGACAAGTTCAACTATCCCATTTCATGCCTGTCCAATGAAACTTTGGGAACCGATTCAAATGTCAGATGCCAACTCCAAGGGCGTTCAAATGTTTGAAGAGGGCGTGTGACCCAAGTGCTTAATATTTTTCGAAACGTTTGCCCGGATCCGGTACCTCTGGTTACTGCGCCATCGGCAAAGGTCGAAAATGTTCGCTCATGACGTGATGCGAAAGCAAGTCCACAATGTCTGTTACACGGACATAAAAATGTATGTTTGTGTTGTCTTTAACTTCTTCGACTTGTCTTGTGGTTCGTGGTTACGTAAATGTGTGTGTGTACTCACATACTGTGCGTGTATTGGTTATAGGATTTGCTGTTTGCATTTCTCGTTTACCGTTACCTTAAAATTGTTGGTATTATGGCAGGTTTTAAAGAAGCTTTCCCCACTATAAAAGAAGAATTTTTTTTATACCCGTACTCGAAGAGTAAAAGGGTATATTGTGTTTGTGCTAAAAGTGGATGTGTGTAACATAGAGAAATCTGGTACTCATTGAGCTTTGAGGTGGCTCAGAGGGGGCCTAGCTGAGGCCACCGGACGGGTCGCAGGTTGCGGATTGCGAACGGCCTACTGGGTAGGTTAGCTGCGAATAAGCGGGCATCCCAAAGAAATTCAACTCAGTTTAGTCGGAGGGAGAGTATCGAAATTAAGCTGTCCCGGATAGCCAGAGGGTGTTCGCAACGCAGCAACACTGACGATGCGTATGTATGCCGCCTCCTTTAAGTAGCTCACATACTTCCCTTCCCTACACACTACCTACCCACATCCCAACCACCCACACTCACACCGGGCCTGACTAAGTGTTTCATACGAACCGTGCCGAGAGTCAGCCTGGCTGGGGGCCCAGTAGAAAAACTAACCCAGTCGTTAACGGTGTGCTCAGGGACTTGGCTGCCCCCTGTTCTAAGTATGCCTTTTCCGGGCAACGCGAATCTCTAACCGGACGGTCCTTGCCCCTTCTTTGCATCTTGTGGGATCAGAATGGAAGATTTAAAACAAAAAAAAAAAACAAAATGTGCAGGGCTGGGAGCAATCCCAAACTGGGAGCAATCCAAAACAGGGGAAAGGCAGCAGCAAAAATCCTGCTCGGCGACAGGCGCTGGGGCGAACCCTAAGGGGTCCCATCCTAGTTCTGTGGTGGGTGGCGTATCGGCCCCTAAAACACCAACACCTTGGCAGAACGGCAATGCATTCCTGCGGCTGCTCTGCCTGCTGGTAAGGTGGCAGAGGTCGAGTCTCCATCGACCAGTGCTCAAGCCCAAGAATACACATATGCATATGGCAACATCCTCCCGTAGGCAGGGCGCCACGATGACGTCCAGCCCATCGGACCAGTGGCTCAAGAAGGTTGAGTGGGCTTCTAGGGTGCTTCCCAACTTCGGCAAGTAGGCGCCAAAGAAGGAGGCCCCTTAACCAAATAGGCAGCGCTCGCAGGAGACTCCGGGGCCCGCCCCGAAACGCTCCAGGGTGCTGCCGAATGTCTCATTCGCGCAGATTATCGGCGTCCTTGACAAAGGCAGCCCGAATGAGAGAATCCCCTAGGAACCAGTGGAAGCGGCGGCACTGGCCGACCGCTGCTTCGAGCTGTGGATTCGGAGCCCGGCCCCCACCAGTCTGCAAAGACATGGGGGGTGGTACCAGGGCACAATAAAAATCATAGCCTGTGAAGACGCGCGATCCGTCCAGCTCTACAAAGCAGCGGTAGCGCAAGTCGGTGAGGTCTACCCAGGGGCGAAACTGGTCGATGCCCAGTAGATCCAGGGCGAGAGTGTGGGTGCCTGCCTCCTTCAAGGAGCAAGACCGCATTCTTAAGATGTTTCAGCGATGCAACCCACGCCTCCCAAACTCGGACTGGAAGGTGGTGAAGGTGGAGAGGACGACAGGCCCCACAAACCAAGCGGTGGTCGTCCTTAACAAGGAGTCGCTGGCCCCGATAGAGGTGCTGGAGGCTAGAGATAGATGCTGAACTTTGGCTTCAGCCCAGTCACCATCGTCGACGAAGGTGTATAAGTCGGATGCAGATGATGCCGAGGCGCGTCCTGTCGACAACCCAGTCGTAAAAGGACACTGCCTCGCGGAGAGAGCGAATGTTGTCCCGACTGCGAGCTGGAGCCGGTGCTGGACGGCTAATCCTGCTCAAAAACGATACCTGTATGCTTATGCAGGACTTCGAGGCCATGTGTCGGGCAGGACGACGATATCGTCGACGACACCGACGGTTTTGATATTACAGTGGTGGGAGAAACCTGATGATGTCCCTACGGGTACTGCCAAATCAATCTCCGAGGGGTACTGTTAAAGCTATAATAGCAGCTGCCCTAGTACTCCCTTGATGAGGGGGCAGATGTAGTCTTAATCCAGGAGCCTTGGACAGTTGGTGACAAGGTCTGTGGATAAGCGACGAACTCGGAGTACAAACCAATTGCTAATCGCTGGTAGAAAACGAAGGTAAAATTCGCACCTTTTTATACCCGTTGCTAGAAAGTGACCTTAACAAAATGTTTTATCTTTTCCATAACATTTTTTGCAACGGCGACAACACGGCAGTTAGCCTAGAGCTGCAAGGGACACACCTGAGGTTGGTTTTGTCCTACATGGCGCATTTTGTGTCGTAGGGCAAGCGATCCTCCTGGAGAAAATGATACGCGCGCTAACCAGCGACAGCGAAAGTTCGGTACATATGGCCTTTCTATTACTGCATGCGATGCCAACGCTCACCACACACAATGGGAGAGCTCGGACAAATAAATGCGAGGGGTGAGTCACTATTTAGCTCTTATAGTCCTTGACTATAATATGATAATTTATAAGTGCGGGGATGGACGACCCCACATTCATTATAAAGAACCGACAGGAGGTTATTGACCTCATGATCTAGTGTCTCACACAATGTCGACTTAATCGAGAGCTGGAAAGTCCTAGAGGACCATTCCTTCTCTGACCACAGGTACATCGAGTCAATAATGAGACTCGAGTGTCCAAAACCAATTGACTACAAACGCCTCCTCAATCCCAGGAAAGCCAACTGGGATAGATATAGTAAAAAAAAATGGAGGAACTGCTCCCCATCACGGCACCACGGTGCCTGGACACTCAAGATGACTTAAATTGTCTAGTGGACACATTCACGGAAGCATGCAACAAGTCATTCAAGGCAGCATGCCCCGCAACAAAACCGATAGGGAAAAAGAAAACCCCATGGTGGTCAAAACAAATAGATATCCTACGTAAGAGTAGCAGGGCTCTCTTCAACAGAGCCAAAAGTCTAGCCAAGGCAAAAAGAGTCTCGTGGCAAAATTTTGCTCAGAAATAGAGGAAAACATCAGAAGCAGCAGCACTGCGTAAGATCCTCTCAAAAACTACCACCTCGGTGGGATACTTTAAGCGTAACGATGGTACGTGGACTAGCTCCAGTGAGGAGTCCCTACACATCTAACTAGACACTCACTTCCCCGGGTGCACAACCATTGAGCCGACCTATTCACCTATAGAGGGCTCGGTCACCTCGATGGCACACATCCTCTCGAAACGGAACATCAGCTGGGCAGTAAACAGCTTTAACCCGTTTAAATCACCAGGCCCTGGCATGATTATCCCAGCCCAATTGCAAAAAGGCAGGAAACATGGCAACCAACTGGCTTCAAAGTATATTTTCCAAGATACTCATAGTAGGGAAAATTCCTGACGCATGGTTTAAGGCAAAGATTGTCTTTATTCCCAAAGCGGAAAATTTTATTCCTCGCTCTCTCACCGCAAAGGACTTCAGACCAATCAGTCTGTCCTCCTCCGACATTTGAGAGACTAGTCGGGCTACATCTCCCTCCACGATAGATCCAAAGATGCTGTCAGACGCACAACATGGTGGCATACGCGGCATGACGTTCCTTTATTTAAAGGAATATTCCCTAATAGCCTTTCGATATCGAGGGAAAAATGTCATACCAAGAGCCATCAAAGGTTTGACGAGCCTGGGGTGGACGATCTCAGGTCAATTGCTCCAGGACGGTAACGTCGTCGATGGGGTCGTCCACTCAGTCAAGGTTTGTCAACAGAGGCTCTGTCTCCCCTTCTATGGAAATTGTCAGACCTGGACAAAATCGGATGACGCAGAATATTCTGGGAAAATTCCCTCAAACAATTCCCTCAGGTCCCTCCGACCTAATGTCTGCAAAGCTCGAAATTGTCAGACTGGACAAAATCGCGCGGACTGGGAGTAAATCCTCGAAAACGGAACTTGTATTATTTTCTCGTAAATACAAGATTCCGCCCCTTAACCCTCCAATGCTTAACGAATGCAGGCCCTGGGGTGGGTAATTGACAGCAAGCTCAACTGGAACCAAAACATCAAAGAAAGAGTGAAGGCTACGATACCCTCTACACCTGTAAGAAAGCTATTGGTCTAAGGTGGGGCATTAACCCAAGTATAGTGCAATGGATATATCTAGCAATAGTTAGACCAGCAATGGCTGCGGAGTCACGGTGTGGTGGCCGGCCCTATCAAAAAAGTCCATCTCCAAAATGCTCGGCAAGGTACAAAGAACTGCCGCACTCTGCATCAGTGGATCACTTCGCACCACACCGAATGCTGCTCTAAATGCTGTCCTGTGCCTCCAGAGTCCTGACCTAGCAGGATAAGGCTCAGGCACTCATGGCAGCAATTCGTCTTAGAGACTCTGACCAATGGGTACCGCAAAATATGGGACACTCATCCATTCTAAACGGCAACAACAACGTCCCAACAAAAACGGACTACTGCATTCCGAGGGAGTTTACTGAAACTCCCCTTGAAATAAATATCCCTCACCGTGATAGCTGGCTTGAAGGAACTCCGGGTCCTGGTCGAGCCATTCAAATCTTCACGGATGGCAAAATGGACAAAAAGTTGGAGGAGGTATCTTCGAGCAACCCAACATAAGGCATCCTTCAGGCTTCCGATCACTGCAGTGTCTTCCAAGCGGAAGTCACAGCGATCAAAGCTCTGACTCCAAACAGTTGCCTTTTCGGCAACCCACATAAACATCTACAGTGATATCCAAGCTGCGATCAAATCACTAAATGCGATTACATCGAACTCGCCACCGTAGCAAAATGCCGCAAATCTTTCACGAGATGGCTCAGCAATTTGCTATTAGCCTGATATGGGTCCCGGGTCACCAGGACATTGAAGGTAACTCCATAGCAGATGAACTGGCCAGAGCTGGCACTACCACCTCCTTTCTCCACGACAAAGAGGATACATGTATGCCTATAGCTACCTGCAAGCTCATCATAAAGGAGCAATTCATGCGACTAGACGACAGTCGGTGGCAAAACACACCACGATGCCGCATCACGCGACAAACGTGGCCCACTATAAACAAGAAGCGCACCACCGAGCTCTGTAAGCTAAGCAGAAAAAGGTGCAGCACTGCCATTCGATCCCCCACGGGACACTGGCTAATAGGAACCCATGCCAGAAGGATGGGAGCCTTATATAATTATTACTGCCGCAACTGTAGAGATGAGGAAGAGGAGGAAACAGTGGAGCACCTGTTCTGCTCCTGCCCGGCTTCCAGTAGAAGAAGGCTACAACACTTTGGCTCGCCCTTTTCCATAGACATATCACTAATGTCCAATATCTGTCCCAGAAAGATAGCGAATTTTATTAGCGCAGCCGGATGGGATAATTGCTGACAGGATGTATCTTACGACAGGGAAGGGCCATTGATTTGCTGGTACCACAACGGGCCGAAGCCGGCCTATGTGTGTCGGGCTCATGACAGCTCGACAGGCATTATAACCTAACCTAACCTAACATAGAGAATGAAGCGTTTCCGACCCCATAAAGTATATATATTCTTGATCAGCATCAATAGCCGAGTCGATATAGTCATGAGTCTCCGTCCATCTGTCCGTCTTGGTTGTCGCACATTATCACTAAAAGAGTTAGAGAAACAACATTTTTTTTCAGACTGATGACCCACTCCTACAAGTCTATTTCAAAATTTCGCCCCGCTCACCCGCCCCCAAGGGCGCACATCTGTGGCGTCCAGAATTTGAAGATAACAGAAAATTAACGAGAAGGGATGTGTTATGTATATTAAAGCGACACTACTTTTTATACCCGTACTCAGTCAGTACACATGTGATTTATCATTTTTTACATTTTACATTTTTTTTCTGCATCTGTCAACTATTCATTTATGGTCATTCTGTACGATACTGCATTTTGAATACATTTTTTTCCAGTTTGGTATCACAGGAGTCTGGACAGAAATTTTAGTTGCTCTAGCTCTTATAGTCTCTGAGATCCTGGCGATAAAAAATACAGAAAACAAAATCGTTTTTGTGTGAGAGAGAGCAAGAAAATATGACTTTTCAAATGATTTTCTCCCTTGTGACTATTGTCGGGTTTCCCAGCCTGATGTTTTTAGTGGATCAGCCTAAAGTAAATCTACCTACAAATGTTTGCTTATTTGATTGAACACTGTATTGTAAAGATTTTTTGTTTACGCTTATGCTTATTTCGCTACTACAGCTGCAGCGTCTATGCTGTTCTCCCGCGCGCTCTCTCCCTGTCTCTATCTACTCGGCTCAGCAGCAGCCCGAGCTTATTTTTGTTCTCTCTACCTCTTGCAGTGGGGCACGGGCAATTCGGTCCGCCTGCCCTCTAGCAGTCTGGATATAACTATCATAGTTTTCGGTGCACTTTTTTACCCCAGCTACACACGCGTATTGCCGCTACCTCATATTATAAATAAAATTGTATTTCCAATTGAAATCCTCGGCTCTTTATTTAAAACCTTTCTTTTGCAATAGCTATTAAAAACACTTAATAGCTCAACAACTATACTAATAATCCGATTCAATCAAGATTCGGGCTTCTGATATATAAGGGCTTTCTCTATGATTCTACATTTTTTTTCTGATTTCTTCAAAATTGTGGACGCCACAGATGTGCACCATTTGTGGGGGCGGAAGTGGTCGGGTCGAAGTTTTGAAAAACTTTTCTAGGAGTGAGATATCACATCAGTTTGGAAAAAAAATTTGGTCCCTCTAGCTCTTATAGCCTCCGAGCAATGGGCGACAAACAAGACGGACAGACATAGAGAAAGACAGACAGACAGACGGACAGACGGACGGACAGACATTGCTATATCGGCTTGGCTATTGATGCTGATCAAGAATATATATATATATACTTATATATACTTTATGGGTCGGAAATGATTCCTTCTCTATGTTACACACATCCACTTTTACCACAAATACAATACATCCTTTTACCCTTCAAGTACGGGTATAAAAATGAATAATAAAGATTTCCGAATCTGGTTCCGATCGGATCATTATTGTAGCCACAAAGACAAAATTAATTTTCAGCAGCGAGCCCCCCCAGCCCTCGCAACAAAAAAGTCATCGCACAGGAATGATAGTCGCTACAGATTCTGTCTCTCTCACACACTCTGACGTGTACTTGTGTTGTTGTGAGAACTGATGTAGATGGAAGATGCAGCCAAAATTGTAAAATGTAAAAACTGATAAAACATTTGAAAATTCTACATGAATCACATGTGTACTCACAATGGATATTGTTGTGAGCTGCCGGGCTTTTCCGACCGCTTGAATAAATTCCACAAAAGAGTAAGAACGCGAAGTCATTAAACTTAAAACTTGGCTTTATTCTTATTGGCGAAGGGTTATTGAACTTATAAAATATTTGACAAGGGTCGTTTGACTATATTACCCGCTCTTTTCTCAAAAGATCTCAGCCCGCTCAATGCTATGCACTCCTTGCTCGGACTTCAAAGAATAATCTAAGATTAGTGAGCGAGCGTGCATTATATGTAAGAGTGAGCGCAAAGAACTTGTTGCCTGCGGCTGTTCCGAACATTTTCCCCCCTGCGGAATATCAGTGATTTCCGCATCAGCATCAACGGAAGCAGCAGAGTTAAGTACCTCTCTCTCTATCTTCTCCAGAACATCTGCTGTATGCGGGTGACGTGTTGCCAACGATCAAGCCGACTGTAGCCCAACGACTATAGGTCCGGCTCTGGAAACGAAGCAACGGGACGACCAATGAGAAAGTGGCCCGGGGTGAGGACGCCAAGATCATCTGGATTTTATGAAAGGGGAACAAGAGGACGAGAATTGATTATTTCCTGTATGTGGCATTCCAAGGTCCGAAGCCCTTGGATACCCGTTCCGACTGAACTATACAGGTACCACTAAGTCATTTTGACAGCAGCCTCCCAAATTCGCCAAAGTGTGGGTATCGAGGTGGGATGAAGCGCCAATCGAAGCCATTGATCAGGCAGTACGCATGAACATCGTCAATGTGCTTCTGACTCAATAACAGGAGTTTTAAATCCTCCAAATGCATCTTGGAATGCCTCGTCAGGTCCTTCACCAGCTCCAGCCTTACTGCCTTGGTGGCGAAGCAAATAAACACAGAAATGTTGCACTATTGTGCGGCCTTATTGCGTACATCGGACTTGTAGTAGAAGGGTCGAGAGTAGTCAATCCCGGTCACCGTAAAAACCGGTGACTTCTCCACTCGATCCTTGGGCAAATCCGCCATTATGTGATTTACGAGACGAGGCCGATATTTGCTCCAGACGATACATTTCCGTAATGCGCGAGAAACTGTCTTTACCCCACCGGCCAATACTGCAACCGAATCAAGCCGAGCAGCGACTACGGGTCTGCATGGTGATGCTTTCGGTGAAAGTGCTCAACGACGGCAAATGTCAACGGGTGATCCTTCGGTAAATTAATTGGATGTCGAGCATCATAATCAAGCGTAGAGTGCTAAAGTCGTCCACCTATGCGAACTAGTTCAACCAAGTCAAAAACAGGAGCAGCAACAGGAACAGCAACGCAATGCTGCTTGAAGAATCGATTTGCTTTCCATTCGTCAAAACCTTGTTCTCTGGAGACAACGAAGCTCTTTGAACAATGCAAAGGAGCATGTGGAGCACCCCCACGAATATCCTCGAGTGTAAGCTTTGGTAGCCTAATCCTTTTGACAAATTTAAAGACATAGCCAAAAATTCGTTGCACCGTGCCAAAGGAATTGATATACTTGAGTGAGCGCGAAATGTACACTCGAACCGAAGTGAGCAGAGCCCGTCAGAAGACCCTTCAGGAAGGCCTCCTTCTGGCAAACAAGATCGAGCCAACTATCTTCCTTTTGTAGAAATTCCGGTCCCTTCATCCAAAGAGACGACTGCAAGAGTTCCTGCGGTGAGGCTCCCTTGGAAATTATGTCAGCCGGTTTCAACACGGTCGGGACATAATGCCATTCCATTCCCTGTGTCAGCTGCAGTATGGCAGCGACCCTGTTGGCAATGAATGCGTTGAATTTCGAAGACTCTTCCTTCAGCCACGACAGCACAGAGCTCTAACTTGTGAATGGCGATCGTGTTTAGAGGTACCGGCCGAGATTTCTAAAAAAGTATTTGTGTCACAACTCCATCAAGTGAGGTAACCGTTCGCATATAACTTCACGCTACAAACGCAGCGAGACTGGCATCACAAAATGCATGCATCTCGAACCTGGCTCCACTCACTCACTCTCCAACGCCTGCGGCAAGCTCTTGTCCTAGTCCAACTTGCTTCTCCACATCGTCTGAAGAATTATCTTCGCCCTTGTCAACGTTGGTCCGATTAAACCGAGGGGGTCGTAACACCGTGCGATCACTGATAGCACAGTTCACTTTGTGTGTCGGCCAAGACTGATGTGGAGTGCAAAAGTGAATAAAAAAGAGTCTTGTCCCTGCGTGGATCCCATACGATCGGCCTCTGGGTCATCTTGAAGCACCTCTTTCGCAAACCACTCGAGCACCACTTTTGCAAACGAAAATGAGAAAGAACGTACGGAGTCCCTTTGAACGCGACTTAACTTTTATACCCGTACTCAGTCAGTACACATGTGATACATGTGGAATTTTCCAATGTTTTATCAGTTTTTACATTTTAAATATTTTTGGTACATCTGTCATGTACATCTACATCACTTCTCACAACAACACACGTACACTGCACGAGGCAGAATGTGTGAGCAGTGTGTGAGCGAAAGTGAGAATCTGTAGCGACTATCATCCCCATAAATGACTTACCCTGCAAGGTGGCGGGAGAAATCGCTGCTGAAAATTAATTTTATCATTGTGGCTAGTTCTCCAAAGGCGGCTGGACTATCGTCGGGCGGCACCTTCGTGCAACTACAACGGGGGTGGGAGGAGGAGAGTAAAGATCAACAAAGGTGCTTTCTCCGGACGTCACCTTTGGACACTACTGGTCTGAGAGGGAGGGAGGGAAAAGGCAAAGATTTGGTACACTAGTTAGACGCGGAGTTAAATCTTTTGTTCACTTTTATTCTTCAATAACTGCAGATTTCCCTACCTAACCGCACTGCTAAGCACCTTTCTTCTCACGACGGTGAAACTCGCTTACCCCAGTATCTCCTAAGTCTCGGCGTAGTTCCTTCCGTTAGTTTTCTTTGTAGCTTTGGACACACGATCCCGGACACAACTGTCTTGATTTTCGACTCTAGAGCGACTCCCCCAATCGTTTTTAGCGCGCGATCTTGAAACCTGTTGCCGGCTTCTAACGCTCTCTTCGCTTCGGTTTTTCGTCGCTGGCTGCTCTCTCTGTTCCTATGTTCTCTTTCTCTCTCAGCGTCGTTGATAATCTTGGCGGCCGTTGCTATGGTTGCCAGCGCTCTCTTCGCTTCGGTTTCTTGCGTCGCCGGTTGCTCTCTCTCCCTGAGCGTCGTCGATGTTCTCGCCTAGGCGGAGCTTTACGCTCTCCGTTGTCGGAGCTTTCCGGGCCGAGCTTTCGCTCTCTCGCTCTTGGTTTCGTTGCCAGTGTTGTCGGGTAAAAGAATGTGGAAGACCGTCCGCTCCGTCACAACAGAAAGTTTGGTTGCTTTAGCTGTTATTGTCTCTGAGATCCAGGCGACACAAAATACAAGAAAATTAAATCGACTCTTTTTTGTGTGAGAGAGAGCGAGAGGGAACGATGTTTTTCGAAATGTTTTTCTCTATTGATCTACTTATGATCCGATCCGATTCAGATTGGGGGTCCCTGATAGATATGGTCTTTCTCTATGATTCAGCTTTTTTCGTTTTCTGTTATCTTCAAAATTGTGGTCGCCACAGATGTGCTGTGGCCCTGTGACCCTGTCATTAGGAGCTCATTCAACGAGAATCCAGACGACGTCACTGCGGAGCCATCGAACAAGGCCCTTAACTTTGTGGACGAACTATCCTCTTTCAGAACGCAATGGAACGGAATGGTTGGTGTAAAGTATTTACACTCATATACTTGCAAGCTAGAAACAGACGACATATGCTTGAGGTCTAAGTATTCTTTTGTGAATTCTGCATATTGCTCCTTCACCTTAGGACTTCGAAAAAACTTGCGCTCAAATCGCCTTTTTGCTTGCAAGAACGAATCGCCTAACAGACCTACATCACGCTTCATCGGCAGATAAACGGAGTATTACCATGTAGGCAACCTACTGTAGTGCTGCTTGAAGTGCTCTTCACAATGAAGCTCTTCTGCGGACATCCTTGAGATTGGCTCGTAGACATGTTCTACTCCCGGTGCAACGAACGATGACGACTGGGGCAGTCGATTGCAGCCTCCCGAGAATACCCATCCAAGGAGTGTTTTTTGAGGCAATGGCAATCCCGAAGCTAAATGGATTTGGCCGACGTACAGCAATTCAATAAATAGATCTGCTCCGATGAGCAAATCAATCGCTGTGGTATGAAAAACGATGGATCAGCAAGCTGTATATTTAACGGTATGCTCCAAGATTCAATGTTGAAGGAATGATTAGGCTGCTGGTCTGTTATCCGCGGAGCTACAACGGCCCTCGAGGTTGCTGCTTACTCCGAGATGCGAGATTTTAGGACAAGATCGACTGAATAGCCTTCTGTTGAGAAGCTGACGTCTCCAAAGCCTGAGATTGCAGCTAACGATTTAATTTCGCATCTGATGGCCTTTATGCAAGCAGTTATTGCACAGTGCCAGTCGCTTGGCCTCGTTATGCCACGCTCTCGGAGACATCTTCCCAAAGCGCTTGCATTGCGAAATCATTGCGTACGTACTCACGGTCTTTGCTGTCTTGCTAACCTGACCAGAATTCCCATGCAGGGCGTGATCAATATTTTACAGGGTACAACATCTTTTGTCCAGAAAGGCAGACAATTTCTCCCAAGAGGGAAGATCTTGATTCAACGCCGCGCCGCTCAAACATGATCGCACATGTTGCAACTCTTGATACAGGTCAGTTTAGCTTCACTGTCAATCGCAGCCGTGGTCAATCTCTGAACTTGGGCAGCTGCGGCAAGCGCGATCGATTGGCCATATACGTTATGGATTGCGTTTCGTTTGGATTCATCCGAAAAATGGAACAATGCGTAGGCCTTGAGTGTTTGCTAAAGTTACGCTGCAGAATGGTTTTCATTTTTAGCAAGGCAGTGCCGAACTGCCCAGGCAAGTCGCTAGCAATAGCTTGAAAATCCTGCTATTCCAACTTTTCAACGTCCAATTGGTCGAAGATGGCTCTTGTTATAAGTGTCTAGAATGCAATCAGTCTAGTAGCTGGATCAGCACTAGCCACCACTTCACCAACTGGAGCGGCACCTGACGGCGTGCCATCCGAGGCAGACGTGATGTTTATATTGTCATCACTAATTTTTTTTTTGTATTTAGTTTATTTATTTGATTATTATTACGGTAAACTCTCCACGAAACAGAGTTTTTCGAGCCGTCTGCGCAGCTCTAGCGATGCACGCGCAAGTACGGTCAAAGGCAGCGAATGCAGGTAGAAAGCTGCAACTACGAAAGCAAGAGCGTATGTATGTACGTATGTATGTATGTAAGTTTGTATGCACTGCACCAGCACCGAGGGCGAAAGCGAAGACCGAAAATGCAACGGAATCAAGCAGCGCACATACGATTGTGCAGTGTATATGCACTCAAGCGGTTCCGATTCCGTTATTGCTGCTGTTATCAGACAATAGTGCTTGTACAATATATCAAACTGCTGACTGAGTATGTTTTATACTCACGAAACCACGATATACACGGATATCTCGGTAGAACCTCCAAATGTTGTGAGCTGCCGGGCTTTTCAGACCGCTTAAATAAATACCACAAATGATTAAGAAAGCGAAGTCGTTAAACTTCAAACTTGGCTTTATTCTTCGACAATTATGCAGCGAAAAATTCAAGCCATGTGTTCGTGGCGAAGGGTTATTGAACATTTAAAATATTTGGCAAGGGTCGTTGGACTATATTACTCCGCTCTGCTCTCAAGATATCTCAGCCCGCTCAACGCTGTGCACTCGGGCCTTGCTCGGACCGCAAAGCATAATCTAAGATTAGTGAGCGAGAGGGCGTTACATATAAGAGCGACAGCTAGCGCAAAGAGCTTGTTGCCAGCGGCGGCTCCGAACAGATATCATGTTTGACCTCACATTCCTCTCAGTGACTATACTCCTATGATATAAGTTGAATTTTAAAATATTTTGTTGAAATATGCAGAAGAAGTACATGCATAAGATGACGTAATAATTTGTTCTTTTCTGCATACACAAAACCAACTACACCAATACATACATGATCAAACAAGCATTCAGCAAAATATATGTGATGTGCTGATTGTAAGTACACACACACTTGGATAGTGCAATGAAGCGTCTCTTCACTCTTTCTTTGAATGTTCATGTGACAAGTCGAGCAAACGAAAATAAGCGAATAATGACCAATAAATTAATTCATAAAACAAAACTTATGTGTTTATTAATATAAAACAAAACAAAAATACAAGGAGAGAGATAAAAGAGAATTGACTGAAACATTGTTCAGTTGAATTCAAGTGGGATGTGTTGGACAAAGAACGCCACGTTAGACGCCACGTGCAGTTTTGTGCGTGTATTGTACAATATATTTTAAATGTTTACATTTTTTTGTTACATTTGACATCTGCATTACTTCTTACACAAACACGTATGTGTGAGTGAGCTAGAGAGAAAATGAGTAGCGGCTTCAGTTCTAAAGGACCCCACGATCGGAGTCTCAATTCGTAATCGGGTAGATATGGTCACTTTCTACGATACTTCGTTTTCCGTTTTATCGTTTCTTCAAAATTATAGACATCACAGATTTTCGTAGTTTGTGTGGTGGAAGGGCGCTTCCTTGTAACCTTGAACCTTGCATGTGATATGACTTGAGGCGGAAGACGAAATGAGTACTAGGCGGTCATCAAGACGGACGGAGAGACGGAAAAACAGACAGACATAGCTATTGATGTTAATCAAGAATATATATACTTTAATAGCGTCCGAAGGCAATCGGGTCAGACAGTCATGGTGGTAACGTTCGCTGATAACATAGCAGGTGTCTCGAGTCCTAGCTGCGTCTATGATGCCACCGACTATCTCCAGCAATACCTCAAACTGTTGAAAAATTGAACCCTCAAAAGTGTGCAGTGGTGACGCATACTTTAAGGAAAGGCACTAGTGCTGGTGTCTTCCTGCACGGTGAGCTTGTTAAGCTTTGAAAAATCACACATACCTCGGCTTCAAACTGGACACGCTGCTGATATTCGCTAGCCAAACCCGAAGCGTGCAGAGCAAACTAGAGAGCAAGTCCAATTTTCTGGTTTTTAACAAACATAAACAAGCTCAGTTTCCACAATAAGGTCCTTATATACAAAGCGATCCTTCCACACGCTTGGAAAAACGGTATCCAAGTATATGGTATTGCTGCAAAAGCCACCTCTAAAAGATCAGAACATTCCAAGGTAAGCTTCTTACTTACTTACCGCAAGACTTCTGGAGCGGAGTGGCTTATCCAAAATGCTGACATCGACAGAGAGCTCCACGTCTACCTGACGTTTTAGCAAAGAGGCTTTCTAGGAGAAGATCCCGGCACAGAATATCCCGACTGAACCCATCAGACTTGCCTAACAGAAGATATAGAAAGTCACGCTCAGATGCGTACCAAAATAACCACCCATTGCCATCTAACCTATAGATGCCGCCGAACCGATCCTAACTTATATTATTATTATTTAACCCTTGAAAGCGGCTATAGGAAACAAGCTATGTAGTCCCAGTTATTTTATTGTGATAAAGTAAAAATAAATTTTTTAAAGTCTATGGGTTCGGAACCGTTTCCATCTCTACGTTGCACACATTCACTTTTACGGAGGTGAAGTCCAAGAGCAATATCACTTGGAAGATAGTTTCACCAACTTTAATCCCACCAAGCGCACCATTTTGATGCATCTTTAACAGGATTGGGGTGAGGGCTTGGGGTTGGCTGGAAGAGGCTAAAGCTAAATTTGTGTGGTGTTGAAATAAAAAGAAATAAATTTAAATTTAAGTGCAAGGCTTTGCAAATGCATCTAGTTAAGCGTATGGACGATGATCAAATGTGATCGCTCGTAAATTAATTATGGCTCCGCTAAAAACAACAAGGCTCGGATTGTTCCTCGAAGTTTTAATGGCATTCAATGTTCATCCTACGTCAAGCTGATTTTTGAAAATGTCGAATGAAAAGCGTATTTTTGTGGACGGACTCGGGATGAACGCTACGGTGTATAAAAACTCCACCGTCACAACTTGCAGTATTCGAATTGAATACTGTAGTCATGATTTAAGAGCTGTCTCAGGGCATTACATGTCGTCATGGGACTTCACTGTCAAGTCCAGCATACTTGTCGTCTTGCGGATTGAATTCCCTGAGCTTCTTGAGTCTATTTGGCTAGAGGGTCCGCTATCTTTATGTGAGCCTGAGCAATGTTGGCCAACCCGAATGATGTAAGAAACTCCGGTGAGAAAATCCGCCAATATCTAATTGGATTCGAGGTCTCATTATCGTCGAACATCACGATAATCCGAGTCTTTGCGGTTGTGTACTGGTTTATAAACATCGATAAGAAAAATGCACGATCTTAATTGAGTAAATAAATTTAAATTCTTCGTTGAGTAAATATCGATAAGAAAAAAATTAGCTCTTCGTCTCTAAAATGGATTAAACTAAAAAGATCTGCAGCCGAGACTGCAAAAGATGGCTCATTTTATCGAAAAAAAAAAAACGAGAAAGAACGTACGGAGTCGCTGTGAACACGACTATACTTTTATACCCGTACTCAGTCAGTACACATGTGATTTATGTGGAAATTTAAATCAGTTTTACCTACGCTGCAAGGGGGCGGGGCAAATCTCTGCTGAAAATCATTTTATCACTGTGGCTATAATAATGATCCGATCTGAAGAAAATTCGGGAAACTGGTAGATATTTTCATTCTCTACGAAACAACATTTTTAGGGGGCGGGGCGAAATTTTGAAACACTTTTCTAGGAGTGAGATACCACATCACTCTGGAAAAACAATTTGGTTGCTCTAGCTCTTATAGCCTCCGAGCAATGGGCGACAAACAAGACGGACGGACAGACAGACTGACATTTACCACAAATACAATATACGCTTTTACTCTTCGAGAACGGGTATAAAAATATATAAAACGAGAAAGGACGTGGTGTGTCGCTGTTACCTCGACACTACTCCTATACCCGTACTCAGTCAGTACATATGTGATTTATGTGGAACTTTAAAATATTTTATCATTTTTTACATTTTACATCTGCATCACGGCTGAAAGGTTGGCGGCAAGCTACTGAAAATTCATTTTATCAGTGTGGCTACAATAATGATCTGATCTTAACCAGATTGCAACACTGCACGGCTGAAAGGTTGGCGGCAAGCTACTGAAAATTCATTTTATCAGTGTGGCTATAATAATGATCTGATCTTAACCAGATTCGGGAATCTGGTAGATATGATCATTTACTACGATACTGCATTTTTCGTGTTTTTCTTTCTTCAAAACTGTGGACTTTCATATATTGGGCGTGCGGAAAGGTGCGTGGCTAAATTTTGAAATACACTTGTCTTGTTTTGGTAGCACAGGAGTCTGGACAAAAAGTTTGGTTGCTCTAGCTCTTATAGTCTCTGAGATCCAGGCGCTAATTTGTACGAAAGGGCAAAGTCGACACGTTTGTGTGTGAGTGCGAGCGAGAAGGGACGATGTATCTCGAAATGGTTTTCTCTATTGTGGCTATACTCAGAAATTCACTTGTAAAGTGAGATATCCTATCAATCTGGAAAAAAAATATGGTTGCTCTAGCTTTTATAGCCTCCGAGCAATTAGCGACAAACAAGACGGACAGACGGACAGACAGCAAATACCACAAATACCCATTTACTCTTCGAGTACGGGTATAAAAATGTGATATCCCCAACTTTCTGTTTACAAAAATTAGTCGTACATTTTTTTTTGAAAAAAGTTAAAACCGAAGCCTGCCTTTTATGTTTTTATATGTACAAGTTATTTTATAGTGCTTTAATTATATTTTTCAATACCCAAAATTTTTTTTTTGTTTGATTGCGGTGTCTGTTGTTCACCAAAGTAATTTCATTTTCCGATTTTATTCGGAATTGAAAACACAAAATCGATGGTTTTTTGGAATGTACCAAAAATAATATTGAAAAGTTTTTGAAATTGAGAACAATTCAATATGGTTTTTGTAACCCCACGTGATTGCTTTTAAAGATTGGATTCGTAAATCATTTAAGAGGTTCACGCATTAGGAACCGTGTCTACTGCCTTTCAGTCTGTAATTATGAGTTTTAAAATTCAGCCAAATGGGTTTGATACCAAAGCTATTCACGCAGGACAGAGTCCTGAACAATGGAAAAGCGCTTGCGTTATTCCCCAATATCATTAAGTACTACCTTTAAACAAGATGCGCCGGGTGAACACAGGGGTAAGAAGGAAATGTGATTACTTTAATACCATAATTGGGCAATTTTTCAGTACGTACATACATGTGTACATATGTACATACATAAGCATAAAAATACATTAACGTAAATATGTATGAAAAGAACAGATATACTTATCTAAATACATACATATGTACACTTAGTAGAACATACATATGTACATAATATGTATTTGAAATGTGTTATGGAAAACAACAGAAAAACAATATTTAAATATGTAGATGCAACATATCTACATATGTACATATACAATATACGAATACAAATGTCCCAGCAAGCAAAGTTAGGAGCGCTCCAAATTATGTGTCTGAAAAGAGCCCACCTTAAGAGCGTTTTTGGAGTGAACACATAAATTGAGCGTTTTCGGAGCACTTTCAGTGCTATCTAAGCACGAGCTCGTAAAATGCTCTTATTTCTGAGGATATTCAGAGTTGACGTGTACAATTTTTGCAGAAAATAACAGACTATTTGTTGTTGATACTTTTATGAGCATTTTCTGTGCGTTTTCAATGATTGATTAGAGGGTGAAAGCACTTATTTCTGTGTCAAAAAGAGTCATATTAGACTCAGAAATTGGCCTCTTAAAGTACGACCGTTTTCACGGAAAAAACACTCTTTTTGCACACTTTATGACTGTAAACGCTCAGAAAAAGTATCAGAAAACAGTCAGAAAACGCTCAGATTGCTTGCTGGGGTATTACATATCTACACATACATACTTATGTATATTTGGAACGATCGTGACATATGTATGTAGTACATACAATTTACATACATTGGTCGATATCTTTCCAAATAAAATCTAAAATGTATTGAAATCTAAAATGTATGTATGTATGTATGTATGAAATTAATTATTTTCTATCAACAACAACAATGTACGATATCGGACAGCAAAGATGTGATTACCTATTGATCAACTTCGACAAATAAGTTCGACATGCGATTTGTTCCTTCCTTACCCAGTCACCTGTTTCGTTCCTACATATGTACATACATATGTACATATGTAGCAGACAAATAGCAGACATTTTCATCTCTTTTTTATTCCCGTACTCAAAAAGTAAAAGGGTACATTGTATTTGTGGTAAAGGTGGATGTGTAGAGAAGGAATCGTTTCCGATCCCATAAAGTATATATATTCTTTATCAGCATCAATAGCCGAGTCGAGTTTGTGAGCTCGGAGACTAAAAGAGCTAGAGCAACCACATTTTTATACCCATACTCGAAGAGTAACATGGTATATTGTATTTGTGGTAAAAGTCGAGAAGCCCAAATCTGAATCGGTTCGGATCATTAGTATAGCCACAATGGAGAAAACCATTTCGAGAAACATCGTTCCCTCTCGCTCGCACTCACACACCAACGTGACGACTTTGCCTTTCGTACAGATGAACGCCTGAATCTCAGAGACTAAGAGCTAGAGCAACCAAACTTTTTTTCCAGACTTCTGAGATAATACTTCAGTACAAGTGTATTTCGAAATTTCGCCACGCCCCCTTCCGCCCCCACAAAATATAAAAGTCCACAATTTTAAAGATAGAAAAAAAAAAAAAAAAAATGCAGTATCGTAGAGAATAATCATATCTACCGGATTCCCGAATCTCGTTCAGATCGGATCAATATTATAGCCACAATGAAGAAATTTAGGTTTCGGCAGCGAGCCCCCACACCCCCCGCAACAAAATGTTCATTTTTAGGGTTTGTACCCGCTCTATCTCGCTCACACACTACTTTTTGTGAGAACTGATGTAGATGTAGATGACAGATGCATCAAAAATATGTCTAATGTAAAAACTGATAAACCATTTGAAAATTCCACATAAATCAAATGTGGACTGACTGAGTACGGGTATAAAAGTAGTGTCGCGTTAACAGCGTCACAACTTGTCCTTTCTCGTTTTTATCAGACTGATGTGATATCTGACAAATGTACAAATTTTTGACCCGCCACCTTTCGCCGTCGCGGTAACGTCGACTCAGCACGTTCCTTCCCGTTAGTTTTTGCATCCATATCTTACCATTCGCTTCAGGAATAATCGTAATTCCTGAGCTACATATGTATCAGGAATCTCTCAGTCCACACACGATCAGGTTAGGCAATTATCGATATAAATCTGTGAATTCTGCTCATGGCACATTTTTTTTATATCCGTTCTCGAAGATTTAAGGGGTATATTGTATTTGTGGAAAAATTAATTAATATTTAATTAATAAGGAGATAAAAAGCATATTGATTGAATTTCTGTATCACAGGATCTAGCTCCAGCTCCAACACATAATACATTTCTGCTTGCTTTAATACAAAATTTGAAATTTTAACAGATTTCTGTTTGAAGACAAACACAAAACCGTGTAACCGTAGTCCTTAAGTCATCATGGGCACTTTTAATTGACGGAAAGTTTAGCGCGTCTAGGCTAAATAGTTTAATATTTCCCGTGCAGGAAGCTTAAGAATCGCACATTCATGATATATTCTTTATTAGGATATGATAGCCTTATGATAATTCCATAACAAATTTTAGAGTTTCAAATCCCTCTGAAAAATGCCGGATTTTTTGTTTATTTCTGATCTTGACTAGTGTACTATATTTGGAATTATTTTGAACGCTTCGCCCAGCCTTGTTATTGTGTTAATATTGACCTCAAGATAACCTGCACACTTTGTTGTTCATAGATCTCATAGGTTAAAAACCAGACCTCGAAAAATATTCTCAACCAATTATATTATGGTATGCTGTCTGATCACGGAAAATACAGAGAAAAATGAGAAAGAACATGTGGTGTCGCTTTTAACGCGACACTACTTTTATACATTTTACATTTTTTTGGTGAATCTGCCACCTACATCAGTTCTCGCAACAACACACGTATACTGCATGAGGCAGAGTGTGTGAGCGAGAGAGAGAATCAGTAGCGGCTATCATCCCTAAATGACTCTTTTGTTGCACTGGGTGGGGGCTCGCTGCTGAAAATTACTTTTATCATTGTGGCTATAATAATGATCCGATCTCAACCTGATTCGGAAATCTGGTAGAAATAATCATTCTCTACGATACTGCATTTTTCGTTTTTTCTATGTACAAAATTGTGGACTTTCAACAATTTGGGTGCTCTAGTTCTTGTTGCCTCCGAGCAATGGGCGACAAACAAGACGGACAGACAGACATGGCTCTATCGACTCGGCTATTAAGGCTGATCAAGAATATATATGCTTTATGGGGTTGGAATCGTTTCCCTGTCTGCGTTACACACGTCCACTTTTAACACAAATACGGGTATACAAATATTTCATAAAACCATTCATAACCACAGATAGCCTAACTTTACGAAATTTTTTGTGTCTAAATTTATGTATTCCATTTGTAGGGATATGAGTATTCAAGAAGTGGTAATCCCACAAGGAACGTTTTGGAAACCTGTTTGGCTGCGCTTGATAATGCAAAGTATGGCCTAACATTTTCTTCTGGACTTGGAGCGACAACTGCTGTGCTAACAATGCTAAAAAAGTGGGGATCACATTATTGTTGGCGACGATGTGTATGGTGGAACAAATCGACTTGTGAGGTAACATTACAAATACAAAAAAATATGTATATAAGTCGTATGTATAAATAGTAGATCAGGATCTATAACTGCGTTTTATCCCGTCGGAAAACAGTATATAACAAAATCCAACTTTTTGTACCTATCGAACCTAACCGACTTTTCGGTTTAGAACTGCGGATTTCTTTTTTTTTAAGCAGGATTATATTTTAATTTACCGATAGGAGCAGTTGCTGGCCCAACTGCCAGTGAACTTTAGAAATTTAAAAAAAGTTTGAAACTAAACCCGTCATACAGCTACCGTCGGAAAACAGTATATAACAAAATCCAACTTTTTTGTACCTATCGTTTATCCAAACAAATAAATGAGTTATATTTTTTGTAATATAAATAAGATTATTTTTTTTTAATTCAAAATATTTTAGAATATTTGTATTACTTATTTATATTTCTGAAAAATAAGGTCAATATAATAACAAAATTTTTGTATTTTCAAAAATTAATTGAGTGAAAATATGAACTCGAATCGCTGGATTCAAAAAGCGCGTTTCTCGACACTGACATGTTACCTTTTGTTAGCAGCTGCTTTTTCGACTTGGACTCCACATTTACAAATAATATTCTCCGTTGGTAAATTTAATAGATTGTTCGATGGGTTTTTCTCAATATGTATTTAGATTCTCAATATGTGAAAGGCAAAAGACAAGTTTGCGGGCTTGACGAAAATTCTAAGGGCTCGCTTTTGACAATAATTTGAGGACCGAGGCGATACGTTCGACAATAATTTTGAATAATTTTTATAAGCAGTAAGGTTACTTGTGTGTGTGTACGCGCTGAGAGCTTGATTTTAAATGAGCGCGAAAATAGTTGAGAGACCTAGAATCTTAAGAGAATTTGAATAAGAGATTTTTAAAAGACGACATGATTATCTGTCTTAAGAGGCTACTGCTCCGAACAAAGGCCATAAACTTATTTTTCTCTCCTTTCGACAATCAGGCAGGCTCCGGTTTATACTTTCACAAAAATGTGTGTTTTAATTTTCAAAATGGTAAGTCGTTCCGGCATTCTTAAAACGCAAAACTTTTCCTTTTTCAAAACGGAAACATTTCCTCGCCGAAATGAAAAGTAAATGGCTTTTTATACATGAAGCCAAATCTTAATTGCAACAGAAAAAAAATAGATGACTTGTTGATGCATTGACAATAATTTGCAAATAATATCAGTGGAATTGAGGTTAGGCCCTTTTTATTAATAATTTTGCTTTAAAAACTACAAATTTGGATCTAAATGGATCAGATGTTGCAGCCCGGTTTTTTTTTTATCGATAAGTGTCCGTTAAACATAACAGAGGCATTTTTATATGATTTGGCGATAACGCGTGGGTAGAACAGCAGTAATTTTTGCGCTTGGCAGTACTGCATTATATAAATCGACTTTTGTGGATTCCATAGCGCCTGAAAACGAAAAGTATGACTTTTGCCTGAAAAATAAAGCGCAAAGTGATTGTGGAAACTCGAGCCTTCCTGAAATCGTATAATTGGAATTCATAACTGAAATTATTAAAAATATAAAACATTGTATAAAAATTTTAGACACGTAGCCTCACGCTTGGGAATATCTGCTACCTTTGTGGATCCAACAAATTTGGAAAGTGTTAAAGCTGCAATTAAACCTGATACAAAGGTATGTATATTCACTGATATGATGTTAGTGTATGATGTAATTTATGTAGGATATATATCAAACCATAGACAATAAATAGTTAGATGAGAAATGCCCATACATTTGAATTGCCATATGTAGGCAATGTTTCTGAAAGCGACGAAATTCGCGCCATTTCGCTCGTTAAACTTGATACAGTAAAATGTAAGCATAGAATCCGCTTGCATTTGCGAGCAAACACACAATCAGCAAGTGCGTATGTGTACGTGCTTGTGCAAGATTTTCGAGACGAACAATATTTCTATGAGTTGCGAAACGAATTTATTTACAGCCGTTGGAATTGTTTTTTTTTACACGTCGCACTCTGAATACCTTAAAGAAAACTGCTGCAATGGGAAGTGAGGTATAAAATCTATATAAATTAAAAGGAAGTCGTGTTAGTTACCTTATTTATAACTCAAGAACGGCTGTACCGATATGGAAAATTGGTGGGTAGGTAGCTTAGAGCTAGGAGACCAACTAACGTAAACGTTAGTCACTATAAAACGTGGTATAACAAAAAGAATAACACTTGGAATAACAAAACGAAAATGACAGCTATGTAATGGACGTATGGATAACAAATTTAATTTTGGTTAGAAATCCATATTAAAAAAGTGAAGTGAGCTATAAAACGTGGTATAACAAAAACGCATAAGACTTGGAATAAAAAAAAGGCATCTCAAACAGCTTAGTAATTTTACCTATGAATGAATGAAATTATTGAAAATTTGAGTTTTGAAATAAATTTTTAGGTGAATTGAAGTAAAGTGAAGTTTAATTAACAATGCCGCTACCAAGACGTTCGAATCTTTCCCGACAAAGCCGTAATGCAAGAAGGATATGATACACTGCAAATGAAAAGAATGAACAGCGACGCGTTAGTATGGCTCGACTTCGTGCTTCTCAATTGTATTGCGTCGACATGTATGTCAAAATAGAAACGGAATGTTTAACTTTCATTAGGTTGAACAAAGCCAAACTGCATTCTGAGGAGTAGAAGAAGAAATGTAACAAGTACTGATTTGAATCGAGCAGCGTTTCGATACGATTGCAGCATTGATTACGGCATACTATGTAGCGTTCGCATTGGGGAGATGGACATTGTTTGCGAGTACTGTGCCGCATTGAACTTTTTAGGGAAACGCCAGGATTTTGCTGCCTTAGTGGGAAAGTGAAATTGCTAGGGAATCCTTGCGAGAATAGCATTTAAATGCGTTGCGAAAGAAGGAATGGGAGACGATCAACTGAAGATGACGGAAACGGGAACGGGATATTGGGTATTTTATACCCTCAATTATTTTACAAATACATTTTTTACCTGTACTCGAAGAGTAAAAAGGGTTTACTGTATTTGTTTAAACGTAGTATTATTCGGCTCACTTCTCACCCAAGCTAGCACACTGTGTCACAGTGAAGCGTGGCCGGGCCCGTCTAGTATATATATAAAAGAAAGTAGTGCGTATTACACTATTTATAACACAAGAACGGCTGAACTGATTTGGCTGAAAATTGGTGGGAAGATAGCTTAAAACCGCAACTGATAGCTAAACGTAATGTACACTCCTTCCCAAAATTATACACCCCGAAAATTTCCGACCCTCGTAGGAGAATTGTTAAGCAGAATACAACAAAAACTAGTATGCAGAATGGAAGCTTTATAAATTCTGCAATAAGTCTGATGTTGTTAGCTCTTATTGCATCTCGCGTTTTCAAGTAGCGGTAAAACACGAACAAAAAGTTCGGTTTTTATACCCGTATTCGAAGAGTAAAAGGGTATAAATGGAGTATTTGTGGTATTTTCTGTCTGTCCGTCTTGTTTGTCGCCCATTGCTCGGAGGATAAAAAAAACACAATTTTGAAGATAACAAAAATCGAAAACTGCAGAATCATAGAAAAAAGACCATAGATCATTAGTATAGCCACAATAGAGAATACTATTTCAAAAAAACATCGTTCTCTCTCGTTCGCACTCACACACCAACGCGTCGGTTTTGCCCTTTCGTACAAATGAGCGCCTGGATCTCAGAGACTATACGAGCTGGACCAACCAAACTTTTGTCCAGACTCCTGTGATATCTCTACAGTGCAAGTTTATTTCAAAATTTCGCCACGCCCCCTCCCGCCCCCACAAAAGACAAAAATCCAGCCGAATCTGGTTCAGATCGGATCATTATTATAGCCACAATGGAAAAACTTACAGAGAAGTTGGTCGATTGGCAGGATGATCCTATAAAATGATTAAAAGCGCCATAAACTATGAGGAAAAAGTGAAACACGCGGACGAAAACGATCTGTGACCCTTTTTCATGTCCAAAGACTGATTCGTCAGAGCAAGAAGGGGTCACTTCAAGCCTGCTACCGAGCTTAAAAAAATCTTAAAAATAAATTCGACGGACCAAACAGTTCGCACCCATCTTAGGCAACATAATCTTAAAGCCTGCAGCCCAAGAAAGGTGCCACTTCTAAACGCGACAGGTATAAACAGGCGCATTAAGCTTGCCAGGGACCATGCAAATTGGACATCCCAAAAATGGAGAAATGTTGTATGGTCAGATGAGTCCAAAGTGGTTATATTTGGTGGAAAGGGATCCCGATCATACCGTAGTGGACCAAAAGAAGTACCCAGTACACCACAAAAACTTTTAAGCATCGAGGGTGAAAAGTGGTGATATTTTTTTTTCGCCTCGTTTTGTCAAATTCACTAAAGTTTCTTAAATAACTTTAAAACAAGATGTGATTTTTTATTTCCATGTTCGTAAGAGTCTTCCGTTTCTAAAAATGTGTTTAAAGTTTCCTTAAAGTTAACGAGGAAGAACGTACTGAGTCGCTGTTGCCGCGACTCTACTTTTTATACCCGTACTCAGTCAGCACACATGTGATTTATGTGGAATTTTCAAATGTTTTAAATTTTAAATTTTTTTGCTACATCAGTCATCTACATCTACTTCATCTACATCACTTCTCACAACAACACACGTAAACTGCACGAGGAACAGTCTGTGAGCGTAAGTGTGTGTGTGAGAGAATCAGCAGCCACAATCAACCCCAATAAATGACTTACGCTGCAGGAGGAGCAGGGGGAAATTGCTGTTGAAAATTCATTTGATCATTGTGGCTACAATAATGATCCGATCTGAACCAAATTCGGGAATCTGGTAGATATGGTCATTTACTAAGATATTGCATTTTTAGTTTTTTCTTATCTTCAAAATTGTGGATTTTCGTCTTTTGTGGGGGCGGAAGGGGGCGGGGAGAAATTTTGAAATACACTTGTTCAGGGTTGGTATCACAGGAATCTTGGCAGAAAGTTTGGTTGCTTTAGCTCTTATAGTCTCTGAGATCCAGGCGTTCATTTGTACGAAAAACCAAATCGACTCGATTTTGTGTGAGTGCGAAAAGAGAGGGAGCGAAGTTTTTTGTGTATGTTTTTCTCTATTGTGGCTATAATAATGATCCGATCCGATTCAGATTTGGGCCCCTGATAGATATGGGCTGTCTCTATGATTCTGCATTTTTAGTTTTCTGTAATTTTAAAATGGTCGACGCCACAGACTTGCGCCTTTTGTGGGGGGGGAAGTGGGCGGGTCGAAATTTTTGAAACACTTTTCTAGGAGTGAGATATCACATCAGTTTGGAAAAAAGATTTGGTCCCTCTAGCTCTTATAGCCTCCGAGCAATGGGCGACAAACAAGACGGACAGACGGACAGACAGCAATTACCACAAATACAATATACCCTTTTACTCTTCGAGTACGGGTATAAAAAATGTGAGTTGGGCACTTATTTAAAAAAATGCTTGTGGTGGTGGTGCTATTATTTTTTCACAGCTGTATTTACATATATACTAATGTTTTGTTTGTTTCTCCAACGTCTATGCATCCGAAATGTACTGAACTGTTTGAGTCAAAATTTAAACACTCTTTAGAGTCAGGCTTAAGCTTGGTTTTTATATAGCTTGTAGAATCGCGATTTAAGCATTGTAGGATTAAGTAGGAAATTTTTAATGGCCTTCAAACATTAGTATTGTTTTCGAATCCCTAAAAAATGTTCATTTTGAACGAGACCTTTTCTCCGGTTTCAGTCACAAACAAAATAATGCCTCCTAAAAAACTAATATGGGACGTCGTACTCGCGACGCAGAAATTACGATAAGAAATGTCAAATGTCAAATGGAAAACTTACGATACTATCTTCATACATATGTAGGGAGTCCACGTCACATGCAGGAATATCCTCAACATGCCATGGTAAATGTTCGTTATTACGACCATCCAGACTAAATCTTTCCATGTAATCAAGCTTGGGACAATAGGCCGAGGATAAACATAATATCACAGCCCGTGTTTCAAGTTACTGATGGATTTCATTGTGAAGAATGGAGTATTTGGATCTTTCCGGTGATGGATGTAATCAGAAGAATGGCAGAAGAGAGGATCACCACATGCAATGATGACATACTAATCTGCCTCAATGATAAAATCACTACTGACAAAATCGACGATGCGCTGAGATTTCACGGCCTGTGTCAATCCGAGTCGGATCGAAACAAAACACATAAAGCAATCGACACAAGAAATTTTTTACATGGTTGACAGGCATAGGTCCAACAAGCCGTTGATAAAGACATGTCGTGATAAGGGCTCGTTTACCGAAGACCAAACAGAGCCTGGCAAATTGAAATCGCCAATTGCGTGGAAGAAGCTGCTTTTAAAGCGGATAGGTGCTGCTCGTATACAGAGTTATCCGAAAAAAGGTGAAATATACGTACAAGTAAATGAAAATGGAAAAACCTGAAAGAATCAGATTTACGCACCGTAATTTCAGGTCTTGATAAACCTAAACTTTGAAATGTTCTGACGTGAATTTTGAGTCCACTGCAATGATGACCCCTCCTCAGGTGCAGACGAACGGGCATTTATAAATATTCTGGACCGACCTGCCAAAAATATTCAGGTCTCGGTAAACACAATGACACGTCGGACGAAATGGTGATACTCTCAACAAAGATAGTGCTGAGCTCACTAAGCAAGCCTCTATCATCTATGACAAAAGCTACAAAAAGATAGGAAGTTAGTTTTTTGATAGGTGCAAGTAGAGCAGTAAGATGAGGATAGAGATGGAGGACCGGTTTTTTTTTTTAGGAGAGTTGCCTATTCATTTGCTTAGCCTTAAACTCTTTTAACTCCAAATGCTACGACCAAATATGGCGGAACAAATAGTTCCAAATTTATTCGGCGAAATGCCGAATAGTTTCTTAAAGCAGAGCTCGCAAATAACTGTCGACCGTTTTTCTTCTTGCGCTCTCGTTGCGAGCACAACCGAAAAAGTTCATACTCTCTCGCTCTCGCTCTGAGCAAGAGACTCTTGCTGTCTTCATTTATGTTTTCTGTTGAGCGCTTTTCGTTGAGCTCTTTGTATGTCGCTGCGTAAAGAGCGGAACGAGAAACGCTCGCACAATGAGAGTCACCAAAAGACCGATTGACCGAAAAACTCAACGCAAACGGTCTTTACATTTACCCACACACACTTACACACTCAATTCACGATCGCTATTAATATATTTCGTCTGCAAAACAGACGTTTAACGATTTGCTTGCCTATGCGTGTGAATGTATACCAATACATACGCAAAAAGACCTTTTGCTTCACTGAACACGACAAAACGGTCCTGGAACAACCAGAACAAAACAGAAAAAAAAAAAAAAACGGTTTCGCTCTGAGCGCGAGCGAGCTCATTCAAGAACCCATAAATCGGTTTGCTCTCTGAGTCTTTTCGTAAAGAGTCAGGATAAAACAGTTATTTGCAGACAACGAGAAACGGTCGACATTTATTTGCGAGCTCTGCTTGAAAAGAAACTATCTCCCTGGCATAAGAATTGATTTTCTCCACCTTTATGCCCACATCTTTTTATTTTGCTTTGTATAAAAGTAGTTATAGTTATAGTAGTTATAGTGTTCAGCATCAAGTGGAACAGAGAAAGGCCGAAGGCCTACCGCAATCCCAAGCGGACAGACTGGAGCCGCTTCTCCGCAACCGTTAAGAAGGCACTACCCTCCCCACCGGAAGGGAACATCCTTCAAACGGAAGCACTAGAGGAAGCGGCTCAGAATGTCACTAAAGCCCTACAGGGGGCCTTCCTTGAATCTTGCCCGATCAGCCGACCTCCAAGGTCCAACCGCAACCCGTGGTGGACGAGGGAGCTGAGCGAAGTCAGGAGGGAGTCAAGGAGGCTCTTCAACAGGGCAAAAGTGGCAAACACACAGGAAAGCTGGGACGAATATCGTCGCAGCTTTAACACCTACAGGAACACCTGTAGGAAGGCGAAAAAAGGAATCTTGGGCTGCCTTCTGCGATGCCATAGATGGTACCACCGAGGCTTCAAGGCTTCGACGGGTGCTATCAAAAGCGCCAACCACACCTGGACTGCTCCGCAACCAGGATGGTGTCTTTGCAGAAAACAGTCAGGAATCCCTAGAGCTCCTCATGAGCACCCACTTCCGGGATGCTCAGATGTCACCGGTGACGAATCCAACGACATCAACGACACTGAGCCATACAGGGGAGAGGACACTGAGGATCTCATACGTGACATTATGGCACCAGACAAGATTATCTGGGCCATTAAATCCTTCGGTCACTACAAGTCACCGGGGCCGGATGATGTACGACCAGCCATGTTGCAGGCAGCCTGCCTGCCCCTGCTACCATGGTTAAAGAAAATCTTCGAAGGATGTCTCCGAATTGGGTACGTTCCCCAAGCATGGAGAGAGGTGAGAGTGGTCTTCATCCCCAAAGCCGGGAAGATAAACCACATCTCCCCAAGGACTACAGACCAATCAGTCTATCCTCATTTTTGTTGAAAGCATGGAAAGGCTGATCTATCTACACATAAGGACCAAACTCGACAGACAAGTGTTCAGCGGAGCTCAGCACGCCTACCTCAAAAGGTAGATCAGTTGAGACCGCACTACACGAGGTTGTGGGGAGTATCGAAAAGACTCTCAGCAATAAGGAATATGCTTTGGCGGCCTTCCTAGACATAGAGGGAGCCTTCAACAACGTCAGGATCGAGTCAATAACGGCCGCACTGACCAAGATTGGCACACACCCGACGGTAACCTTATGGCTGGACAGCGTTCTCAGGAGCAGAACGATCAGCGCTGGTCTCGGCACCTCCTCTTCAAGGAAGACGGTCACACGAGGTACTCCGCAGGGGGGGTTATATCCCTCTCCTGTGGAACTTAGTCCTCAACGACTTTCTTCTTCAGTTGGGGAGGAGCGGATACAAGGTTGTGGCCTATGCGGATGATCTAGTGATACTGGTAACGGGTAAGTTCCTACCTACAATCAGTGATCTTCTGGAATCTGCACTGGGAACGACCGCGAGCTGGGCACACCAAAACGGTCTGGGGGTTAACCCCCAAAAGACAGAACTGGTGTTGTTCTCACGAAAATACAAGATACCAAACTTCAAACTACCAGCAATTGGTGGAACGACGCTTGAGTTATCGAAAGAAGCCAAGTATCTTGGTGTCATCCTAGACTCCAAACTCTCTTGGAAGAGAAACACGAAGGAAAGGAAGAAAAAGGCAATGGCTGCTTTCTACATCTGTAGGAAGACCTTTGGACGGACATGGGGCTTACAACCGCACATCATCCATTGGATGTACACAGCGGTAATAAGACCCATTCTGACATATGGAAGCTTGGTGTGGTGGGAAGCGGCCAACACCAAATCCCACCTCGAGAACCTCCGGAAAGTTCAGCGGACGGCATGCCTTGGAGTCACTGGATCCCCAGATCCACCCCCACAGGCTGCTCTGGACACCATGCTAAACCTGGAGCCCATAGACCTCCACCTTAAGTGCAAGGCTGAGACAAGTGCCGCGAGGCTTTCAGCCGCGCGGTTCTTCAAACCATCGCCTTATGGCCACGCCACAATACTTCGTAAGGAGGAAAGTGGAACGGGCGAACGGAGCGACTACTGTGTCTCGGAGTTTTCATGGAAGAGAAATTTTAAAGGACACATACCGGAAAGAGAGGAATGGACGCGTAACGCTGCTCTTGGGCAGAACGTGCTCTCCATCTTCACTGACGGGTCAAAAGACATCCGAAGGGACAGGAGCTGGAATCTTCTCTGAAGAACTAGCAACCAACATATCCCTAAGACTACCAGACTGGTGCAGTGTATTTCAGGCGGAGATATACGCAGTATGGCAAGCGGCAAAGTTGATATACACCTTGGAGATACCTCAGAGGAACATAGCAATCTGTGTTGACAGCCAAGCTGCTATCAAAGCCCTGGTTTCCTGTAAAATCACGAGCAGACTCGTACGTGACACAGTGGACGCGCTAAACCAGATCGGAGCGCACTCAATCACACTCACGTGGGTCCCGGGTCACACCGACATCGCGGGCAACGAGAGTGCGGACGAGTGTGCCAGAAATGGATCGGCCAAACCACTGGCGGACGCAGTCAGCGATATACGGAGGCCTCTGCGAGACATCATCTCGCAGATGATGGGTCGAGCTAGAACGAGATCAGACAGACGGTGGAACGCAACACCCAACTGTGAGATCTCTCGCTCGCTCTGGCCCCACTATGACCCTAAACGCACTAAGACTCTCCTAGGTTTCAGGAAGAGTCAGGTGCGAACACTGACAGGAGTTATAACGGGGCACTGTGTCATCGGCCACATGGCCATTAGGTACAGATTGCCCCATCATGACTTCTGCCGCAGCTGCAGGGACGAGGAGGAAATAGAGAGCATCCAGCATCTTCTCTGTGGCTGTCCTGCACTCATGGAAAGGCGTCACCGAATACTCGGTAGCGCCTTTCACGAGAACTTGGATAGCCTGGCAAACATGCCTTTGGAGAGGCTGATGCTCTTTGTTGAGGCCTCGGGATGGTTCACGAAATCTTCCTAGGCGACGGACGTAATCCCATGACGAGTGTGGGCATCACAATGGGCAATTCTTGCCTCCAGTGACCTCGACTTAGGTGGAGCAGCCCCCTATAAACCTAACCTAACCTAAAGTAGTTATATCATCGGATGTGAGGTCAGGGACTAGCCGCTAGACAAAAACTTGGGCTTTATGGACACAGACGCCACATACGTTTCTGGCTGCATGATCCCGCAGTGATGAATTCGTCTCCCCGAATCTGCATCACCAGCAGCTATTGAAGTGGCAAACGATATCAGTTGCTGGACTGTAGGGAGGGTCTAAAACCGAGTTATAAGGAAATGGCGTCAAAATTAACAATTCTCATTTTTGTTTTTTCGAAATGGCTTTAAAATTTTCAGATGCAGCTTTGTTAATACCACCAAGCGAAGATCATAGGTTCTTTCAGATGTATTTCTTTGGAGATACAGGAATAGTAGTGAAATGGTATACCAATTCTTTCAGATGTATTTCTTTGGAGATACAGGAATAGTAGTGAAATGGTATACCAATTGCCAAATCTTCTGAACGAGCATAAAACAGATTGTTCGGAACCGCATTGGATTCATTCTAACGACCACAAAATCATTATCGGACCACACAAAAGACCGGCTGAACAACATGCAAGACCATTCAATGCTCCAACTATCAATGATGTCGCAGTGGTAATTGCTGGATAGAATTTAGAATCACGCGATCTTATTCTTAAGTGTCGGGATTTTGTTTTATTGCAACGAGTGAACGAGACACATCGTTTACATGAATATACAGATGGTCAAACCAAACTTCTTTTCATACCCGTACTCGAAGAGTAAAAGGATGGATTGTATTTTTGGGGAAAGTGGACGTGTGTACCATGTGTTTCCGACACCATAAAGTATATATATTCTTGATCAGCATCAGTAGCCGAGTCGATATAGCCATGTCTGCCCGTCCGCCTTGTTTGTCGCCCTTTGCTCGGACTAAAAGAGCTAGAGCAAAAAATTTCTTTTCAGAGTGATGTGCTATATCACTCCTACAAGTGTATTTCAAAATACCCCGCCCCATTTCGTTTTCAATATTTCGTTTTAAATATAACAGAAAACGAATGCAGAATCATAAAGATAGCCCATACCTATCAAAAACCCCGAATGTGGGACGGATGGGATAATTAATATAACCACAATAGAGAAAATCATTTGGAGAAGCACACACACCAACGTGTCGACTTTGCCCATTCGTACAGATGAGCTCCTGGATCTCAGAGACTATAAGAGCTAGAGCAAGCAAACTTTCTGTCAAGCTTCTGTGATACCACTTCAGTACAAGTGTACTTCAAAATTTCGCCACGCCTCTTTCCGCCCGCCAAAAATGATGAAAGTCTAAAGTTTTGAAGATAGGAAAAACGAAAAATTCAGTATCGTAGAGAATGATCATTTTCACCAGATTCCCGAATCTGGTTCAGATCGTATCATTATTATAGCCACAATGATACAATTAATTTTATTAGAATGATAGCCGCTACTAATTCTCTCTCTCGCTCACACACTGCTCCCCACACTCTGCCTCGTGCAGTGTACGTGTGTTGTTGTGAGGGCTGATGTAGATGTACAGTGGCTCGGAGCTTATTTCGTGCAGCAACGAAGAAAATGTTTGAATCGCCACTGCTCCTATACCATAAAAGATAATCCAAAAATTTGAACGCAGTTTTGTACTTCAGAATTTCAACATATATAATTAACTAAAACGATCTCCTTAATCATAAAAACAAAATAATAATATAACAAAAACCAATTTTAGGGGCATTTTTCAGGCCGCAGCTTGTTTCGTGCACTCCATTTAAATTAACTTATTTTTCTTAATTTTAGGGTTACTGTTTTCTGTAGCCTCTTTTTTCTGATTTTGAACACCTTTTAAATGATTTACCATGGAAGAAAGCAATTTGTTAGTTGTTTCTACTAGAATTTTTACCATTCTTCCAGTAAGGCAGGTTTCAGGTCATTTTTATTGGAAATCTTCCGTTTTCGAATGGCCACCTCTAATATTTGCCATAAATGTTCAATGACATTCAAATCTGGTGACTGTGCTCATGTTTTATTAAGATGGGGACACTTCCAGATGAGCCAATCCTTCAAAAAGCGTGCTGGGTGCTTTGCGGTCATCGTCTTGATAGTATCGAAACGATCGCGAATACCCAGATTCTCGACACTTTGCAGTAAGTTTTCTTTTAAAATCCTTAAATACATTCTAGCATCCATGATTCCGTCCATAAATACGAGGTTCCCCACGTTAGGAGCCCCATTCAGGCCCAAACATTCACGTGACCTCCGCCATGCATGACCGTAGCTTTCAGGTGTTTGCCTTCCAGCTCAGTGTTTGGTCCCCATCAAACATATTGCCTTCTATCGAAACCAAAACGATAAAACGTGTATTTGTGTGTAAAGATTACTTCATTCCCAAAAGAAATCGGATTATTTCGAGCTCATTTGCAAATTTTAGGTGATACTCCTTATTTGTTTGGCTTCTAAATGGCTTTGTTCGAGATTCTCGAGCATTGAAGTTATAGTTGTGCAACACACTGTGCACTGTATCAGCACTACAATTGTTCCCCATTTCATGCTCCACATCTACAACTAATTTTTGGTGCCGATAGCTTCGGATTTTCCTTAATTTTCCGGATTGCTTGGGCTTTATGGACACAGACGCCACATACGTTTCTGGCTGCATGATCCCGCAGTGATGAATTCGTCTCCCGAATCTGCATCACCAGCAGCTATTGAAGTGGCAAACGATATCAGTTGCTGGACTGTAGGGAGGGTCTAAAACCGAGTTATAAGGAAATGGCGTCAAAATTAACAATTCTCATTTTTGTTTTTTCGAAATGGCTTTAAAATTTTCAGATGCAGCTTTGTTAATACCACCAAGCGAAGATCATAGGTTCTTTCAGATGTATTTCTTTGGAGATACAGGAATAGTAGTGAAATGGTATACCAATTCTTTCAGATGTATTTCTTTGGAGATACAGGAATAGTAGTGAAATGGTATACCAATTGCCAAATCTTCTGAACGAGCATAAAACAGATTGTTCGGAACCGCATTGGATTCATTCTAACGACCACAAAATCATTATCGGACCACACAAAAGACCGGCTGAACAACATGCAAGACCATTCAATGCTCCAACTATCAATGATGTCGCAGTGGTAATTGCTGGATAGAATTTAGAATCACGCGATCTTATTCTTAAGTGTCGGGATTTTGTTTAATTGCAACGAGTGAACGAGACACATCGTTTACATGAATATACAGATGTTCAAACCAAACTTCTTTTCATACCCGTACTCGAAGAGTAAAAGGATGGATTGTATTTTTGGGGAAAGTGGACGTGTGTACCATGTGTTTCCGACACCATAAAGTATATATATTCTTGATCAGCATCAGTAGCCGAGTCGATATAGCCATGTCTGCCCGTCCGCCTTGTTTGTCGCCCTTTGCTCGGAGACTAAAAGAGCTAGAGCAAAACAATTTCTTTTTCAGAGTGATGTGCTATATCACTCCTACAAGTGTATTTCAAAAACCCCCCGCCCCATTTCGTTTTCAATATTTCGTTTTAAATATAACAGAAAACGAATGCAGAATCATAAAGATAGCCCATACCTATCAAAAAACCCCGAATGTGGGACGGATGGGATAATTAATATAACCACAATAGAGAAAATCATTTGGAGAAGCACACACACCAACGTGTCGACTTTGCCCATTCGTACAGATGAGCTCCTGGATCTCAGAGACTATAAGAGCTAGAGCAAGCAAACTTTCTGTCCAAGCTTCTGTGATACCACTTCAGTACAAGTGTACTTCAAAATTTCGCCACGCCTCTTTCCGCCCGCCAAAAGATGAAAGTCTAAAGTTTTGAAGATAGGAAAAACGAAAAATTCAGTATCGTAGAGAATGATCATTTTCACCAGATTCCCGAATCTGGTTCAGATCGTATCATTATTATAGCCACAATGATACAATTAATTTTATTAGAATGATAGCCGCTACTAATTCTCTCTCTCGCTCACACACTGCTCCCACACTCTGCCTCGTGCAGTGTACGTGTGTTGTTGTGAGGGCTGATGTAGATGTACAGTGGCTCGGAGCTTATTTCGTGCAGCAACGAAGAAAATGTTTGAATCGCCACTGCTCCTATACCATAAAAGATAATCCAAAATTTGAACGCAGTTTTTGTACTTCAGAATTTCAACATATATAATTAACTAAAACGATCTCCTTAATCATAAAAACAAAATAATAATATAACAAAACCAATTTTAGGGGCATTTTTCAGGCCGCAGCTTGTTTCGTGCACTCCATTTAAATTAACTTATTTTTCTTAATTTTAGGGTTACTGTTTTCTGTAGCCTCTTTTCTGATTTTGAACACCTTTTAAATGATTTACCATGGAAGAAAGCAATTTGTTAGTTGTTTCTACTAGAATTTTTACCATTCTTCCAGTAAGGCAGGTTTCAGGTCATTTTTATTGGAAATCTTCCGTTTTCGAATGGCCACCTCTAATATTTGCCATAAATGTTCAATGACATTCAAATCTGGTGACTGTGCTCATGTTTTATTAAGATGGGGACACTTCCAGATGAGCCAATCCTTCAAAAAGCGTGCTGGGTGCTTGCGGTCATCGTCTTGATAGTATCGAAAACGATCGCGAATACCCAGATTCTCGACACTTTGCAGTAAGTTTTCTTTTAAAATCCTTAAATACATTCTAGCATCCATGATTCCGTCCATAAATACGAGGTTCCCCACGTTAGGAGCCCCATTCAGGCGCAAACATTCACGTGACCTCCGCCATGCATGACCGTAGCTTTCAGGTGTTTGCCTTCCAGCTCAGTGTTTGGTCCCCATCAAACATATTGCCTTCTATCGAAACCAAAACGATAAAACGTGTATTTGTGTGTAAAGATTACTTCATTCCCAAAAGAAATCGGATTATTTCGAGCTCATTTGCAAATTTTAGGTGATACTCCTTATTTGTTTGGCTTCTAAATGGCTTTTGTTCGAGATTCTCGAGCATTGAAGTTATAGTTGTGCAACACACTGTGCACTGTATCAGCACTACAATTGTTCCCCATTTCATGCTCTACATCTACAACTAATTTTGGTGCCGATAGCTTCGGATTTTCCTTAATTTTCCGGATTATTCGTAGCTCTTCGTGGTCATTGAAAATTGTTTTTCGTGCATTTCGTCCCTTATATTCAACGCGATTTTCACGAACAGTCCGTTGGATGATATATTGAACATTGCTGGAGCTTAAGGATACTATTTCTGCAATGACACTATAACATTTTCCACTTTTGAAGTGTTTGAGAAATAATTCTCGCTGCTCAATGGTTGTACGCGGTCCCATTTCAGTTATTCACCTGTAACTCCTTACTTTAGTCGGACCAAGTCCAAAAACTCATTAAATAGATCCTTGTAATTATTACAAATGTAAAAATCAAAAAAATTTTTTGTGTTTTCAACTCAAAATTTTCAATTTTCCTTTAAAAACTGAACTGCACGAAACAATCTGCGGCCTGAAAAATGCCCCTAAAAATGGTTTTGTTATATTATTGTTTTTTGTTTTAATGATTAAGGAGATCGTTTTAGTTGGATCCAAATAATCCAAATTGTTGGATTATCTTTTATGGTATAGGAGCAGTGGCGATTCAAAAATTTTCTTCGTTGCTGCACGAAATAAGCTCCGAGCCACTGTAGATGACAGATGCAGCAAAAGAATGTCAAAGAATAGATCATACCGACTGAGTACGACGTTCGTTTTTTTCTCGTTTACAGTATACATTTACAGAGAAGAAACGAATACGGTCAACTCAATGAATTTGTATGCTTATCGATTAATGACAACCGTATGTGGAGATATCTTGGGTTGTTTTAACAGTACTGCGTCGACATGTACGTAAAGGTCGACGCGGAGCGGCCCAGATACATTCGTTTTAATCAGTCGAAGTTACGATCAGAAGACTACATCCAGATTCAAACGCCGCCAACATAGGTTGTTAGACGATTCTCCCAGCTACTTATGGTGAAAGCGATGACGTACGTGCAGAATTACGGACGTCAGGATTTATTCATCACGTTCACTTGCAATCCGGAATGGCCCGAAATTACGAATCTGTTGCTGACAGGACAAACATTCAGCGATCGACATAATATCACTGCGCGAGTATTTAAACAAAAGATCAGAGTACTCATGAATTAAATAGTTACGTAGAAGGTTTTTGGCGACATGCAGTTCCTTGTTCGATTGGCTTTTTTACGATGACAATCGCGTGTCAAACCCGCTTCGTTTTTTGTTTTGCCGCCGGAAAAAGATCGAAAAATATTGTTAATCATATCGCTCTTAATTGATTTTTTAAATAAATAATAACGAAATGTTAAATTTGTATCATTCTGGAGTTTTTCTGAGGGCGTTTAATTGGGTCGTGACGTTCGCTATGACCGCTAGTAAAAAATTGTTTTTCCATAGCTTTTGTGGATATAATTATTCCTTGCATAAACCGTTTAAGGTCTTATGTTCGGATTATAGTTCCGTTTACTATATTATATCTACTACTAATTCCTTTCCTCTTCTTAAATAACTAATTCTAATCTGCCTTTCCGTAGTTTTCGTTAGTATGTATTTGTAATTTTGAATGAATGTTCTCTTAATACGAAAGTACATTTTGAGAGCGTACAGTTGTATCAATAATAACTTGTTCGAATTGTTATCAATTTTTGAATGTTTAATTAATTAAATACCCTTATACTTTATGTGAATATATTTTGGATTTTTACTTTCACATGTTTGAAAATTCGTTACTTTTTTTTTAGTTGATTTGGATCGAATCTCCGACCAATCCCTTAATTAAAGTTGCGGATATAAACGGAAATAGCAACTATATGCCATGACATCAGAGATGATTTAATTTTAGCTGTGGACAATACGTTCTTAACATCCTATTTCCAAAGACCTCTTGAATTGGGTGCTGATTTGGTTTGTTATTCACTTACCAAATATATGAATGGGCATACAGATGTGGTAATGGGTGGAATCACCATGAATTGTGATAAGCTTTATGGCAGCCTGAAGTTTTTGCAAAATGGTTCGTTGACATATAGAAAAAAAAATTGTTTGTAATATGTATAATATGATCTCATTTTCAGCTGTTGGTATAGTTCCCTCCCCATTCGACTGTTACCAAGTGAATCGTAGTCTTAAAACTCTTTTTCACTCCGAATGAAGCAACATCAACACAATGCCATTAAAATAGCAAAATTTCTCGAAGCACACGAGTTTGTTGATAAAGTATTGCACCCAGCTTTACCTTCACATCCTCAGCACCACGTCGCACTTAAACAGACCTATGGGTACAGCGGAGTGTTTTCTTTTTACATAAAAGGAGAATTAAAGCACTCTACTGCATTTTTAAAAGCTCTAAAGCTTTTTACATTAGCTGAGAGTCTCGGAGGATATGAAAGCTTGGCCGAATTACCGTAAGTAGTACGAATAATAATATTGTAACATAATTAGCCTGAAAAGGTGAAGTACAAAAAAACTGTTATTAACGAAATTAATATTTGAATTGCACCTTTCATAAGTCATCAGGCAGCTCCTTCGGTGGTTTTTTGTACTACTTCTACTAGTGGCGCTTTGGCTTGGTTTCACTTGATTGTGCAGTTATGGCACTTTAGCATCGACATTATAAACTACCTGGGAAGCTACTTTAATAAACGTAGTTTGGACAAATGCAAAATATCTGATAATAAACTATCTGTATCCTATGTTATGGAGAATTTGTCTTCAGTTTTAGTCTTCTATACTTAATCCTAAAAAAATTTTAAAAGTCACTACAACTTTCAGGATCTTATTTGTTTCGTTGCTGCAAGTTGATATCTTGAATAATGTTTGTTATTGTTCTATATATGATTTTCTTAGATCCATAATGACGCATGCATCTGTTCCAATCGAAGACAGGAAATCTTTGGGAATCTCTGATGCCCTTATACGACTTTCTGTTGGTCTGGAGGATTCCGATGATTTGATAAATGATTTAAGTCTCGCCCTTGAAATTGCATCAAAAATCTAATTCCCAAAATAATACCACTTCTGATTTGTATAGTATAATGTCATATTTTGCTGTGTAAATATCGGAGTCGGAGGACACGAAATTTTTATTTTTTATTGATCAAGATCGTATTCTGGGAGGCAATGATATTGTGAATTTGAAAGACGTTATATTTTTGTAAATGAAAAACATTTTGTTCACGGCACTTAAAACTCAATTTAAAAATTTTCTATAAATAATTATCAATAAAATGCTGAAATGAATACAATTGTAGTTTATATAAGGCAATATAATATAACTAGGGAGACCAAAATGCTTAAAGCGTTCATATGCAATATACTGTATTAATTGATGTGGTCCGCTCAGTCCCTCCGTAGGTGTTAATACTACTATCTTTATCCTATGTTATGGAGAACTTGTCTTGTCATTATGGAGAATTTGTCTTCAGTTTTAGTCTTCTATCCTAAACAATTTTAAAAGTCACTACAACTTTCAGGATCTTATTTGTTTCGTTGCTGCAAGTTGATATCTTGAATAATGTTTGTTATTGTTCTATATATGATTTTCTTAGATCCATAATGACGCATGCATCTGTTCCAATCGAAGACAGGAAATCTTTGGGAATCTCTGATGCCCTTATACGACTTTCTGTTGGTCTGGAGGATTCCGATGATTTGATAAATGATTTAAGTCTCGCCCTTGAAATTGCATCAAAAAATCTAATTCCCAAAATAATACCACTTCTGATTTGTATTTTTATTTAATTTTTAATTTTATTTAAATAATTTAAATAATTTAATTTTTATTTTTATTGATCAAGATCGTATTCTGGGAGGCAAGGATATTGTGAATTTGTAAGACGTTTTATTTTTGTAAATGAAAAACATTTTGTTCACGGCACTTAAAACTCAATTTAAAAATTCTCTATAAATAATTATCAATAAAATGCTGAAATGAATACAATTGTAGTTTATATAAGGCAAGATAATATAACTAGGGAGACCAAAATGCTTAAAGCGTTCATATGCAATATACTGTATTAATTGATGTGGTCCGCTCAGTCCCTCCGTAGGTGTTAAGCGACGCTCGTTATTCTCCGGCAGCTGTCGGGCTGCACGCATTCTCGAACGAAGGAAAATAAAAATAAGCGAAAAATAACGTACGGAGTCGCTGTGAACGCGACTCTACTTTTATACCCATACTCAGTCAGTACACATGTGATTTATGTGGAATTTTCAAATGTTTTATTAGTTTTTACATTTTACATTTTTTTTTTTTGCTACATCTGTCATCTACATCTACATTATCTACACTGCACGAGGCAGAATGTGTGAGAAGTGTGTGAGCGAGAGAGAGAATCAGTGACTATCAACCCAATAAATAACTTACGCTGAAAGGGGAAGGGGGAAATTTCTGCTGAAAATTCATTTTATCATTGTGGCTATAATAATGATCCGATCTGAACCAAATTCGGGAATCTGGTAGATATGATCATTCCCTACAATACTGCATTTTTTGTTTTCTCTATTTTCAAAATTGTGGACTTTCATATTTTGGGGGCCGGAATACACTTTGGGGGCAAAATTTTGAAATACACTTGTACTGAAGTGGTATCACAGGAGCTTGGACAGAAAGTTTGGTTGCTCTAGCTCTTATAATCTCTGAGATCCAGGCGTTCATTTGTACGAAAAACCAAATCGACTCGTTTTTTTGTGTGAGTGCGAAAGAGAGGGAATTATGTTTTTCCAAATGGTTTTCTCTATGGTGGCTATACTAATGATCCGTTCCGATTCAGATTTGGCCTTCTGATAGATATGGTCTGTCTCAATGATTTCTCGTTTTGTGGACGCCACAGATGTGCGCCCTTTGTGGGGGTGAGAGTGGGCGGGGTGAAATTTTTAAAAACTTTAATAGGAGTGAGATATCACATCACTCTGGAAAAAAAAATTTGGTTGCTCTATCTCTTATAGCCTCCGAGCAATGGGCGACAAACAAGACGGACTGACGGACAGATAGGGTTATATTGACTCGGCTAATGATGCTGATCAAGAATGTATATACTTTATGTGGTCGGAAACGCCTCCTTCTGTGTGTTACACACATCCACTTAAATCCATGAGTGATTTCAATTTTTGTCTAAAAACACGTGCTAAAAGATCTTGGTCAACAAACAATAATTCCGAGATTTCTTACGATTGGGGAATACACGTGAAGGTGATGAAGAGGTCGGGTCGATCGTAACGACGAACGTATGACGACGCGTACTCAAACATATGACGTGGACTTCTAACATACGATGACGGTAATATTTTCATAGTTTCAACGTTTCGTGCATTACCATCGTTGTTAAAACGGAACTCTTCGGAACGTAATTTGGCTTGGTTGAATCGAAGAAAATTCAACCGTTCCGATTCAATTTTTGCATACATCTCAACAATATACTGGTGAAAAACTGCTGTACACTTCAATATGTGGTTGTCTTGATTCTCTCGTATCTGCAGGCTGTATGCTAACTTTTTTTTTCCTTCTCGACCTACAATTAAATTAAATTCAATTTCGATTAAAATAGAAGTCAATCATAAATTATTCATCAATTTACCGTTTACTGGATTTATCATTTTAATGTTGAAATGATAGCCATCTTGGCCTGTCCCAAACAATATCGGCTATTGTAGTGCATCACAACAGCGATGAGTCTCGGATACATGGTCAAGTTGCTCATTTCTACGATGAAGCACAGTATCACGATTATTAAATTGGTCACCAACTATGACTATTGTCACTTCAACTGTTTGTTCGTTGAAATGCCTTGCATGTTGGCCAACCGGTGTTTTATCAGCTCGAATAACAATTTTAAGATCGTCCGATGGCATTCGATCAAGCGACGTTTTGAATAACTGAACCAATTCGTTATTCTCATGGAACATATCTTGCAGATCGAAAATACTTTTTCTCCGCGTGTTGGTAATAGTGGCACACTGACGATCAGCTTCGTCTTCCGCGTTCCCGATAAAATATAATTGCAAAAATTGGTCTGCGTTGTCGAAAGGTAACACAGAGCCAGCTCGATGGTATATTTGACCATGAATCTGAATAAAATATACGATAGAACGTTGTTTTCGCATAAACAAAACTATTTAATTACCTTGAATGTTGGCATGCGGTTGTCTCTTATGATATTTGTGGCGCCAAAAGATGTCATTTGAGAACTCGGAATTATACTTTTGTATATTGTTCAAATATTGATTAGACTCAGGTGTCAATCTATTAAGCAATGTGTTCTCTGGTTGTGGTGGGCTCCCCAATTCAGGCAATTTCACTTTACCACTCGCACAGCACATCCCATCTGCTTCACCTTTAAATTTATTGGACCAATTATACTCGGTGACACTATTGTACGCGAACGCAACACCTTGTAGATTTTGTATATCACGACGTTAGATTGCAGATGGTGTTGCATCATTGTTCCTTTGACTTGAACGGGATCTTGCTGTGCGTAGACGATTATTTTCATTGCGATTTGTAATGTCTTGGCTACTTTCACGGCTGATGGTAATAGTGGCACACTGACGATCAGCTTCGTCTTCCGCGTTCCCGATAAAATATAATTGCAAAAATTGGTGGTCTGCGTTGTCAAAAGGTAACACAGAGCCAGCTCGATGGTATATTTGACCATGAATCTGAATAAAATATACGATAGAACGTTGTTTTCGCATAAACAAAAACTATTTAATTACCTTGAATGTTGGCATGCAGTTGTCTCTTATGATATTTGTGGCGCCAAAAAGATGTCATTTGAGAACTCGGAATTATACTTTTGTATATTGTTCAAATATTGATTAGACTCAGGTGTCAATCTATTAAGCAATGTGTTCTCTGGTTGTGGTGGGCTCCCCAATTCAGGCAATTTCACTTTACCACTCGCACAGCACATCCCATCTGCTTCACCTTTAAATTTATTGGACCAATTATACTCGGTGACACTATTGTACGCGAACGCAACACCTTGTAGATTTTGTATATCACGACGTTAGATTGCAGATGGTGTTGCATCATTGTTCCTTTGATTTGAACGGGATCTTGCTGTGCGTAGACGATTATTTTCATTGCGATTTGTAATGTCTTGGCTACTTTCACGGCTGTTGGTAATAGTGGCACACTGACGATCAGCTTCGTCTTCCGCGTTCCCGATAAAATATAATTGCAAAAATTGGTGGTCTGCGTTGTCGAAAGGTAACACAGAGCCAGCTCGATGGTATATTTGACCATGAATCTGAATAAAATATACGATAGAACGTTGTTTTCGCATAAACAAAACTATTTAATTACCTTGAATGTTGGCATGCAGTTGTCTCTTATGAAATTTGTGGCGCCAAAAGATGTCATTTGAGAACTCGGAATTATACTTTTGTATATTGTTCAAATATTGATTAGACTCAGGTGTCAATCTATTAAGCAATGTGTTCTCTGGTTGTGGTGGGCTCCCCAATTCAGGCAATTTCACTTTACCACTCGCACAGCACATCCCATCTGCTTCACCTTTAAATTTATTGGACCAATTATACTCGGTGACACTATTGTACGCGAACGCAACACCTTGTAGATTTTGTATATCACGACGTTAGATTGCAGATGGTGTTGCATCATTGTTCCTTTGATTTGAACGGGATCTTGCTGTGCGTAGACGATTATTTTCATTGCGATTTGTAATGTCTTGGCTACTTTCACGGCTCCTCGAAGCCACAGCTCGCTACGCAGTTCGCGTTCGCCGGACCAAATGTAATCGTCTAGACATTTAACTTTAAAACTACAATGGTTGGATTAAAACACATTTTCAAAAGCAAAAAATATACTTACACAAATTGCAATTTTTTCAGAAAACAATTTTTCACACAATTTTTATCATAAAATTTTCTGTTACAGAATGACACAAAATGAAATGAAATAGGCGTTCAAACACACATTTTTAGACGAAATTTAAGACGAAGTCTAACAGTTTTCTGGAAAACGAATCTGCTGATTTCATCGTTTTGCAATTGTAGTCAATCTAAGTGTTTTCACAGAGTGCCACAAATGTTTACAAACACTCATTAATTTAATCAGCTTTTACATACATACTTCCTTCCTTCTTGAGGAACCTATTTATGTTTACAAACACTCATTAATTTAATCAGCTTTTTACATACATACTTCCTTCCTTCTTGAGGAACCTATTTATGGAAAAGTAAATATTTGTTTGTGCAAACCATGCCACATTCTCTTGCTATCATTTAAAAAAATCTCATGTAATTTGGTGCACGCGTTGCGAAGATTCATGCATACACACAGAATTTTTTCTACATATTTATAGTATAGACTCCCATTCATAAAAGGGGCCTAGATCGTATGTTACCAACTACCATGCTGTTTTCGTAGAAGGGCGTAGCAGTTGGTGGGCCCCACGATGATAAGCACAAAGAGACTTTAATCCGGCCGTTTACATGCTACAAAGCTGCTTGACGCCGGGGTTGTGGACAGCGGGAGACTGTGAGACTGCGCAACAGCCAGTGCAGCTGGAACGCTAAATAAAGGAGTCAAAGAAGGATTAGTAATGAGCTTGTACGGGTTGTCAATTATTTAAGTAGTGATGAGCTTGAAACTGAGAAGATACGTAATACTTAGATGGACTTAAGCCTAAGGAGGGTAAGGGGGATTCTTTTTAATCGGAGAGAACGCAAAAGTAGGTGGCATGGACCTCTGATTCCGTAGGCAGCAGTATCGGTCATAAGGACCTTATCCGGACTCAGGGTACGCTCCGTGAACTCACCCGAGCCGAAACCCGAGCTTCTGGCCTAATATTCTCCTCTTTTGGTCCCGCGTTACTCGAGTGTAGTCGTGCCTTGAAAGATCTTTAAAGTACGATGCGGCAGGTTCTAAACGCACTTGCAGTCTTCAATGTCTGCACCGACAATTGGGATAACTTACTGGCGATCATCTGTGCATCCGATTGCCAAAGTTGAGCAGGGCTTTTCGTTTGAAATTTGGTATCTTATATTTTCGCGAGAACAACACCAGATCTGTCTTTTGGGGATTAACCCCAGACCGTTTTGGTGTGCCCAGCTCGCGGTCGTTCCCAGTGCAGATTCCAGAAGGTCACTGATTGTGGGTAGGAACTTACCCGTTACCAGTATCACTGGATCGTCCGCAGAGGCCTCGACCTTATATCCGTTCCTCTCCATCTGACGAAGAAGGTCGTTGAGGACTAAGTTCCACAGGAGAGGGATATACCCCCCCCCGGTGCCACCGTTAGGTCCGGAGTGCTGTACCTGCACGAAAACAGAATATTAAGTTCGCTTCTTTCCACGATACAGGTTCTTGGCTTACCCACGAGGTGTGGCGTGAGAAGGCTTTATCCGCGACCGTTCAGTCCCAAACCCCTCCCCTTAACGGTCAGGGCTTTTGGATGAGGGCCACGTCTACCGCCTACCGATGGTACACTTGAGTGATGCAGATTAATCTGCACCACCTTCATGCTGTTCAGCGGACCTGGGATATGCTGAAGCATTAGCTCGTTAGCATTTTGAGCGGAATATCAATCTTACTTAAGTGCCAGAAAACAGCAGTCTGCTGGCGACTGATCGATAACGGTGCTTCCACTATACCATAATTGAGACTTTATTGGGCTGGGGTCTCAACGAGCCCTTGCTAAGGCAAGGCTACTTATGTATGTCACAGAGCCGCTGTTGCCACATATGCATGTAAACGGCTGTAGTGCGAATAATCTTAGTACACATTTTTTTTTTTTGTTTAAAATTTAAACTTTTAATTCACAAGCGTTTGCACAAGCAAAACGGAACTGATGCACTACCGTAATACTGGTATACATACATGTGTGGGTGAGAGAGAACGAACGAAGATCAGCCGGAATCGCTGAGAATAAGGCGGTGTCGAAAAGTCGACACTAAAAGTGGCTGGCAATTGAAGTATATACTTGAATAGGAAGATTTGTATGTATGCATACCGCGGAGCTCTAACTTGGAGGGATATGAAACATAAATGAAAAGCAAATCACTCTTACTCATCTTTTTGGGATCGCCGTGTAGAAGTTATGCGTCATTGCATGCTGGTTGGAATTTATTGGGAAGGCGAAGATCCGTTTCGAAGGACCAGTGTATGTGTAGATGGGCGTAGCAGGATTCCAAAATGATAAGCACAAAAATTCCGACTTCTAACTTCGGACGTTTACATGAAGGTAGGAATTCGAAATAATTCATCTTAAACCAACCAACCGGATTGTCGCCGGGGTTCGGGAAAGAGTGGGTGTGAGCTCGAGATATTTGAACGCGTACGCGTGAGAGCAAGCGCAGAAGTTTGTACAGCTGAACTGCTAACAGTCCGCCTATGGCTGGAACGCCGACAGAACTGTTGCCTCTCCCGAGCTGCTAACATCCTAAAACGTGCTATCTCCAACTTATTTTCCACTCTTAAACTCCCTGAAAAAATTATTACATCTCAGCTCTAAAACGTTTGTAGTTCCTTGTTGTCTGATTCTCAGCACCGATTTTTGAAACGTTACTTGATTTCATTTAACTTCCTTGAAATTTCCATCTTCGTTAATGCGAGTTTCGCTTAACACTGTTAACTGATGTTGTTTCTACTGACTTTAGAAAAGCCCTTCATTCAGTAAACCAAAAGCTCCTTATCTACATACTATATCTCCTTGGGTCCGTCTAAACTGGATTACCTCAGGAAAACAATCTTAGTCCCCTGTTGTTTAATTTGCTTATTAATGATCCTTCCCCAGTTTTAACTCATTCTCAAGTTCTAATCTATGCTGATTATATCAATGTTATATTTTCCTATAGTGATCCTGTGTCCCCGTTTTTCTCCAATCCGATCACGCTGCTCCCAATATTTCGGACTTAATAAACATGTCTCCCTTAACATTCCCCAAATGTAACACCATACGCCAGCACTATCCATAACATTTCCTTACAGCGCCTGTACAAAAAGTACTTGGGCATTATATTTGTACAAAATCTGTGCTTTAATTCCCATATATCAGTTATTTCAAATAAAGCCAGAGGAGTCCTCGGTTTTATTAAAAGATGGTCCAAGGAACTTTATGCATCTCCTGTCCGGCCAATCCTAGAATATGGTTCCTATGTCTGGTCTCCTCATTACCAACGAGAATGGACGTGTTGTGTCGCTGTTAAAGCGACACTACTTTTTATATCCGTACTCAGTCAGTACACATGTGATTTACATTTGTCGGAGACATTAAAACTGTCTGCTCTTCTTTATTCATTGTCGCGTTTTAGGGCAGTGAGTCGCGGTTGTCTTTTCCTCAGGAAATCTGTGAACTAGCTGAAAACTTCTCTTCTCGGTTCTTCCTTTTTTTGATTACGCCACGCATGGCACAGTATTGCATCAGCCAATTCTGTGCCACGATCTCCTCAGATCCAATCTTCATCACACAATATCACCCATACCTGGCATTAACATTGTTGGTAAATCTAGCCCCTGCGTTTGACGTTTTCACACATCTCTTAGATGCGAGAACGAGTCCTACGACCAGTGTCATTTTCACCACTGTCGTCTTTCTTAATATTTTCGTCAGAAATCCGCTCATCCGGCAGCCTTCGCAAACTCTCATGCGAATACGTATACGTTCACTTACTGGTCAATGTTTCAACAGGAATCGGTCACCTTCCAACAACTCCGCAACTACAAAAGGTGATCTCGTCACCCTGTTTGTCGTACAATTCATGGCCAACTGAACTTCACATAGTGCATCCTGTCAGCATGCTTTCCCTACTTGCACCTGTCGCTATCAAATGTAATTCTATTTTGTGCATTGAGAATAACTCTCGAAACCGTCCATAAGCGAAACTCAACCTTGATCAGCAATCATACGCTTAGGTACCCCAAAAAGCGATATGGTTGACTTCAGAGCATTAATACAGTTTTCTGCACCCAAATTCAGGGAATGATACAGGTGAACAAATTTAGTGAACGCGTCAATTTGCACTATGACATGTGTGTAACAAAGAGAAGGAAGCGGTTTCGACCCTCTAAAGTATATATATTCTCGATCAGCATCAATAGCCGAGTCGAAATAGCCATGTCTGTCCGTCCGTCCGTCCGTCTTGTTTTTCGCCCATTGCTCGGAGGCCATAAGAGCCAGAGAAACCAAATTTTATTTCCAGACTGATGTGATATGATATCTCACTCCTAGAAAAGTGTTTCAAAATTTCGCCCCGCCAACTTCCGCCCCCACAGAAAACGAAAAATGCAGAATCATAGAGAAAGACCATATCTATCAGGGGCCCGACTCTAAATCGGATCGGATCATTATTTTAGCCACAATTGAGAAAACCATTTCGAAAAACATCATCTTTCGCACTCACACAAAAACGTGTCGATTTGGTGTTTCGTACAAATGAACGCCTGGATCTCAGAGACTATAAGAGCTAGAGCAACCAAACTTTCTGTTAAGACTCCTGTGATATACCAAACCAGGAGAAGTGTATTTAAAAATTTGGACACGCCCCTTCCGCCCCCAAAAAGATGAAAGTCCACAATTTTGAAGATAGAGAAAAACTAAAAATGCAGTATCGTAGAGAATGATCATATCTACCAGATTTGGTTCAGATCGAATCATTATTGTAGCCACAATGATGAAATGAATTTTCAGCAGCAATTTTCCCCGTTCCCCTTGCAAAGTAAGTCATTTATGGGGATGATAATCGCTACAGATTCTCTCTCTCTCGCTCACACACACTGCTTACACATTCTGCCTCGTGCAGTGTGTTGTTGTGAGAAGTGATGTAGATGATGTAGATGTACATGACAGATGTAGCAAAATAATGTAAAATGTAAAAACTGATAATACATTTCAATATTCCACATATGTAAATCACATGTGTGTTGACTGAGTACGGGTATAAAAAAGTAGAGGCAACAGTAGGCAACAGCGACTCCGTACGTTCTTTATCGTTTGGTATCATTTTGACCACTCAGCTTTCCGCTTATATCAATATGTACAGTATGCCATGGTATTTCGACTTTCGGAATTGGATGCAGTTCCATCTGAATCTTTCCTGATGGAGGCTTTGATAATTTGAATGAAATGCAGTTTTCTACAAATTTTCGAACATACTTGGACATGTGTTTAAACTTATACTGCTCATAAACCTTATCTAATGTTTTCTGCTACCCCAAATGCAATTTTGCTTCATGCACATGATTTACCACTGACCGCCTGAAAGCTCTCTAGATCAAAGTGTTACCATTTCTCTGAATATTCCGATATAGAATTCCGGTTCTTAACTCATATGTCTTCGCCAAATTCTCCTGCAACTCCCCACCATTCAGCTGGGCTATGATTTCCCTTAAGCACGAATCGCGCTGCTGCTCATCTACAAACCAGTTGTCTGCCACGTCAGTCAGGTCTATGCGAATCTCGGTTTGCACTTTTTATGCTCTCACGCTCAGCGTCAATCGGATTCGGGATAAAAAGTCGACGTGCGCCATGCGACTTCCCTTGCGGTACTCTACAGTGAAATCAAAGGACTGTAAATATGCCCACCAGCGGTGTACTCTTGGCATTAGTTCTACTTTTGTACGACTTGCTTTCAACGAATTACAATCCGTAAAGATTATAAACTTTAGACCCTGAAGGTAATGTCGGAAATGTTTTACAGCGTTGTACACTGATACAATGATACCTTGATTCTGGGGACGATGTACACTTGCTATAGTATTCGACCACTCTAGACTTGCCATCAATTTTGTGCATGAGTATGGCACCATATCCATCTGCACTTGCATCCGTATGCAGCTCGATGGGATATTGTGGATCAAAGATTATTAAAACGGGATCATTGGGATATTGTGAATCAAAGATTATTAAAACGGGATCATGAGTTAGTAAAGAGATAATTTTCTGGCGTATTTGTTCATGCTCAACTTTCCAAACGAAACTATTAATTTTTGAGGTTAGCTGATATAAAGGTTTCATCTGTTCAGAAAACTGTGGGACAAACTTTCGGAAATTAGATACCAAACCTATAAATTGTCTCAATAGTGTAGCTGTCTTTGGTTCTGATAATACAGCCAGATCTTGTATTTTTCGCGGATTTGGTTCAATACTACCATCTTTGACCAAGTATCCAAGATATTCTATTTCAGTTTTGAGAAATGAGCATTTCTTTATATTAAATGAAAATCCTGCTTCCGATAGAGCCCTAAGCACTATCGCCAATCTGTCAAATGCTACCTCTTTTGACCTCGCGACTATCACTACATCATCAATATAAACAATTGCATAGGAGTACGCCAAGTCACCTAGTGCTCGCACTATATAGCTGAAAAATCGAAGAGGCATTTTTCAGCCCAAATGGCATAGATAGAAACTCGTACTGGCCCTCGGGGTTACAAAAGCGGTTCGATCTATGGATCCTGCATCTATTGGAATCTGATAAAACCCACTGGCCATGTCCAGGAAAGAAAAGTATTTACCTTCACGCAATCTGTCAACTTGATCCGATATAAGCGGCAATGGGTATTTGTCTGCCCCGGTATTTGAATTGAGCTCTCGATAATCAAAACATAAGCGATCACTGCCATCTTTCTTCTTAATTAATAACATTAGACTAGCGAATGGAGAATTGGACTTGTACTTGAACTTGGACGTTTTACATTTGTCGCCAACGTTTCTTTGATTTTATTTCTAACTAATTCTTTTTCATCTACGCCAAGACGATATGGACGCCTCTGCACAGTCGTGTTGGCATCTAATAAACGAATTTTTAATTCTCCAGTCGTGTGACGTTTACTTGGCATTCCGACAATGAAACTTTCGGAATATAGATAAAAATGTTCTTAAGTTTACACTTATCATTATCATTTCAATCAAAATTATCGTTAAAAAGCTTAGCGTAATCTGTAATGGTTTCATTAAAAATCGCGTAAATCTGTTTGGTTTTAAAAATGTTAAATTTATCGGATTCCATCGTTATGCCAAATTCAAGAGCTAAAATCACGACCAATCATTATATCATGTTTCCAATGCTCGTCCATAACAACATTAAACAAAATTTCCATATTAAATCGTACAACACTTTCGCCTATTCCTTTCAGAATGATTAAATTATGAAATCATTTTCCAGCTAATCTGTCTGCTAACTTTTCCTTGATCAAGGAACACTCGGCACCCGAGTCAAAAAAGAATGGAAAGGGCTCACCAAGTTGATATAATACTCCTTTGGGCTCCAACACTGCACAGACATCCACTCGTTTCTCTGTCATTCTGCTATTCGATGCCGACGTACCTTTCATACATGCGGATGAAATATGACCGACGTTCCAGCATTTAAAACAGGTCACACCAGTTTTGTCTCGTCCCGCGAATGGTTTTCCATACGATTGATTTGAATTTGATTGTTCTGCCTTTCTCTTACGGCACTCCAGCAATTTATGTCTGGGATTCCCACAGTAATGGTATTTTATTGGGTGTGTGCTTTGAACTTCTTCTTATCGGGTCCGATCGAATGGTCTGAAACCAGATACTCGCTTCGCTTACTGTATGCGAGTGCCTTCCATTGCTGCTGTAGTTCATTTCGATTCGTTATATTGGTGGTGAAAAGTAGGCGTTGCAGACGAGTGTCGATTTGCGACGTGTGTGCCAATACGAACGACACAGCTGTTTTTTTGAATGTCCATTGACTTCCATTCGTCATTAATGACGTCACTAGTCGACTACCATATGCCGACAAACACTCGCCTGTTTTCGGTCGTTCGATGAGAATGTTCAATAAGATGGCGACCGATGTCTCAGCATCATCGTAGCGGTGGACGAACAATTCTTCGAATTGTTGCCAGGTTATACCGGCAAAGCTGATCTGAGTAAGCCATTGGGAAGCGCTCCCTTCTAGTGCTCCGCTCAGCAACATAACCAGCGCTCTGCCTTCCGGAGGATGCTTAATCAGGATCATGTCGGCTGTTTTGACCCAAGCGCTTGCATCAGCTTCATCCGGGTCTGGATTGAACTTTGGCCATCTCATTGATTTTTCACTCGATGTCGTTGAAGCAGGCTTCTGCATTGTTTTATAATTTCCATATCCCACTTCTGATGTCGGAGACGGTAAAATTGTCTGCTCTTCTTGATCCATTGTCGTGTTTTAGATGTGTAGATGGGCGTAGCAGGATTCCAAAATGATAAGCACAAAAAATTCCGACTTCTAACTTCGGACGTTTACATGAAGGTAGGAATTCGAAATAATTCATCTTAAACCAACCAACCGGATTGTCGCCGGGGTTCGGGAAAGAGTGGGTGTGAGCTCGAGATATTTGAACGCGTACGCGTGAGGCAAAAGCGCAGAAGTTTGTACAGCTGAACTGCTAACAGTCGCCTATGGCTGGAACGCCGACAGAACTGTTGCCTCTCCCGAGCTGCTAACATCCTAAAACGTGCTATCTCAACTTATTTTCCACTCTTAAACTCCCTGAAAAAATTATTACATCTCAGCTCTAAAACGTTTGTAGTTCCTTGTTGTCTGATTCTCAGCACCGATTTTTGAAACGTTACTTGATTTCATTTAACTTCCTTGAAATTTCCATCTTCGTTAATGCGAGTTTCGCTTGACACTGTTAACTGATGTTGTTTCTACTGACTTTAGAAAAGCCCTTCATTCAGTAAACCAAAAGCTCCTTATCTACATACTATATCTCCTTGGGTCCGTCTAAACTGGATTACCTCAGGAAAACAATCTTAGTCCCCTGTTGTTTAATTTGCTTATTAATGATCCTTCCTTAGTTTTAACTCATTCTCAAGTTCTAATCTATGCTGATTATATCAATGTTATATTTTCCTATAGTGATCCTGTGTCCCCGTTTTTTCTCAATCCGATCACGCTGCTCCCAATATTTCGCACTTAATAAACATGTCTCCCCTTAACATTCCCCAAATGTAACACCATACGCCAGCACTATCCATAACATTTCCTTACAGCGCCTGTACAAAGTACTTGGGCATTATATTTGTACAAAATCTGTGCTTTAATTCCCATATATCAGTTATTTCAAATAAAGCCAGAGGAGTCCTCGGTTTTATTAAAAGATGGTCCAAGGAACTTTATGCATCTCCTGTCCGGCCAATCCTAGAATATGGTTCCTATGTCTGGTCTCCTCATTACCAACGAGAATGGACGTGTTGTGTCGCTGTTAAAGCGACACTACTTTTATATCCGTACTCAGTCAGTACACATGTGATTTACATTTGTCGGAGACAGTAAAACTGTCTGCTCTTCTTTATTCATTGTCGCGTTTTAGGGCAGTGAGTCGCGGTTGTCTTTTCCTCAGGAAATCTGTGCACTAACTGAAAACCCCTCATCTCGTTTTTCTTCCTTTTTTGCTTACGCCACGCATGACACAGTATTGCATCAGCCAATTGCTCTCTTTGGCAATGCCCTTTTGATCTTGCTCTCTCTCAGAGGCCACCTACACACACACCGCGCCACACTCGGATGAGACGACACTCTCTCGTTCTCAATCCTCGCTCTTAGCAACAATGCGAACAGAATTAACAACGGGTACGCAATTGCGTAGTTTCTATTCTTTTTTATTAACTTTGTTTCTTAATTCTAACATTACTGTTCACATCTTCATCAGTTTTCTTACGTTGCTATCATACATCTCCTACACACACATACATATGTGGAATTTTAAAATATTTTATCATTTTTTTTACATTTTACATTTTTTCCGGCATCTGTCATCTACATTTACATCTCTTCACATAATAACACAGCAGGATGTGAATCGAACCCTTTTCAAGTACGGTTGTGTTTTGGACGAGCTCCGAGTTTTTCCACGCAAAGAATCCTTGCACCGCCTGCAAAACAAAGGGAAGTGGTTAAGGACAGCATATTGTCGTCAGGGGTACGTACTGCGTATGGTGTCTGATCCCGCCGACGCCCAGCCAGGTTGCAGGGGCAGAAACAGTCGCGCCACACTCTGGAGGGGAGGAGAAGTAGTGGTTTGGCGCCTTTCAAGTTTGAGAGTATTAGTAGAGGGAAAATAAGAACAATTCTCACTCAATTTTCTGTTCGAGCGGCTGGAGATTTTACGGAACAGTTGCTTTTATAACGGAATTGCCGGAAAGCAGCTGATCGACGCAAGGTTGCCAGATTTTTGGATCCGGTGAACCGGTTATTAAATCTGCGCGGGCTACTGGTATTCAAAACTCTAACCGATCGCAATTAGCGGAAAGTATGGAGGAGGAGGAAAATATGGCTTTTGAGAGGAGATCGAGCCTGCAGCGATCCCCACCGCAGTGGAAAACGCTCAGGAGTATATGGCCAAGAGAGCAGACAGCGGAAAAAGGACTCACCCAGTTCTTCAGCGTTCGACTTCAGCGGTGCCACCCACGAGAAGAGCGCTTTAGGGGTAGAGGAAGTTGAGGACCTTCGCTCCACTCTGGTAGGCCTGGTGGAGAAGTCGACAGAATTGTCGAAAATGTTGAGGGACGCTCGGTACCTCAACAAGGACATGAAGTAGCTGGCGCACAAAGTGGTGAGGTGGTAGAAGTCGGCTCTTTTTTAGCTTCGACTCGAACGCCCAGAACAAGGAGCGCGTTGAGCAGAAGAATCAGCAGACCCAGTGCTCCCCTCAACAAACCGGAGCAAAAAAGACCCCCGCTACGTCTGCTAGGAATACGCCAAAGCGTAAAAAGGACCAGGAGGGAGACCCCCAGAGCAGCCTCACCAAGGTCGGCGGATCGTGAAAATTCTTCCAGCAACTGGTGGACGGAAGTGAAGGGCAGGACGCACACTCGACAGGCGCGACCGCGAGCAGATGCCATTATCATCGAGCCAAAAAATAAACCTGGTCACCCGGAGCCAGGACGAAAAATTGAGGATGGTTGGAGAGGCGTCCGCAGGGTGAAGTGCACCGCCAAAGGGGGGCTCTTGCTGGAACTAAATGGCCCTACCCTGAAGACAACGCAGCAGCTGAGGGAGATAGCATCAGCACTGTCCTGCAAGGGAAGGTGGAGGCGCCAGGTGGATGAGATGACCACAGCAAATGACGTGAAGCCGGCATTCCAGGAGCAACTCGGCGCTACGCTAGATGAAGCAGCCTTAAAAAGTCTGCGTCCAGCGTATGGTGGCACGGAACGCGCAATTATCAGCCTCTCTGCGATCGAGGCAAAGAAAGATTCTGGCCGTTGGGAAGATTAAGGTGGCCTGGTCTGTGTGCAGGATATGGGGTGAAATTTCCCGTTGAAATGCTTAAAGTGCCTGAAGCTGGGGCACATCGCAGCGAATTGTGTCAGTTCAGTGGACAGAAGCAGATAGTGCTTCCGTTGTGATGCTGAAGACCAAAAATCCGCGACTGCCGTAAGGAGGCGAAGTGCTTCTATTGCGCAGGAAAAGGGAAGCCGCACAACCACGTTTCTGGAAGCCAGAGGAGTCCAATGGCAGCAAAAGAGAGCACGAAAGCTCCATCATGCTTAGGTTTTACCAGCTTAACCTAAGCCACTGCGAGGCTGCAAGCAATTTGCTCACTCAGGCGGTGCGGGAGCAAAAGTCGGACGTCGCCCTCATCAGCGAGCCATACAGATCCCCAGTAGACGGATGTTGGGTCGATAGCTCGTCGGGGAAAGCAGCGATCTGGTCCTGTGGCAGACCATGTATACGGCCAACATCGTGCGTAGCGTTTAGACACGTTTAGACACGGGTATATATTTTGCTACCTCCCGCCAAGCTTGAGTCGCCATAGCTTCGCAGCAACCTTAGACGAGCTGGTTGACGATGCCAAAGACCGCAAGCCTGTCGTAATTGCGGAAGATTTCAATGCATGCGCTCAGGAGTGGGGCAGCGTTATCTCAAAACCAGCAGCTCGGACGCAATAGCAAAGGATCAGGGCCTCCTGGAGGTCTTCGCCTCGCTCGACGTGGTTTTGTTGAACCAGGGATTGGCAAATACGTTCAACCGAGGAGGAGCAGGCTCGGTGATCGACCTCACGTTTGTGTAATCAGTACACTGCCAGCGACCACGAGGCCCTGGTGTTCTCGATAGGCGGCGGAACTGGACGAACCCAGAACCAGACTGCACGGAGGCTATCCTACAAAGGAGATACACTTCGCATTCCGGACTTTTTGGAGGCGATGGGCGGTGTGACCTTAGAAGGCTCAGCGCAGCAGATGGCCAACCAGCTCTCAGACCAGCTTCTGCTCGCATGCGACGCAAGTTTGACCCGAAGGAGGAAGTTCAAGGTCACGCAGCCGCCGACCTTCTGGTGGAGCGGCGAGATAGCTGAGGCGAGGCGCACCTGACTGTCGGCCAGAAGGCGTTATTACAAAGCACGCAGACGGAGTCATAGCGACTGGCCTGGTTTACACTTAGCGTATGGCGCGGCCAGGAAAACGCTGAAGACAGCCATCAAGAGGAGCAAGCGGGAGTGTTTCTTGCAGCTGTGCGATGAAGCCGAGCATGTTCCATGAGGAAGAGCCTACAAGATGGGGACGAAGCGATTACACGCCAGTAACGCAGAAGCGCCGTCTGACCCACATCAACTCCGGGTTATCGTCGAAGCGCTGTTTCCTACCTGCACAAGCAACCACACGCAAGGGAGTCGACGCGCTCCAGCCACCACACGAGGTGGAGCCAGTGACGACCGAGGAGCTACTGTCAGCAACGAGGAAGGTGAAGCCAAAAAGGTTCCTGGCGGATGGAATCCCCAACAAGGCAGTAAAGCTGGCCATCTCGATTAAGCCGCACGAGTTTGCGCGTGCGTTCACGCAATGCCTACGCGAAGGAGTTTTCCCAAGACCTAGTGCTCATCCCAAAACCCGGAAAGCCACGAGACGACCCTTCCTTATGTCGACTGATATGTCTGATCACCGTATTGGGGAAGACGCTGAAGCAAATTATCTGCTCAAGGCTGGAGAGGGCGCTAGAAGAGTCGGGAGGCATTTCGGAGAACCAGTTCGGCTTCCGGAAATGGGTATCGACGGTGGACGCCATAGTCAGGGTGGTCCGCATCGCATCCGAGGCCGTAGAAGGAACACGCTGGAAGGGTGGCAAGAAGGAGTACTGCCTGATTGTCACCCTGGACATCAGGAATGCCTTCAACTCTGTTAATTGGGAGTGCATAACTGACGCGCTGAAACAGAAGGGCATTCCCAGATACCTTCAAGCCATGGCTAGAAGCTATTTTGAGGATAGGATCCTCAACTACGACACGGCGAGTGGGGCGCAATCCCTCCCCATCTCGGCAGGAGTTCCCCAAGGGTCGGTGATGGGCCCTCTACTACTGCTACTACTACTACTACTACTACTACTACTACTACTACTACTACTACTACTACTACTACTACTACTACTACTACTACTGTGGAACGTGGCATATGATGGAGTTATGCGGCTTACACTTCCAGCCGGCTGCCATATAACCCTGTTACGCTGACGACGTGGCACTCTCAGTGGTGGCCAAACACCATAGAATTGCTGATGATGTTACCATATAATTCTCTGGGAAATTTCCACCGACACTATGCGAGTGCATGACAAGCACTCTTATTACTGTGAAATAAAACTGTCACAGACGCTAACACTTCTTAGTCAGAACTAGTTCTATTCGCTAGGATGTACAAGATTCCGACAATTAATCCACCAAAACTCTGCAGGAAGTCGCTAGTTTGTAGCAACAATGCAGGAAGCTTGAATGGAAACTGAGCATAGAGGACAGGGTAAAGGAGGGCAGAGTGGTCATCTATATCTGCAGATAAATGTTCGGATTTAAATGGGGAATGACCACCTATGTACATAGTCCGGCGGTTAGGAGTATTACTCTGGTGGCCAGCCCTGGATGAGAAAAACTTATATTAACAAACTCAGCCGAGTTCAACGCATGGCAAACGGGCGGACTACTCACTACCCCAAGCTAAGCCTTCGATGCCATGCCGTACCTTCTCTCTGTAGAACTTATGGGGAAAAGTTGGCAACACTTTTCCGCTCCCAGAATGAGTATCCTTTGTAAAACATCCGCGTTTGGTTACTCGGGAATCTTGACGAGACTCCCGCAACTTCCAGAAAGAACAGATTACTATATCACTAGTGACGCCTTTCCAAGTATCTATCCCGCTTAGTGTAGGCTGGGAGAAGAGCGAACATGGACCTGCAGATGCGATCTATATTTACACTGATAGGTCAAAATCAGACTGCTGCGTGGGTGGAGGCGTCTACTGACACGAGCTTAACATGCACTAGGCAGGAAGAGCATTCACTAAATTCACAATCTTATGGATTCCCGGACCTATAAATATCAAAAGCAACGAACATGCCGATATTTATGCTACGGACTGTAGCACAAACATATAATAACATCACAGATGCTAATTTTTCTCAAAAAACAGAATAATTTCAGTCATAAATCTAATTGGTATCAAAACCTAAGAGTGCAAAAGCATTTAAAAATGCTTAATAGCTTAAAAATTTGGTGACCACGACGTGATTTTAGAATAATTAATCGATCAGTGCAATCACAAACTACATTTAAACTAAATAATTCTCTAGTGGCATCGACAACATAGCCGCTATTCAAGCATATACACATACATATATAGGCGCACTTGCATACGCGAACTGCTCTTGAGGTTTCCGTTTATTACGAGAGTTATGATTATATTGGAGACCCCTCGGGAGGATGTGGTGTTGAGTTTGCTTCAACTTAGAGTCCGTTTCGACGGATGTTGGTATTGAATTAAGAATGAACACGACCACTTTGGTTGAACTTCGGAATAATTCTGTTCTTTATTCTTTTCTTGGGTTTTAGGTTGCTATTTAATGCTGGCCCTGCTCTTTTTGAGCTGCCGAGAATCTGCTTTCTCAACGTTTGTAATTAGAGCGGATGTTTGGTTCTTGTGGTCTTTCCTAAGGGGCAAAAAAGTTGCAGTGTGGCTGTTGGTTGTCGTTGTGCTGTTGCACTGTTGTTATAACATTTTTACTCTTCCCGCTTCGAACGCTTCTAGAGCGTCTGATACTATGGATGCTGCCAACGACACTTTAGTGACCAGGAAGCAAAATAGGTGTCTTTTCTGCAGATGAGGTCAACGGAACTGTGTGAGAAGGTGAAGAGATTCTCCTCAGGGAAGAAAGTATATGGCCATTGATATTATTGAAAAAAAAAAATATTAAGAACAAAGATAATCTTTTGGACATTTTTTTTATTTAACTAGTACAAGTACATATTAACAAAAAAAAAATAACAATTTTATTTTCATAAGCTTTTGGGTTTGCTAAATATTTAGTGAAAAAGTTTAAGTTCATATGAAATAAGTATATGTCCATAATAAGTGAAAATTCAAAATAGTAATGAAATAATTTTTTTAGATTTTTTAAAAAATTTTTAATAGTATATACATATGCTTTCCTTTTTTAGTGAAAATTATCCGGGTTGGCATGGAGGTTGCCAAATTTTGGGAGATTTTTAGGGGTTAATTTGATGCCATTCCTGGAGCAATGCTCTTTTCAGGTCACTTTCCGTATCAAACTGGCTTCCATCCTTGTAAACTTTGTTGGATAATATTCCCCAAAGATCAACTATTCGGCTTAGGTCCGGCTGATTGCTGGCCACTGCAAAAAGGGTATCCTCCTATCATCAAAAAGTCGTTTGTTTTACGTGCCGTATGGCAGTCGCGTTGTCTTAATGGAAGATCCACTCATCCCCGTAAAGTTACTGTCAAGTAACAAAGGGCTGTCAAGTTACATTTTCTAACGTCCGAATATATAACTTTAGTGAAATCCTGTGACCAAAATTTGTATTTTTCAGCAAGTCCTAGTCGGTTATGTGGCGCTCAACATCCTCGCTACAGAGTCGCGGGAAGCATATCTAACCGTTTCGTTTTCCTTTAAAATTTGATTTATACGTATTTTGGATGTATCAAGCCTCAGTTAACCTTTGATCTCCATGCAAGACTTGTTTTTTTGAACGGCTAGACGCCGAATTTGCCTCTTGCACCGTGCATCGATTTCCGTGGGTCTGCCGCTCCTCTTTTATTCTCGCATACATTTCAGGATTTTTAAGAAAGTTTGCTATGTGTGTCCATGCCGATTTAGTCTGGTGGCAATATAAGAAACATTCTTGCCAGATTCGGCCAGCCCTTTGATCAGACCGCGATCTTCCTCCGACAAATGCCTTCCACGTGGCATTCTACCGTAAAATCAAAATTTGAACACACATTTTTCATTCCAAACGGGTAAAGACAATGTTACTTACTTTTTCTGAATAAAGAAATTTTTTTTGGATCACACTTCTTACTTTGACCACACGCGAAAGCACAACAATCTCAGCTTGGACATATACTCATTTCCTTCGAAAACCACGAGTTGCTACACAAATTTTTTTTCAAACGGTACAAATAATGAAGCGCAAAAAAGGAATACTGGACTGCGAGATCTTCATAAGAGATACAAGAACAAACTGGCATGCCTACAACAAATTTACCGTTACCTTCATAGAAAATATAAGCAAATTAAAAAGTGGACATATACTTCTTTCCCTGAGGTATGTGTATATGCTTGTATAGCAGCTATGTTGTCGATGCCACTTATTATTTAGTTTAAATGTAGTTGCACTGATCGAGTTATTATTGTACAAGTTTTATCTGTGCCACTTGACACTTCTTCTTCGTCTACGTCTACTGCCATTAGCTGATCCAGAGTTTTATAGACCTCAACGTGTCAATCTTCTAATTGGCGCCATTCTGTTTTACGAGCTCCTCTGTGTTGGTCAGGTCAAGCTTTTGCCAGGATTGCCCTTAATTCTGTGTTGGTCAGGTCAAGCTTTTTCCAGGATTGCCCTTAATTCAGAAGACTCGCTTGGGATGGGTCGTATCTGGAGGTTGTTCCCGTGTAAAGAAGGCTCCGGTCGTAGTTACTGAGGATAACCTGGACGAGAGACTTGAGGTACTGCTGAGACGGTTTGGGGATGTGGAAAATCGCACCGAAGCCATAGTCTACCAAAGAAGAGCTAGATTGTGGAGCTCAGTTTGTTCAGAATTTACGCCGATTGCAAACCGGAAATTATTGTATTCGGCTGCCAGCAAATGCAATCTGGATCCCTTGGCAGAATCCTACCATCAAGCTCTGCAAAGTTTTTTTATTTTTTGATCGGAAGTTATGCGTCATTCTGAATAAATTATTCAATGGCTGCCGAATCAATCAATGGTTGCCGATATTTTTTGTTTTACGACTAAGCTGGCTATTCCTTAAACGACGTTTAAATGTCAGGCCTGTAATCCAACCAACAAACAAATTCTTGATAGTTTTCGGTCATATGCGGTTGCAATTACAGGGGACCTTTGCAAGATGTGTCGATGTGTTAGGTTCTCACCTGAGGATAGTAACTTGCAGTGTATTCTGTGGAGAAATTCCATGCACGAGGAATTACGTGTATTTTAGCTGGACACCGTTACGTATGGTACGAAGCACTGACCAAATACATTATGTAAATTACAATAGCTTTTAAAAAGCATAATAGCTTAAAAACTACTTCAATTAAATAAATAAAATAAAAAGACTACTTCTAGACTATGATCTGGGACACAAAATATAACTCACGCACATTATTTGAATTCAAATATCCCTTCTTCATATCCTTGCTTCGATTCCCTACGGTTACCCTCGACCATATGCTTACGACCTACTTTCATCCAGAATAGATGGAAATTCTTCGCTCAGAACTCGGCATATACACATTATGCAACCCATAAGTAGATAATATTATATTTAAACAGTTATATACTACCTTAAAGAATGTTATATTGATTATAGAAATCGCTTGTATACGAGCTCTGAATACCAATAAGCCAATCGGCTTACCTGCTGCACCTAAGCAGCACTCTCTCTCTCGATCTTCGTCTACCACTCGTGTTCGGCTCAGGAACCACGCCGAGCTGCTCTATAACGCACCTACGGTCTTGCTAAGACCCTACGCATAGGGCATGAACATTCTGCTCTTGGCCCTGCCATTAGTCTGGTGTTGATCATCTTAGTCTTCGGTTTATATTAATATCCCAACTACACACGCGCACTGCCGCTACTTCATATAAATAATAAAATAATATTTCCAATAAAATTCTCTCGGCTTTTTATTAAAACCTTAAATTACAATAGCTTTTAAAAAGCATAATAGCTTAAAACTACTTCAATTAAATAAATAAAATAAAGACTACTTCTAGACTATGATCTGGGACACACAAATATAACTCACGCACATTATTTGGATTCAAATATCCCTTCTTCATATCCTTGCTTCGATTCCCTACGGTTACCCTCGACCATATGCTTACGACCTACTTTCATCCAGAATAGATGGAAATTCTTCGCTCAGAACTCGGCATATACACATTATGCAACCCATAAGTAGATAATATTATATTTAAACAGTTATATACTACCTTAAAGAATGTTATATTGATTATAGAAATCGCTTGTATACGAGCTCTGAATACCAATAAGCCAATCGGGGCCATAAAAATCGAGGCACCGGGGACAAACCGGCTATCGAGGTGGCTGCCAAGCAGAGCGTAGTCGCGGCTGGTAAGCGCCTTGTGACCGGGGAAAACACCGTCAACCTCGACGGGTAAAAGCCGTCCTACCAAGACAGGAGGCGCGCTGTCCTGGCAAACGATAACCCGGACTTCATAGCATTTGCCAAAGGGATGAAGAAGAGGCTCTGGGCCAGCTCGGTCATCCTGGACTTTCAGCCATCCAAAGACGGAAAGCGAGCAGCCCCCAACAAGCAACAACGCTCGGCGGAAGACCCCATTATACAGCCAGGCCAAGTTCAGCAAGCAAAAACGGGCAAAACGCATCCAGCAAATAGGTCGTTTATCCCTAACTTGCGTCCTTGATAAGGGCGCAAAGGATGGAAATGTCCCTAGGCAATAAATGGCACTCGGTCGGGGCAGAGCTCCAGGACAGATTTCTGGAGGAGCTTGCCGAGAACGGCGGACCACCATCTAAATGTAAGGACGCCGGGTGGCATCAGGGTACTGTGAAAGCCATTGCCTGCCAATATGCTCGCTCGGCGGTGAAGGCATTGGCGGGGTTCATAGAGGTCTACCCAGGTCTACCTGCAACCCGCAGCTTCTTACTGCCGATTGGAAGGTGGCCAAGGTCGAGAAGATAGCTGGTCAGAGGCGCCTTGTCCTAAGCGAGGGGTCTTTGGAGCTCCTAGAAAAGTTGGACGGAATAGTGGACTATGACTATATGAAGGTGAACATAGCTCCCTACAAGAATGACTATAAGAGCAGGTTAGCGGGGGTCCAACCAGACCTTGACCTTGAGCCAGAGGTTTCAGAAGCGGGCAGGCAACCCGAGGCGTCGGACGTAGCTTCTGTGGACCGCTACGAGACCTAGCCAGGGTTCTTTTACGCATCGACGTCGGGGAGGCTTGGAAGTTACATAGTTACTGTGAACATCCCCCAAAATCAGGTGAGGGAAGTGGTCGACTTTCACTAACGCCTGGATGCGCAAGTTAATTTATACCCGATTTGACAATGTAAGCTTATCAGCTTAGCATCTTCGCCACCAAATTACAACCAAACAATTATACAGATACCAAGAACTTTATGATCAACACCAGCAATTAGTAACCGTTGATCGTTAAAACTTGCCAACTCACTCACAATAATGCAGCATCATCACATTTTTGAAATCATCGGAATTCTCAGAATTCTGTTGGTAATAATGGCAAACCAACGTGTAACGAACCGTTACATTCGTATACATATTCATACATATACCACTAAGTTACTTTGCATTTCATATACATATTCGTACTAATAGCACTAAGTTTCGTTGTCATATATAATCCAACAACACAAACACCATACACCGGACATTTACAGTCCCACGCGCCGATCGATTCATGCAGAATCGACACACGCGCCACAGTCTCCCCTCCCCGAGTTACACAACTCCACACAGGTAATTTCTCGGTGCAACCGAGTCAATGACCAAAGTGCCAAATCTAGACTCAGCTCATTTCTCGGTGCAACCGAGGCAATGACCGGCCGGTGGCACGAGTAGAGAACTCGACACCACTTCCGTAACCAAAAACTTGCGGACTCAGCCATCGAGATCGGGCTTAAATAGCCCGAGCCCGCGATCAATCAGGGCAGTCCATCGCCTATCATAAACCAAAACGGCAGTCCATCGCCTATCATAAACCAAAACGGCAGTCCATCGCCTATTCCAAATCGTATCGGGAGTACATCCGCCGCGGCTATCAGCACCACGCCTCGCAAGAACACACTATACAAGAAACCACAACACGACACCAAAACCCCGAGAAAACAATACAGAACACAAATAAAACCATTTAAATAACATCAAAAACACACTCACGAAGTGTCATCATTTCTTCGCCGAGCGCGAACACAAAATCGGGTGACGCAACAAGCCATATTACCGCATACACCAAAACTCAGGTGTCAGCGTTTTTCCTTTCATCGCCAAGTGCGATCACCCAAAGTACCTACACGGTAACAAGACTCTACGCCCGCTCCACTTTCGGTCTCACGGCCAAGCCCTACCCTAAAGTTCCAGCAATACTACAAAATTTCTTGTAGAGAACCCTGGACAGACTGAGCTTACCTCAGTCTGAAATGGGTATCATTACAAGTGGCGCCCGAGCAGGGACTTACGGAAACTTTAAGGAGATTTCAAAGCCAACTTTCTGGTAACTTTAAGGAAACTTAAAGAGAAAACCTTAACACGGGGCTACGTGGATTAAAGACCCACGGCCACCGAGAAAGAATAGTAGAGCTAATCACAGAACACAAGTCCGGTACAAAACCAAATTCGCGCACCCACCCGAATCCAGTCGCGAGTGACACCGGGAAAGTATACGCAGTGACCAAGTGCTAAAACAGTGAAAAGTTCCCAAAACAACACCGAGGAAAACTCAGTCCAATCACCATGGAAGCCTACGAAGACGACGCGAGCATTGATTTCCACACCAGCGAGCCAGTCGCCAATCCAGGCGTCAGCATCGGCTGGATCTACAAGCGCCGCCGAGACGAGCTGGAGAACTTCGACAAGGAATTCGCATTTGACACCGAAGGAACTGTTGAAGAGTTGCGCAAGAACTTTTGCCATACTAGTCGCAGGACCACTCCCGCCGGGTGCCTGGACTCGCTTGGCAGAACTCGAGAGACAATACGCAAAACCAGCAGGACGCTCCAAGTCCCCGCTGCCCACTAATCCAGGACCATCAGGCACCGGAGGATGGGACCCCAAAGCAGGCTTGCAAGTCCCCGCAGCCCCAGAGCCCGCGCCGCGACCACCAGTGGTCACAGCCGCCGATCTTCCAAGGCCACCCACTATGGAAACCTCCCGTGCGCCCACACAGAGAATTATACCGTCGATTGACGCACCCATAATCGGGCCCGACTATAACCACGTCGCACGCACAGCGGAACGCATCCGCGGATGGGGCATCCAGTTCAACGGAGAGGATGACCCACTATCGTTTCTGGAACTACTCGAGGAACGCGCCCGCGCCTACGGAGTGGACACCAACCAGATGGCCGAACTACTCACCGACCGAGCCAATCGCTGGCACCGTACCAGCCAACTACAGGGTAGTTCCTGGGTACACTTCCGCCAGGAGTTTCTGACGTATTTTCTGCCGCCAAGGTATTTCGAACAATTGGACGACCAGATCCGAGGCCGCAAGCAAGCAGTGGGAGAACCATTCAAAGACTATCTCATCGAGATACGGCTACTCATGCACCATGCCGAGTACGACCTAGACACGGAGCTTGACCGGATCTACGACAACGCCCTGCCAGGACTCCAGCTATACGTGCGACGAGACGAATTGAAAAACTTGTCACAGCTAACCCGATTGGCCGTCAGCCACTCGGGTGATACAGGGAATCACGGGTAATGGTCCGACCCGCGATCACTGTACACCGGGCGGGGCGGGGTTGCATGGGGCCGGGGCTTGCCCCAACCAGATGCTGCCACGCTCCAGCTTATGATGCAGTGGAATCGCGGGCGGTCCATCACCTGCCGTAACTGTACACACCAGTGGAAGTGCGACTATACTCTCCTCGTGAGGGCGGCTGGTAACAGGTCCTTGGTACGGTCAGGTCTCTGCCAAGGATGCTGGCTAATGGTAGTCGGGCGGAGAGAAGAAAACTCTCAGTGCAAATTACCCCAATCCTAGGTGGAACAGCATGCGCTGATGGATGCGTGGCCGAGGGGTGCTCGGTCGTTAGTATGCGAACTATGGATACCTGCCGACCTCCAGTTTAAATCAGGCTTCCCGGGGCACGCGGGCTATGCCTCGGGTGACTAACCCCTTCCCGCCTACTCGTGGGACCAAAATATGCCAATTCATTTAAATATTAAAAACAACACCGCAAAGGAGCTCGGTACTCCTCTGAAAGTACCGGAGGGACAAGACCATCCCTCTACATCAACGCCTGGGAAACCAGGTCCAAAGAAGACGGGAAGGAGACTGAGTCGGTCCACCGTCTTCCAGCAGAATCCGCTGCGGGGAGGGCTCCGATAAGCCAATCGGGCCCATCCACGTCGAGGGGCACCGGGGCCAAACCGGTCATCGGGGGTGGCTGCTAAGCAGAGCGTTATCGCGGCTGGTAAGCGCCTCGCGACCGGGGAAACCCCGGCAACCTCGGCAGGCGGCGGGTCTGCAGGCCAGGCAGGTAAGCCGTCCCTACCAGGACAGGAGGCGCGCTGCCTTTATACTGGCCAACGACGATCCGGGTATGTGGCATCGGCGAAGGGGATGGAGCAGAGGCTGTGGGCCAGCTCAATAATCCCAAACTTCCAACCCGCCAAATCCGGAAAATACGTAGCCAAGCCCCCATCAAGCGGCAACGCTCGGCGGGAGGACAACGCCGCACAGCCAGGCCAAGCCCAGAAAGCCAAGCGGGTGAAGACGCACCTGACCAACAGGTCTTTTGCGGAGGTGGCGAGGGCAAAACCCTAGTTGGCGTCCTGGGCAGGGGCGCCAAGGACGGTAATGTCCCCGTGACAAGTGGCACCTGGTGGACGCGGAGCTCCAGGACCACTTCCTGGAGGAACTTTCCGAGAACGGTAGACCCCCGCCCAAATGTGAGGACGCCGGGTGGCATCAGGGGCATGGTGAAAGCCATCGCCTGCCAAGATGCGCGCTCGGCGGCCCCTATACATGAAGGCGGTGGCGGCGCTCGAGGAAGTTTATCCGGGAGCCAAACTGGAGGCCGTACAATGGGAAGACGTCCCAAGCAGACCGAGGGCCCGAGCGTGGGTGTCGGTCAAACCTGCAGAACCTGAGAAGATTCTCAAGGTTCTGCAGGTCTCTAACCCCCACCTTCCTACAGCCGATTGGAAGGTGGCCAAGGTCGAGGAGGTCGCAGGACAGAGGCGACAGATTATCCTCGTCCTGAACGAGGAGTCGCTAGCGCTCCTTGGAGAGTCGTCTGGAGTGGTGGACTACGGTTACCGTAAGGTGACCATAGTCCCCTAAAAACGACTCGAAAGGAAAGCAAGCCGAGGTCCAGCCAGACCTCGAGTTTGAAGTCCCAGAAGCGGGGAGCCAACCCGAGGCGTCGGACGTGGCGTCTATGATATCAGACGATTTCCTAGATCGCTACGAGAGTCCGACGCGAGCGACCTGGCCAGAGGTCTCGGACGCATCGACGTCGGGGAGGACGACGACGACTCCCCCGGAGAGCGACGTCGACACTACAGTGGTGGAGGCGAGTCTCAGGAATGTTTCTGACACTCCTGCAGATAAACCTCCACCATTGTAAGGCAGCATGCGCTGCCTTACTGCTCCACCTAGCCAAGGGTGGGGCCGACATAGTCCTCATTCAGGAACCCTGGATCGCCGGAAACAGGGTCTCCGGTTTGAGGACTCCTGACTGTAAGCTTTTACTTAGCTGACTCCCCAGGTAAAATACGCACCTGCATTCTTGCAAAAAGAGAACTGCACTTATTTTTTTTGCTCCCAAATTTCAGCAATGAAGACCACACGGCGGTGAGCCTCGAAGGCCAGGAGTGCTCACTCCGCATCTGCTCGGCGTATATGGGTCACGACCAGCCAGACCCGCCTCCACATGCGCCCTTGAGGGCGCTCGTCGCAGACTGCGAGGCCAAGGACATCGGCCCTTTTAGTGGGATGCGACGCCAACGCTCACCACAGTCAGTGGGGAAGCACCGACACGAACGAACGGGGTGAGTTCCTTTTTAATTACTTACTGACCACACAGATGGTCATCTTAAACCGTGGGGATGATCCCATCTTCATTATTAAGAATCGCAAGGAGGTCCTGGACCTTACGCTTGCCTCTCATACGCTGCAGGATAATATAGTATCCTGGAGGGTCCTTGAAGAACACTCCATCTCGGACCACAGGTACGTAGAAACTGTCTTCACGTTCACCATACCGAGACCAGCCCAGTTCCGTAACCTCCGGAGGACTAACTGACTCGCTATGTGGACCTTCTTAGCCAAACTCTCCCCTGAGACACCACCTAGGGAGGATATCTCAGGGGAGACCACGACTCGTCTGGTAAAGGTTTTACCGACGCCTGCAACGCAGCGCTTGACAAAGCCTGCCCACCCGGAAAAACCAGAGGTCGGAAGAAACCGGCATGGTGGACTCCGACGCTGGGAGAGCTCCGGCGATCCTCACGGAGACTTTTTAACAAAGCTGAAAGCTCTTAACGTTGAACAGAACTGGACCGAATACAAGGCAAGTCTGTCAACCTATAATAAAGAACTCAGGAAAGCCAAACGCGCGTCGTGGCGCCAGTTCTGCACCGAAATCGAGAGTAACTCCGAAGCCTCGCGCTTACGCAAAGTACTCTCCAAATCAACCCCAACTTTGGGGTATTTGAGGAAGGCCGACCAATCCAGTTCCCAGACGCTAAGCCTCCTTCTTAGTACACATTTCCCAGGATGCGCTGTGAACAGACCAACCTACGGAGCTCATCCCTCTAACGTCCCAGGCCTAATTCTGAACCTGCTAAGTCAGGAGAATATATCCTGGGCTATAAAAAACTTCAAGCCCCTACAAATCCACACATTGCGGGACCAGACGGCATCATCCCTGCCCAGCTGATCCAAGCCGGACTAAGAGCCATTAATTGGCTCAAACGGATTTACGAGGGGATTTTCTCCCACGGACAAATCCCGAAGACATGGCTTCGAGCCAAAGTTGTCTTCATACCCAAGGCAGGCAAGCCCTCGCACACTGCCCCTAAAGATTTCAGACCAATAAGCCTGTCGTCTTTCCTCCTGAAGGCGATGGAACGGCTTTTAAGTCTGCATCTCAGGGCGACCATATCGCCGAATCAAATCTCTGATTCTCAACATGCCTATCGGAGGGGAAGATCCACCGAAACGGCCCTACACGCGATCACATCGATCATCGAATCGTCCCTCAGCTGCAAGGGGTATACCCTGGTAGCCTTCCTTGACATTGAAGGGGCTTTCAATAACATCATCCCGTCCGCCATCACGAGAGCACTGACTGACCTGGGGGTTGACTCCCGGACGGTGAGTCTCATCGATCAGATGCTGCAATGCAGGACCGTTGAGGCATCACTGGGGACGTCAACATCTACCAGGTTTGTCAACAGAGGCACCCCGCAGGGCGAAGTCCTCGCCCCTCCTATGGAACGCAGCAGTGAATGTACTGCTGCGGGTGATAGAGGGTGGCGGATGCCGCGTGGTGACGTATGCGGATGACGTCGCTATAGCATTCTCTGGGAAGTTTCCACAGACCCTATGCGAGTGCATGACAAGCACTCTCACAAAACTGTCGAATGGGCGGCAAAATGTGGGCTAAGTGCTAACCCATCAAAGACGGAACTTGTACTATTCACCAGGAAATACAAGATTCCGACACTTACCCCACCGAAACTATGCGGAGAGCCGCTAGTTTTTCAGTAACCAGGCCAAATACCTTGGCCTCATCCTCGATAGGAAGCTCGACTGGAAGCTGAGCATAGAGGACAGGGTGAAGAAGGCCACAGTAGCCCTCTACACCTGCAGAAAAACCATCGGTCTAAAAGTGGGGCATGACCCGTGTATAGTCCGATGGCTATACACCAGCCATCATACGACCAATCCTGATCTACGGGGTAGTGGTCTGGTGGCCAGCCCTGGACAAGAAAAACTTGTCTTGACAAACTCACAAGAGTCCAACGCATGGCAGAGCTATGCATAACTGGCGGACTTCGCACTACCCCAAGTGAAGCCCTCGATACCATGTTGTACCTTCTACCTGTAGAACTTATGGGGAAAAAAAAGGTTGCAACACTCTCCGCCCTTAGAATGGGGAATCCAATCTGTGGAAAACCACCACGGTTGGCCATTCGGGAATACTAATAAAACTCCCGCAACTTCCAGAGAGAACAGACTACTGCATCCCAAGTGACTACCTCTCGACGCCTTTTCCAAGTATCCATCCCACACAGGGAGGACTGGGAGAGGGGCGAACCTGGACCTGCGAACGCGATCCACTTCTACACTGATGGCTCAAAAATTAGACGGCCGCGTGGGAGGGGCGTCTTCTGCGATGAGCTCAACATCAGTCTCTGCTTCAGACTTCCGGACCACTGCAGCGTGTTCCAGGCAGAGCTCTTAGCCATAAAGGAGGCCATTTCCATCGTCTCCAAACTATCTTTAGACGGACACTCGGTGTGCGTCTTCTCGACAGCCAAGCGGCCCTAAAGGCTCTTGGCTCTATTTCGTCGAACTCAACGACCGTAAACGACTGTCGCAGGTCTCTAAATGAGACCGCAGAGCAGCTAGATCTCTAATTTGGGTCCCTGGACATAGGGACATTGTCGGGAACGATGCCGCCGACGAGCTAGCTAGGCGGGGCACTACTGTACCTCTCCTTCCGGAGAGGGAGCAAGTGGCAATGCCTCTAGCTACGTGCAGGCTATTAACACACGAGGGCTTTCGAGCAAATTGCTGACAGGCGATGGCAGCTGACCATCACATGCAGAACTTCAAGAGCGATTTGGCCAAATCGTTCGAAAAAGCGCTCGGACGAGCTTTATAGACTCAGCAGAGCACATTGCTCCGCCGTCACCCGAGCCATCACGGGGCACTGGCAGATCGGCACACATGCTGCACGACTGTCGATCCCTCACAACGACTTCTGCAGAAGTTGTAGGGACGAGGAGGAGTCGGTTCATCACTTCTTCTGTCTCTGCCCGGCCCTGGGAAACCGAAGACTACGGTTCCTCGGGGCCCCTTTCCTACAGATATTTCGGACCTTTCCGAAATCAAACCGGGGTCTCTGTCCAAGTACATCCAAGCCACCGGATGGGACTGCCCTTAGCTCGGCACTAAGTTGCTCACCACGGCTGGGGCCAGGAGAAGGGGCTCGCGCCCATGCGGCATCACAATGGTCCACTAACTGGACCAAGTGAGCGGGGAGGCCTCTCCCCTCCGCTACCGCCTTAACCTAACCTAACCTAACCCGATTAGCGGCAGAGTACGAGCTTATTCACGAGAGGAAACGCGCAACGGCCCCGCATCCATGCGAAGCCCACCAAGAGACACCAGGCCGGCAAGGCATCCAGACCGCAGAGCAAGTGACGCCTACCGAACGCCCTTTCGCAGACCCCATTGGGATTCAGCAGACACACCTCGCAGACAGTCATCGAATCAAAATAGTACAACGAACCAAGACGTCGCCCATCGGATGATCACCACTCCCATTGCCAACCCACGCGCAGCCTGTCGCCGATGTGGTCAAGCTGGACACGCCGCCTACGACTGCACCAACGCTTCGATCCTATTCCGCTGGGAATGTGGAAAGCGCACTCGGACCGTCGACTGCTGCCGCCGGGCCACGTCGGGAAACGACACGCGTCCTCACCTGACCCTGGATCAGCCGAGAACGACGCCTCCCCAGACCCGCGACTAAGCAACCCACTACACGTGAACGACGGCCGAATAGTGGCGATAGTGACAATGGGAGGACAAACAACGGAGGCCACCATCGGGATGCCACGATCCCGAAGTTTCATCAGCGACAACCTGGCCCGACAACTAAACAACAACTCCAACCTGCAAGATGCATGCGTCCGCATACGCCTGGCTGACGGCTCAGTCAGAGAGATCACACAAGTTCTACTGGCGCACATCAAGCTGGATCAACGAGAGGTCCAAATCCCACTCCTGGTCCTACCAAACATGCTGGAGCAAGTTATAGTCGGCATGGACTTCCTATGTGCCATCGAAACGACGATCCAATGCGGCACTACGCTGTTAAAACTTCGCCACCTCACGCCAACGCCACCGTCAGTTCAATCCAACCATGTACAAGTCACCAACCCCAGCAACAAGAAATCTAGGTCAACCGCCGTGAATACACGTCCCCGACCTACCACAAAGCATACGGCACCCAATACCGCAACGAAGAATACGACACCGAAACCAACCACAGCGAACACACGTCCCCGACCTACCCCAAAGAAGACGGCACCCAATAATGCAACGAAGAATACGACACCGAAACCAACCACAGCGAAACCAAAAAACCGGCCCACAACGGAAAACACGAATCCGAAGCAAGCACTGGTAAACTGTAACCAAGCAAACGGGAAAACGAATTCCACGGCCACTATGGAGCACCCGCGTCCTAAGCCAAACCCAGGGAACACACATCCCAAACACACCACGAGGATCTCACACACGAGACAAGAATCAACACACTTGAACCAGGCGCTCGACACAGGAAGCCCAGGATCAAAACAAACTACGGGGCACACGCACCCCGAACCCACCACAAGGATCTCACACACGAGACAAACCACCAGGAACTTGAACCCGCTCGACACAGGAAGCCCAGGTCCAAGTTCAGCCACAGCGCACCCATGCACCATTCCCGCAACGGAGAAGGTGAACCCACGGACAACCTCAGAGACGACAACCAGCCCCAAACAACGACAACGACAACGGCAGCAACAGTGCAACAACCAAACCACGAGGGAAACAGCCACGCAAATCCCTTGCTGGTCGGGTCCAACCATTAAGCTAATATCCACGGAACCTCTCCACTCGGAACCGGAATCTAGCCCGATGACCCCTGAAACACCGACCGCAGCCCTGTCGTACCCACGGCCGACGCCACACCGATTTTCGCCAACCCACTGGAGCACCTTCCGCGTACTGACGTGCCCACTAGCGCCATGCACCACGCCATGCCTAACACCACGTCCGAAATCTTGGTCGCCCAAACAAGTCGTTGCTGCGAACACAGAGTCGTCACTGAGACCCGCCTGGCCATAAGTACGAACTTCCAAAGTTCAATAATCTCCACGGGACCTCCAATATCGCCGAGCACACCATCGTCATGGGGATAATAGACCCATCAAACAAAAGGTACTACCCAAACAACCCAGCCATGATGAGGATTATCGACGAGCAAGTCGACCAATTGATCCAAGAAGGTCTCATCGAACCCTCTCGAAGCCCGCACAGCGCCCCCATCGTACTCGTACGTAAAAAGAACGGCAAATGGCGCATGTACGTGGACTACCGACAACTCAACGCTCACTCTATTCCTGACGCATACCCACTGCCCAGAATCAACTACATCTTGGAGCGCCTACAGAACGCACGCTTCATAACCACCCTCGATCTGAAGAACGGATACTGGCAAATACCCATGGCCAACGGAAGCAGAGAAGCCACCGCCTTCACGGTCCCCGGCAGAGGTCTCTATCAATGGAAAGTGATGCCCTTCGGATTACATTCTGCACCAGCAACATTCCAACGGGCCCTTGATACTGTGATCGGTGCCGACATGGAACCCTACGCATTCGTCTATTTAGACGACATTGTCGTCGTCGGACGAGACTTCAAGGACCACCCACACAACCTAGCAATAGTCCTCTCTCGCCATCGAAAAGCGAACCTGCGCATAAACGCGGAAAAGTGCACATTTTTCAAAACCGGATCAAATATCTTGGTGACGTCATCAGCGAAGAAGGTATCCACACAGACCCCGACAAGATTGCTGCCGTTAAAGAACTCAAGCCACCCACGAACCTAAAAAAGCGAACTACGTCAGTGCATCGGAATGGCATCATGGTACCGAAGATTCGTGCCAAATTTTGCTACAGTCGTCCAACCAATGTCTCAGCTACTCAAGAAAGGACAAACATGGACCTGGACCGCAAATCAACAAGCGGGCTTCGACCAACTAAAGGAACTACTCACGACCGCTCCCGTACTTGCTTGCCCCCAGATTTCAACGTCAAGTTTTCACTACAAACCGATGCGAGCAACCTCGGCATAGGCGCCGTACTCACGCAGGAGATCGAAGCAAAGGAACGCGTCATCGCCTATGTCAGCCGACGCTTGAACCAGGCCGAAGGAAACTACTCCGCTACAGACAAGGAATGCCTCGCCGTCATTTGGGCAATCCGAAAACTAACTGCTACCTAGAAGGATACCGATTCGACGTTATAACCGACCATCTCGCGCTGAAATGGCTGAATACTCTTGAAAGCCCCTACGGAAGAATAGCGAGATGGGGCACTCGAACTCCAACAGTATCAATACGACGTCCACTACAGAGCAGGGAAACAAAACGTGGTTGCCGATGCCCCGTCCCGACAACCCTTGGAGACGCTAGCAAGAATCAAAGAGGACGCAACATCTTGCCCCTGGCTCACACGACGGATTCAGCAAACCAAAGAAGAACCCGATAAATACCCCGACTACGTCTTCGAGAATGGAGAACTCTACAGGCATCTGGGCCACGGAGCCGACGATCACGACTACGTGTCATGGAAACTTTGCGTCCCAAAAGACCGACGCCATAGAGTACTCAAGGAATGCCATGATCAGCCAACGGCAGGCCACCTCGGCATTCGGAAAACCATCACACGGATAACACAACGATACTATTGGCCCGGCCTATATCGCGATGTGCGGAAATACGTACGCAGCTGCTTGAGCTGCCAAAAGTTTAAGGCACTGCAACGCAAACCCGTGGGTAGGATGCTTACCCGCAGGGCAGAGGAACCTTTCGCCACATTATGCGCCGACTTCGTGGGACCACTTCCCCGATCAAAACGAGGGAACACCATGCTTCTGGTATTCTTCGATACCTTCTCAAAATGGGTCGAACTAGTGCCCCTTCAGAAGGCTACCACCGCCACTCTAGAGCAGGCTTTTTCGGGAACGCATTCTCAGTCACTTTGGCGTACCAAAACGATTCGTTTGTGACAATGGAACGCAGTTCACCAGCCGCTCGTTCCGCACGATTATGCAAACAGCCGGCGTGGATCTGCAACACACCGCACCGTATTGCCCCAGGAAAACCCTACGGAACGAGCCAATCGGACAGTGAAGACAATGATTGCACAATTCGTGGAGGATCATCAAAAAAGCATGGGACGTCAAGAACAATCCCGTCACTACAATCTCCGCCGACGACAATGGCACCCCCACGGTGGGTCAACTAGTACTGATCAGACAACACCACCTCTCCAACGCAGCCGACGGTTTCGCTGCGAAATTGGCCCCAAAATATGATGGGCCATTCAAAGTCAATGATTCGCGTCAACAAATATCGTCAAGTTGCAACATCCCGGAAGTTGAAAACTGAAAGTCGCAAATATCAACGACCTGAAAGAGTACCACGACACGTTGGACAGCGACCCTGCTGAGGAAGCAAACGACACCAGCGATCACAACGACCCCCTGACGACGGAAAACCACGACGGGGGGTGTAACGAACCGTTACATTCGTATACATATTCATACAGATACCACTAAGTTACTTTGCATTTCATATACATATTCGTACTAATAGCACTAAGTTTCGTTGTCATATATAATCCAACAACACAAACACCATACACCGGACATTTACAGTCCCACGCGCCGATCGATTCATGCAGAATCGACACACGCGCCACAGACTCCCCTCCCCCGAGTTACACAACTCCACACAGGTAATTTCTCGGTGCAACCGAGTCAATGACAAAGTGCCAAATCTAGACTCAGCTCATTTCTCGGTGCAACCGAGGCAATGACCGGGCCGGTGGCACGGTAGAGAACTCGACACCACTTCCGTAACCAAAAACTTGCGGACTCAGCCATCGAGATCGGGCTTAAATAGCCCGAGCCCGCGATCAATCAGGGCAGTCCATCGCCTATCATAAACCAAAACGGCAGTCCATCGCCTATCATAAACCAAAACGGCAGTCCATCGCCTATTCTAAATCGTATCGGGGAGTACATCCGCCGCGGCTATCAGCACCACGCCTCCGCAAAGAACACTATACAAGAAACCACTACACGACACCAAAACCCCGAGAAAACAATACAGAACACAAATAAAACCATTTAAATAACATCAAAAAAAACTCACGAAGTGTCATCATATCTTCGCCGAGCGCGAACACAAAATCAGGTGACGCAACAAGCCATATTACCGCATACACCAAAACTCAGGTGTCAGCGTTTTCCTTTCATCGCCAAGTGCGATCACCCAAAGTACCTACACGGTAACAAGACTCTACGCCCGCTCCACTTTCGGTCTCACGGCCAAGCCCTACCCTAAAGTTCCAGCAATACTACAAAATTTCTTGTAGAGAACCCTGGACAGACTGAGCTTACCTCAGTCTGAAATAGGTATCATTACAAACGATTGTTCCAAAAATGATTAGACTCAGGTGTCAATCCATAAAGTAATGTGCTCAATGGTTTTGGTGGGCTCCTAATTCAGGCAATTTCACTTTACCATTCGCACAGCACATCCCGTCTGCTTCACCTTTAAATTTATATGCCTGACAATTTGGAACAAAGGTCGATCATTTGACCAATTTTAAGTGGCCATTGAGAAGCGTAATCGGTGACACTTTTGAACGCGAACGCAAAACCTTGTAGATTTTATATTACGACGTTCATTTGCATTAGTTTTATTTATATTGCGATTTGTAATGTCTTGGCTACTTGCACGGCTCCTCGAAACCACAACTCGTGACACATTTCGCGTTCACCTGCCCAAATTTAATCGTCTCGACATTTAACTTTTAAAACGTTCGTTCTCTTTGTAGTGACCAGCCGTGTTTTTTTCTTGCGCTCCGCTTCTTTCTTTTATTTATAACAAACATTCGGTGTTTTGGCCTAATAAATCTACTAAATATCTTCTTAACTGTTTTGCTGTCCAAATCCGCAGTGCATGCCTAGTTGTTGTGTAAAACACAACTCGAAGAGTAAAAGGGTATATTGTATTTGTGGTAAAAGTGGATGTGTGTAACACACAAAAGGAAGGGTTTCCGACTCCATAAAGTATATATATTCTTAATCAGCATCAATAGCCGAGTCGATATAGTGTAATGCTACCTTATTTCAGACTGAGGTAAGCTCAGTCTGTCCAGGGTTCTCTACAAGAATTTTTGTAGATTGCTGGGACTTCAAAACAAAGGCTTGGCCGTGAGACCGAAAGTGGAGCAGGCGTAGGGTCTAATTACCGTGTAGGTAATTCGCACTTGGCGATGAACAAGAACGTTAACACCGTTCGGTGTCGCGCTCGGTGAGGAAAGTGCTGACACCAGAGTTTTTGGTGTTTGGTAATATTTGGTTGGGTTTACCTTATTTCCGTTGAGGGTTCGGCGAAGAATTGATGACACGTTGTTGGGTTTTTTTGTTTTGATTTCACTTTCTTTTAATGTATTTATTTTTGTCGTATAATTGTCTTGTGTATGGGGAATCGCGGCGGATCGATTGTTGTTACTGGCCAATTGGTGACCTGCCGACACGGTTTAAAATAGGCGATGTACTGCCGTTACTGTGTAGAATAGGCGATGGACTGCCAATACCGTTGGCTGATAGACTGCCGTTTTGGCTTATGATAGGCGATGGACTGCCCTGATTGATCGAGGGGCTCGGGCTATTTAAGCCCGATCTCGAGTGCTGAGTCCGCAAGTCTGGGTGCTGGGTTGGTGTCGGGTTCTCCAGCGCGTGCCACCGACCCGGTCATTGCCTCGGATGCACCGAGAAATGAGCTGAGTCTAGGCTGTGGTCATTGGCTCGGTCGTACCGAGGAATGACCTGCGTGGAGTTGTGTAACTCGGCGGGGAAACTGGAGTTGGGTAACTCTTGTGGAAATTATGGCGCGTGTGTCGATTCGGCGAAATCGATCGGCGCGTGGGACTTGGAAATTGTACAGTGTCAGATGTATGGTGTTTGTGTTGTTACAAAATGTGGTATGGTGTTTTGTGTTTCTGTATTGGGTCTTATAAAGTATTACATATGGTATAATATGGTGAGTGTAAATGTAACGGTTCGTTACAATAGACATGACTGTCCGTCCGTCTGTCCGTCCGTCTTGTTTTTCACACATTGCTCGAAGTCTATTAGAGTTAGACCAATCAAATTTTTTTTCCAGACTGATGTGATATCCCACTCCTAGAAAAATATTTCAAAATTTCGCGCCGCCCACTACCGCCCCCGAAAAGGGGCACATCTGTGGCGTCCACAATTTTAAAGGTAGCACAAAACGAAAAATGCAGAATCATAGTGAAAGACCAAATCTATCAGAGGTCCAAATCTGAATTGGATCGGATCATTACTATAGCCACAATAGAGAAAACCATTTCGAGAAACATCATTCCCTCTCTTTCGCACTCACACAAAAACGAATCGATTTTATTTTTTAGTAAAATGAACGCCTGGATCTCAGAGACTAGAGCTAGAGCAACCAAACTTTCTGTCAAGACTCCTGTGATACGAAACCTGAACAAGTGTATTTGAAAATTTTGCCACGCCCCCTTCCGCCAGCACAAAAGACGAAAGTCCACAATTTTGAAGATAGGAAAAAACAAAAATGCAGTATCGTAGAGAATGATCATATCTACCAGATTCCCGAATTTGGTTCAAAAAGGATCATCATTGTAGCCACAATGATCAAATGAATTTTCAGCAGCGATTTCCCCTTTCCCATGCTACGTAAGTCATTTATGGGAATAATTGTCGCTCAGATTCTCTCTCTCGCTCACAAACTGCTCACACATTCTGCCTCGTGCAGTGTACATGTGTTGTTGTGGGAAGTGATGTAGATGATGTAGATGTAAAAGACAGATGTAGCAAAAAAATGTAAAATCTTAAACCTGCTAAAACATTTTAAAATTCCACATAAATCACATGTGTACTGACTGAGTACGGCTATAAAAGTAGAGTCGCGTTCACAGCGACTCCGTACGTTCTTTTCTCGTTTAATTAAATTTTTGTGCGTCGGCGAATTGTGTCTGTGTTGTTGCTTTCCCGTAAGTACGAAAATACATCTAACCGCTCTCTTGTTTTAGCTTTTAGTTTATCACTCTCTCCTCTCTATCACCCAAACTTAACTAACTGTTCTTTCTCTCTCGCTTTTAATCCTTCTGTGCATTAGCGCTCTCACTCACAAGCTGTCGCAGTAGTTCTCTCTCATTTTAAAAGTATTTGCTTGCACTGTGGTTCCAATTGCTATTTGTTTTGAAATTTCTTTTTGGTCTTGAAAAAATTAAAAACATTATGGAATTTTCTGTTGTCCGTGCTAAGAAAAACCTGCAAGAAGCAGAGCACGCAGTGCAGCAGCTTACAAATGCTGGCTGAGTCTCCGCGGCGCAAGAAGTCCAGTCCGCGGAGTTTGCAAGTTCCAACTGCCTCACGGCCGCCGGCATCTGAAACCCTAACTCCGACCACTCCGTCAGTGCAGCAATTGATTTCGTTTGCCACTCCAAGGGCAACGATCGCTGCTGGTGATGCAGATTCGGTAGCCGACTGTAGCGTCCGTAGAGTCCGTACCAAAATCCATAGCTATCCCATCCATTACGAACCCGGAATACCGGATATTGCCATCACAGGTACCGCACCTGTGGTGCTTTCAAACAACTGGTGGGTGTCCCACCAAAGCAGCAAGTTTTTGTCTCTCGGCTTGCCCCTGATCTCACATCTAATGATGTAACTGCTTTTATACAAAGCAAAATAAAAAGCCGATGACCTAAAGTATGGAGAAGTTTAATTTCGCTTATGCCAGGGTCTCCCCATCTCATTTCGACACTATTTGTTCTGCCAATTTTTGGCCGTCCGCACTTGTTGTGAAAAGAGAATAAGGCTAAGAAGAAGAATAGGCCCCCATAACTCTTCCCGGCAGTCAGACCAGTGCTCCATCCTCATCTTACCGCTCTACTTCCACCCATCCGAAAAACTAGTTTCCTCTCTTTAGTTACTTACCAGAATGCTAGAGGCTTACGTAGTAAGCTCAGCACTCTCTATCTTGAAAGTTTCACATTTTTGTCCCGTATTTTTGTGTTAACTGAAACCTGGTTAAAAGCCGGACATCTTTAGTTGCGAAGTTTTTGGCAAACATCGGTATACAATATTTAGAAATGACCGTTCGTCTCGACGTGGAGAAGGGGTTTCATATTCCAGGTTCAACAAGACCTGGAATTCCTGTGCATAAAACTGATTCTTCCAGCCTTTTCTATTTTCATTACCTGCTCGTACATTCCACCGTCTTCGGATATCTCTATATACGAGCAGCACCTGTCCGCTTAAAAACTGTTTCTTCCTCGCTATCAGATAAAGACCACATTATAGTTCTGGGGGATTTCAATTTTCCAGGCACTGTTTGGTCTTCGGTAAACGAAGTCGAATAACCTTGTGCCCATATCACGACATGACTTTATTGACGGCTTGCTAGACCTGTCCCTGTCTCAAGTCAACCATGTGAAAAATTCCTTGGGTCGATTGCTCGATCTTAAACTTCGTCTCGGGTCCGACCATAGCGTTGTTAACCCGAGCCCTTCCGCTCACTATACCTGAAGACTCCTACCATCCTACTTTCGAAGTATCGGTCGATATTGGACCTTCTGAATTGGATCGATCAGGTAAGCTTTCTGAAAGTGTCCGCTGCTTTCGTAAGGCCGAGTTTACGTTCATTAATAGCCTGATTAGGGATTTCGATCCGGTCCGCTCTGTACTTGTGCACTGACGTTATGAAGGCACAAACATTTTCTATAATGTACTTGACACACTCTTTGATTCTTGTGTCCCATGTTTTTGTTCGATTAGATCTGTGAAGAGACCTTGGTTTACCAAAGAGCTATTCAGTCTAAAAACATAAAATCAAGACTTTATAAAAAAATTTCAAGCTGTTGGCTCTCCTTCTTCTGTCTCTCGCTATGTAATAGCTCGGTCAAATTTCACCACTGTAAACGCTCAATGCTACAAAAATTTTCCTAGCTCAATGCAGGATACGCTTTGCTCAGGACCCTAAGCAGTTTTACAGCTTCGTAAACAGCAAGCGTAAAAACGTCCGCACATCCTCGCTATCATTTTCATAATTCGTCGGCAAACAAATGATCAGGCCATTGCCGATCTTTTTTGCACCTTCTTAAACTATACACCCTATCCTTTAACTCTTCATGTTTCCCTCCGATCTGGAAGGAATCGTTTATTATTCCTCTCCATAAGAAAGGTAGTAAGTCTGACGCAATGAATTACAGAGGTATATCGAAGTTATCCACTATTCCTTAAATGTTTGAGAAAATTTTAACTACGCACTTGCAACATCTCTGCAAATCACTTATATCTCCAGCTCAGACCGGATTTATAAGGCGACTATCAACAACTTCAAAATTTACTAGAGTTTACCTCTTTTATAATTAAAGGCCTCCATGGTAACATTCAGACGGATGTCTCTGTAAACCATTCCTTTTAGCACAAAAACTTGCGATTTAGGGTTTCCGCCCAATCTTTTGAAATGGATTTCCAGCCGCCTTTACTCTAGGTCTCAAAGAGTCCTCCTCAAAAACTCCTTGTCTTCACCTGTTCAGGTTACTTCTGAAATACCTAAAGGCAGACATCTAGGCCCCCTACTTTTCACACTAAATGACCTGCCTTCAGTATTAACAAACTCTCGAGTACTAATGTATGCGGATGACGTTAAACTCTGTGTCAGTATAAGGATATTTCATTTCATTCTTGCTTGCAATCCGATCTCAATAACTTTTAGTCATGGTGTTGTGAAAAAATGTTACACCTAAATGCCTCGAAATGTAAAGTAATGACATTTCATCGCTCCAGCCCCTTGTTGGCTCCTTACACTGTCTGCGGTGGTTCTCTTGAGAGAATTACATTGGTTGATGATCTTGGTGTTAAACTAGACCCCAAGTTAAAATTTTCTGAACATATTTCTACCATGGTAAATAAAGTCATGGGAGTGCTTGGGTTTATACTCTCTATATTTCGCTTGTTCGTCCCATGCTTAGAGTACGGCTCTTGTGTATGGTGCCTTCAGTACAAAAACGACACCAAGAACGTATATAATCAGTCCAGAAAAACTTTTTACTTTTTGCTCTGCGTGGCCTCAACTGGGCTGAAGGTGTGAGACTGCCTTCTTACTCTCGTAGATTGCTCTTCATAGACCTTCCATCCTTACTTAATCGTAGAAAAAAGCTTGGTGTGATTTTCATGCACAACTTGATCAGGGGGGACATCGACAGCCCTGATTTGTTGAGCCGCATAACCTCACGATTCCTATTAGATCCTCTAGAAAAGTTATTCCTTTGTACGTTCCACTGTGTAGATCGAATTATTCCTTGCATGAACCGTTTCGGATCTTATGGTTGGATTATAATTCGTTCTACCATATAATATCCACCACTAAATCACTTCCTCTACTTAAATCACTAATACTAACATACCTTGCCCGTAATTAGTAATATTATTTTGTAATTTTGCATGTTTAGCGTTGTGTTTAGCCCTGATTTTTCCTCGAATATTAGTCTAACGCCTATCTTTCCTGCATGTTTGCGATCGGTTTCGGTAGACGTGTCGCATGTCATGCGGCAGCGCTCCTCGGTCGGTTGGGCGGGAGGAGGGGCTGCGTATCTGCCTGGGATCCGCGCGTAACAGGCTTCGGCTTGGTGTCGCATGGGCAACTTGATGGTGCAGTCATTGCACATCAACGTCCTAAAGAATGACACAAAATGAAATGAAATAGGCCTTCACACACATTTTTAGACCAAAATTCAGATTTTTTTATTACAGCATGTAATTTGGTGCGCGCGTTGCGGAGATAGATGCATACATACAGATTTTTTTTCTACAAATTTATGGTATAGATTAAAGAACGCACAACGTGATTTCTTCATGATTTCAACTTTCCAAGTGGATCGATCGGGTATCTAAACGTGTCCGCTGCTTTCGAAAACCCCAGTTTAGGACTTATTAACCTTATTCGGGAGGTTGGTTGGTCCGCTATGTAGTTTCACTGACATTATGAATGGCACATTTTTTTACCATGAACTTGACACACTTTTTATTCTTGTGTCGCATTCTTTTGTGCGATTAAATCCCCGAAGGGTCTCTTTGTCTTACCAAAGACTTGTCAATCTAAAAATTTAAAATCAAGACTTTATAAAAAATTTCAAAAAGTTGCTCGCCAAATTTCACCGTTTTTACGGTCAATGCTATGAAATCGATGCGGGATATCTCGCTGCTATAATTCCCGCCCATCCATCATCACTATAAATTCTTAATTCGTTGGAAAACAATGATCAGTACTTCCTGTAGGTTCGCGACCGAACCGGTTACACGCGTCATGCCGCAGCGCTATCCGTCAGTTGGGCGGGAGCAGTTATGCGTTTCTGACTGGGATTCGCGCTTAATCAACTTCGTCGTGGGGTCGCATGGGGAAGTCATTGCATATCAACGTCCAAAGATATTTGTTTAATGGTGCAACTGGGCCCCTAACATTTTTTTCTGAACACACACACTCAAATTAACCAACCTCACTTGTTGTGAGGTTAGGTTAGGTTTAAAGGTCTGCTCCACCGAAGTCGAGGTCACTCGGAGGCAAGAATTGCCCTTTGTGATGCCACACTCGTCATGGGATTACGTCCGGTGCCTAGGGGGTTTCGTGAACCATCCCGAGGCCTCAAAAAGAGCATCAGCCTCTCTAGAGGCATGTTTGCCAGGCTATCTAAGTCCTCTTGAAAGGCGCTGCCGAGTATTCGGTGACTTTTTTCTATGAGTGCAGGACAGCCACAGAGAAGATGCTGGATGCGCTCTATTTCCTCCTCGTCCCAAATATTGCTGCAGAAGTCATGGTGGGGCAATCTGTACCTAGTGGCCATGTGGCCGATGACACAGTGCCCCGTTATAACTCCGTCAGAGCTTGCACCTGACTCTTCCTGAAACCTAGGGAGTCTTGGTGCGTTTAGGGTCATAGTGGGGCCAGAGCGAGCGAGATCTCACAGTTGGGTGTTGCGTTCCACCGTCTGTCTGATCTCGTTCTAGCTCGACCCATCATTTGCGAGATGATGTCTCGCAGCGGCCTCCGTATATCACTGACTGCGTCCGCCAGTGGCTTAGCCGATCCATTTCTGGCACACTCGTCCGCACTCTCGTTGCCCGCGATGTCGGTGTGACCGGGACCCACGTGAGTGTGATTGAGTGCGCTCTGATCTGGTTTAGCGCGTCCACTGTGTCACGTACGAGTCTGCTCGTGATTTTACAGGGAAACCAGGGCTTTGATAGCAGCTTGGCTGTCAAGACAGATTGCTATGTTCCTCTGAGGTATCTCCAAGGTGTATATCAACTTTTCCGCTTGCCATACTGCATATATCTCCGCCTGAAATACACTGCACCAGTCTGGTAGTCTTAGGGATATGTTGGTTGCTAGTTCTTCAGACTGATTCAGCTCCTGTCCTTCGGCTGTCTTTGACCCGTCAGTGAAGATGGAGAGCACGTTCTGCCCAAGAGCAGCGTTACGCGTCCATTCCTCTCTTTCCGGTATGTGTCCTTTCAAATTTCTCTTCCATGAAAACTCCGAGACACAGTAGTCGCTCCGTTCGCCCGTTCTACTTTCCTCCTTACGAAGTATTTTGGCGTGGCCATAAGGCGATGACTTGAAGAACAGCGCGGCTAAAGCCTCGCGGCACTTGTCTCAACCTTGCACTTAAGGTTGGAGGTCTATGGGCTCCAGGCTTAGCATGGTTTCCAGAGCAGCCTGTGGGGTGGATCTGAGGGATCCAGTGACTCCAAGGCATGCCGTCCGCTGAACTTTCGGAGGTTCTCGAGGTGGGATTTGGTGTTGGCCGCTTCCCACCACACCAAGCTTCCGTATGTCAGAATGGGTCTTATTACCGCTGTGTACATCCAATGGATGATGTGCGGTTGTAAGAATGTCCGCAAAGGTCTTCCTACAGATGTAAAGCAGCCATTGCCTTTTTTCTTCCTTTCCTCCGTGTTTCTCTTCCAAGAGAGTTTGGAGTCTAGGATGACACCAAGATACTTGGCTTCTTTCGATAACTCAAGCGTCGTTCCACCAATTGCTGGTCGCTTGACTATTTGGTATCTTATATTTTCGTGAGAACAACACCAGTTCTGTCTTTTTGGGGATTAGCCCCAGACCGTTTTGGTGCGCCCAGCTCGCGGTCGTTCCCAGTGCAGATTCAGAAGATCACTGATTGTAGGTAGGAACTTACCCGTTACCAGTATCACTAGATCATCCGCATAGGCCACAACCTTGTATCCGCTCCTCCCCAACTGAAGAAGAAGGTCGTTGAGGACTAAGTTCCACAGGAGGGGATATAACCCCTGCGGAGTACCTCGTGTGACCGTCTTCCTTGAAGAGGAGGTGCCGAGACCAGCGCTGATCGTTCTGCTCCTGAGAACGCTGTCCAGCCATAAAGGTTACCGTCGGGTGTGTGCCAATCTTGGTCAGTGCGGCCGTTATTGACTCGATCCTGACGTTGTTGAAGGCTCCCTCTATGTCTAGGAAGGCCGCCAAAACATATTACTTATGGCTGAGAGTCTTTTCGATACTCCCCACAACTTCGTGTAGTGCGGTCTCAACTGATCTACCTTTGAGGTAGGCGTGCTGAGCTCCGCTGAACACTTGTCTGTCGAGTTTGGTTCTTATGTATAGTTCAATCAGCCTTTCCATCGTTTTCAGAAAAAATGAGGATAGACTAATGGGTCTGTAGTCCTTTGGAGATGTGGTTTATCTTCCCGGCTTTGGGGATGAAGACCACTCTCACCTCTCTCTATACTTGGAGGACGTACCCAATTCGGAGACATCCTTCGAAGATTTTCTTCAGCCATGGTAGCAGGGGCAGGCAAGCTGCCTGCAACATGGCCTGGTCGTATATCATCCGGCCCAGATTAAATGGCCCAGATAATCTTGTCTGGTGCCATAATGTATCATATGAGATCCTCAGTTTCCTCTCCTTGGTGTGGCTCAGTGTCGTTGATGTCGTTGGATTCGTCACCGGTAACATCTGAGCATCCCGGGAAGTGGGTGTTCATGAGGAGCTCTAGGGATTCCTGACTGCTTTCTGCGAAGGCACCATCCTGGTTGCGGAGCAGTCCAGGTGCGTTTGGCGCCTTTGCTAGCACCCGTCGAAGCCTTGAGGCCTCGGTGGTACCATCTATGGCATCGCAGAAGGCAGCCCATGACTCCCTTTTCGCCTTCCTACAGGTGTTCTTGTAGGTGTTAAAGCTGCGGCGATATTCGTTCCAGCTTTCCTGTGTGTTTGTAACTTTTTCCCTGTTGAAGAGCCTTCTTGACTCCCTCCTGACTTCGCTCCGCTCCCATGTCCCCACCACGGATGGCGATTGGACTTTGGAGGTCGGCTGATCGGGCAAGATTCAAGGAAGGGCCCCCCTGTATGGCTTAAGTGACATTCTGAGCCGCTTCCTCTAGTGCATCCGTTTGAAGGATGTTCCCTTCCGGTGGGGAGGGTAGTGCCTTCCTTACGGTTGCGGAGAAGCGTCTCCAGTCTGTCCGCTTGGGATTGCGGTAGGCCTTGGGCCTTTCTCTGTTCCACTTGATGCTGAACACTATCCTGTAGTGGTCGAGAAGGAGCACTCACCGGACACATGCCAATCATCAATGGTTGGGGAGTTACTGTCCGAGGCAAGTGTTATATCAATAACCTCTGCACGGTTCCTGTTGCGGAAGGTGGGGTGGTCGCCCCGGTTGCACACAACAAGATTTGTGGAGAATTTGTGCCCGTGCTTCCCCAAAGGGAGTGATGCGTCGCAACCTAGGACGATGTCGAAACCCTCTTTCCGCGCTTGGTGGATTAGGGCCTGACATCCCCGAGGGTGGGTCCTCTTCCTCATACGGCAGGTATGCCGCGGCCAGGTATAGGTTCTTCCCGTCCTTCCTCTCACATAGTGTAATGATACCTATCTCATACTGAGGTAGGCTCAGTCTGTTCAGGGTTCTCTACAAGAAATTTTGTAGTATTGCTGGAACTTTAGGGTAGGGCTTGGCCGTGAGACCGAAAGTGGAGCGGGCGTAGAGTCCGGTTACCGTGTAGGTACTTTGGTGATCGCACTTGGCGATGAAACGGCAACCGTTGACACCTGAGTTTTTGTGTGTGTGCGGTAATATGGCTTGTTGCGTCACCTGATTTTGTGTTCGCGCTCGGCGAAGAAATGATGACACTTCGTGAGTTTGTTTTGATGTTATTAAATGGTTTTATTTGTGTTCTGTATTGTTTGTCGTGGTTCTGGTGTCGTGTAGTGGTTTCTTGTATAGTGTTCTTGCTGAGGCGTGGTGCTGATAGCCGCGGCGGATGTACTGCCCCGATGGATCGCGGGCTCGGCCTATTTAAGGCCGATTTCCAGTGCTGAGTCGCAAGTCTGGGTGCTGGGTTGGTGTCGAGTTCTCCGCGCGTGCCACCGACACGACACGGTAACTCGCGGGGAGGGGAGAGACTGTGGCGCGTGTGTCGATTCTGCATGAATCGATCGGCGCGTGGGACTGTAAATGACCGGTGTATGGTGTTTGTGTTGTTGGATTATATATGACAACGTAACTTAGTGCTATTAGTATGAATATGTATACGAATGTAACGGTTCGTTACACCCCCCCCCCCCCCACCCCTTTCTTCCGGGTGGGGTTGCAATGGCCCGCTTTGGTTACTCTTGTGGTGTGTGTGGAGGGTCCGCGGCATCACTTCGTCGTCGCTTCGGGTCGGGGATGGTGAAGGTATCCTCGATCCTGACCCGGATCTTGGTTGTCCGAGTCCCCATGGGGTGTCTTCAAGTTCAACTATTTTGTAGTTCGTTGTCCGTTGTTGGAGCACTGGTTCCTCGGCCTGGGGCTCGTCGTCGGAGGACTCCGAGGGGGCTGGTGTGGTGGAGCCTGGCCCAGTGGCTGTCCGTGTGGGCGTGTTCCGCCGTCCAGGACGACCGTGGGGAGTATGAAGGGGTCCGCGGTGGTGGGGACCCTTCGTCGTCAGAATTGGTCGCTTCGTCGATTCTCTCGACGACGCTTGTAAATCCAGCCGATGCTGACGCCTGGGTTAGTGGTTTTCTCTACGGCGTGGAATTCGCTGCCTGAGTCCTCTTCGTGGGATTCCATGCTGTTTTGTGTTGCTTCTGGGGTGTTTTTGGGCACTTGATCACTGTTTTTCGTTACTCGCGCACTGCGTAGACTTTCTCGGTGGCACTCGCGACTGGCTTTGTGTGTTTAGTTCCTAGCTCTGTTTTTTCTTTCTCGGTGGCCGTGGGTCTTTAGTCCACGTATCCCCGTGTTAAGGTTTTCTCTTTAAGTTTCCTTAAAGTCGCCAGAAAGTCGGCTTTGAAATCTCCTTAAAGTTGCCAGTAAAGTCCCTGCTCGGGCGCCACTTGTAGGATACCTATCCCAGGCTGAGGTAGGCTCAGTCTGTCAAAGGTTCTTTCTACAAGAAATTTGTAGAAATGCTGGCACTTAAGGGCAAGGGGATGGCCGTGAGACCGAAAATGGAGCGGGCGGAGCGTCGGGTTACCGTGCAGGCAATTCGGTATTCGCACTTTGGCGATGGAAGGGAAAACGCTGACACCTGAGTTTTGATGTGTGCGGTAATAATATGTTTCTGGGTTACCTGGGTTGTGTTCGCGGTCGGCGAAGAAAATGATGACACTGTGTTGAGGTTTTGAGGTTTATGGGTTTGGTCTTTATTCTTGATTAATTGGGTTTTTATACTGCTAGTCGTGTAGTAATGCTTGCGTGTATTTTTGTGGTGGGGCGGTGTTGACTGTGGATGCACTGCCGATGCACTGCTGATGGACTGCTGATCGACTGCTGATCGACTGCTGATCGACTGCTGATCGACTGCCCCATTGATCCATGGCGCGCGCTATTTAAAGCCGGCACCTGGGGTGTGAGGCCGCTGAGTCCGCGTTTTCGTAGGTGTATGTTGGGGCACCGTTTCGCTGTGATCGCGGAACTTGAGTGCAGTGTCAGGTGACCTAGTCGGCGTGTTTTGCTAATATAGCAACGCGGAATTGGGTGCAGTGTGTTTGGTAGTGTCAGGTGTTTTTAATAATAGTCTTATATTATTTAATATATATTTATTGTGGCGGACCGTTGTGGTCCGTTACACCTCTCTTCCGGGCGGATGAAGGTGGTGGGTGTGGTTGGTGGTTGGCGGTTGGCGGTTGGCATACCCGGGAGTGGGTCAGTAGTACTCTTGTGTTCGGGTGCGCCATCAGCGGAATTGGCAGTTGGCATACCCGGGAGTGGGTTAGTAGTACTGTGGGTGTCGTTTGCTTCATCAGCGGACCCGCTGTCCACTGCGTCGTGGAATTCTTTAAGGTCGTTGATGTTCGCCACCTTTTGTTTTCGGCTTCCGGGGTGCTGTAATTTCACGATATTTGCCGACGTAAAGCCTTTGACTTTGTAGGGCCGTCATACTTTGGGGCCAATTTCGCCGCAAAACCGTCGACTGCATTAGACAGGTGATGTTGGCGGATTAGTACCAACGACCCCACCGTGGGACGCCATTGTCGGCGGCGGAGATTATAGTGCCGGGATTGTTCTTGACTTGCCCGCTGGATGTTGTTTCGTACTATTGCAAATACTTCTTTGAGTCGCGTTGCCTTCGCGTGTGCTGTGTCCGGTGGGCTTCCTGTCCCTGGTGTGACTTCATCGTACAGTGCTCCAGGTAAGCGAGGTTCTCTTCCGTGTAGCAGGAATGAGGGGCTGAAACCAGTGGTTTCGGAGACGCTGGAGTTGATTGCCAGTGAAATCTCGGGTATCAGCTCGTCCCATGTGTTTTGGTGGTCCTCCACGAATTGTGCGATCATGGTCTTCACCGTCCGATTGGCCCGTTCCGTAGGGTTTTCCTGGGGACAATACGGTGCGGTGTGCTGCAGATCAACGCCGGCTGTTTGCATAAACAGGCGGAATGAGCAACTGGTGAACTGTGTTCCATTGTCACAGACGAATCGTTTTGGTACGCCGAAGTGACTTAGAATGTGTTCCCGAAAAGCTAGCTCTAGGGTAGCTGTGGTAGCTTTCTTAAGTGGCACTAGTTCGGTCCATTTCGAGAAGGTGTCGAAGAATACCAGTAGCATGGTGTTTCCTCGTTTGGATCGGGGCAGTGGCCCGACGAAGTCGGCGCATAGTGTGGCGAAAGGTTCCTCTGCCCGGCGGGTGAGCATCTTACCCACGGGCTTGCGCTGCAGTGCCTTGAACTTTTGACAGCTCAAGCGTACTGCGTACGTACTTCCTCACATCGCGGTGTAGGCCGGGCCAGTAATATCGTTGTGTGATCCGTGTGATGGTTTTCCGAACGCCGAGGTGGCCTGCCGTGGGCTGGTCATGGCATTCCTTGAGGACTCTTTGGCGTCGGTCCTTTGGGACGCAGAGTTTCCATGACACGTAGTCGTGATCGTCAGCTCCGTGGCCTAGATGCCTGTAGAGTTCTCCATTCTCGAAGACGTAGTCTGGGTATTTATCGGGTTCGTCTTTGGTTTGTTGAATCCTTCGTGTGAGCCAGGGGCAGGTTGTTGCGTCCTCTTTGATCCTGGCTAGCGTTTCCAAGGGTTGTCGAGACAGGGCGTCGGCGACTACGTTTTGTTTCCCTGCTCTATAGTGGACGTCGTACTGATACTGTTGGAGTTCGAGCGCCCATCTCGCTACTCTTCCGTAGGGGCTCTCCAGAGTGTTCAGCCATTTTAGCGCGAGATGGTCTGTTATAACGTCGAACCGGTATCCCTCTAGGTAGCAGCGTAGTTTTCGGATTGCCCAAATGACGGCGAGGCATTCCTTATCGGTGGCGGAGTAGTTTCCTTCGGCCTGGTTCAAGCGTCGGCTGACATAGGCGATGACGCGTTCCTTTCCTTCGATCTCCTGCGTAAGTACGGCGCCTATGCCGAGGTTACTCGCATCGGTTTGTAATGAAAACTTGACGTTGAAATCGGGGCAAGCCAGTACGGGAGCGGTCGTGAGTAATTCCTTTAGTTGGTCGAAGGCCGTTTGTTGATTTGTTGATCTGCGGTCAGGTCCATGTTTGTCCTTTCTTGAGTAGCTGAGACATTGGTTGGACGACTGTAGCAAAATTTGGCACGAATCTTCGGTACCAGGATGCCATTCCGATGCCCATTTGATCCGGCTTTGGAAAAATGTGCACTTTTCCGCAGGTTCGCTTTTCGAAGGCGAGAGAGGACTATTGCCAGGTTGTGTAGGTGGTCCTCGAATACCTGTCCGACGACAACAATGTCGTCTAAATATGCGAATGCGTAGGGTTCCATGTCGGCACCGATCACAGTATCAAGGGCCCGTTGGAATGTTGCTGGTGCAGAGTGTAATCCGAAGGGCATCACTTTCCAGTGATAGAGACCTCTGCCGGGGACCGTGAAGGCGGTGGCTTCTCTGCTTCCGTTGGCCATGGGTATTTGCCAGTATCCGTTCTTTAGATCGAGGGTGGTTATGAAGCGTGCGTTCTGTAGGCGCTCAAGATGTAGTTGATTCTGGGCAGTGGGTATGCGTCAGGAATAGAGTGAGTGTTGAGTTGTAGGTAGTCCACGCACATGCGCCATTTGCCGTTCTTTTTACGTACGAGTACGATGGGGGCGCTGTGTGGGCCTCGTGAGGGTTCGATGAGACCTTCCTGGATCAGTTGGTCGACTTGCTCGTCGTTAATCCGCATCATGGCTGGGTTCTTTGGGTAGTACCTCTGTTTGATGGTTCGATTATCCCTCATGACGATGGTGTGCTCGGCGATGTTGGAGGTCCGTGCAGATTATTGAACTTTGGAAGTTCTGTGTCCAGAAATTCTTTTGATCTGTGGCGCTATGTCCGGCGGCCAGGGATCGGAGATCAGTTCTGGGTCGGGTTCGGTGAGATCGGGCGTGTCGGGGTCCCTTTGGCTGGCTTGGGTCTTCTGGAAGGATGGTTGTGTCGAACGCGCTGGGGTGTTCGATCCTACGTGGGTAGTCGCTTATGTGGGCTACGATCGGGGTAGCGTTGGCCGTGAGTGGCGTAGTTTCGTGGGTCTGGCGGTATACCTGGGTTGTAATGTCTCCAGATCGATGTATGGCCAGGCGGGTCTCAGTGACGACTCTGACTCGGTACATGAAGCTAGTGGGCACGTCAGTACGCGGAAGGTACTCCAGTGGGTTGGCGAAGATCGGGGTGGCGTCGGCCGTGGGTACGACAGGGCTGCGGTCGGTGTTTCGGGGAGTCATCGGGCTTGAATGTGGTTCCGAGCGGAGAGGTTCTGTGGAGATTAGTTCGTTGATTGGACCCGACCAGCAAGGGATTTGCGTGGCTGTTTCCCTCGTGTTTGGTTGTTGCACTGTTGCTGCCGTTGTCGTTGTCGTTGTTCGGGGGTGGTTGTCGTCCTTGAGGGTGTTCTCCGTTGAGGGATTGGGGCATGGGTGCACTGTGGCTGAACTTCGACCTGGGCTTCCTGTGTCGAGCGGGCTCAAGTTCGTGGTAGTTTGTCTCGTGTGTGAGATCCTTGTGCTGGGTTCGGGGTGCGTGTGCCCCGTAGTTTATTTTGATCCTGGGCTTCCTGTGTCGAGCGCCTGGTTCAAGTGTGTTGATTCTTGTCTCATGTGTGAGATCCTCGTGGTGTGTTTGGGATGTGTGATCCCTGTGGTTGGCTTAGGACGCGGGTGCTCCGTGGTGGCCGTGGGATTCGTTTACCGGTGCTTGCTTCGGATTCGTGTTTTCCGTTGTGGGCCGGTTCTTTGCTTTCGCTGTGGTTGGTTTCGGTGTCGTATTCTTCGTTGCGGTATTGGGTGCCGTATGCTTTGTGGTAGGTCGGGGACGTGTATTCACGGCGGTTGACCTAGATTTCTTGTTGCTGGTGTTGGTGACTTGTACATGGTTGGATTGAACTGACGGTGGCGTTGGCGTGAGGTGGCGTAGTTTTAACAGCGTAGTGCCGCATTGGATCGTCGTTTCGATGGCACATAGGAGTGTCCATGCCGACTATAACTTGCTCCAGCATGTTTGGTAGGACCAGGAGTGGGATTTGGACCTCTCGTTGATCCAGCTTGATGTGCGCCAGTAGAACTTGTGTGATCTCTCTGACTGAGCCGTCAATTGCGTATGCGGACGCATGCATCTTTGCAGGTTGGAGTTGTTGTTTAGTTGTCGGGCCAGGTTGTCGCTGATGAAACTTCGGGATGCCCCGGTGTCGATGGTGGCCTCCGTTGTTTGTCCTCCCTATTGTCACTATCGCCACTATTCGGCCGTCGTTCACGTGTACTGGGTTGCTTAGTCGCGGGTCTGGGGAGGCGTCGTTCTCGGCTGATCCAGGGTCAGTCGAGGACGCGTGTCGTTTCCCGACGTGGCCCGGCGGCAGCAGTCGACGGTCGAGTGCGCTTTCCACATTCCCCAGCGGAATAGGATCGAAGCGTTGGTGCAGTCGTAGGCGGCGTGTCAGCTTGACCACATCGGCGACAGGCTGCGCGAGGGTTGGCAATGGGGTGGTGACCATTCGATGGGCGACGTCGTGGTTCGTTGCATTATTTTGATTCGATGACTGTCTGCGAGGTGTGTCTGCTGAATCCCAATGGGGTCTGCGAGCTGGGGCGTTCGGTAGGCGTCACTTGCTCTGCGGTCTGGATGCCTTGCCGGCCTGGTGTCTCTTGGTGGGCTTCGCATGGATGCGGGGGCCGTTGCGCGTTTCCTCTCGTGAATAAGCTCGTACTCTGCCGCTAATCGGGTTAGCTGTGACAAGTTTTTCAATTCGTCTCGTCGCACGTATAGCTGGAGTCCTGGCAGGGCGTTGTCGTAGATCCGGTCAAGCTCCGTGTCTATGTCGAACTCGGCATGGTGCATGGTAGCCGTATCTCGATGAGATAGTCTTTGAATGGTTCTCCCACTGCTTGCTTGCGGCCTCGGATCTGGTCGTCCAATTGTTCGAAATACCTTGGCGGCAGAAAATACGTCAGAATCTCCTGGCGGAAGTGTACCCAGGAACTACCCTGTAGTTGGCTGGTACGGTGCCAGCGACTGGCTCGGTCGGTGAGTAGTTCGGCCATGCTCCGAGGCAGCTGGTTGGTGTCCACTCCGTAGGCGCGGGCGCGTTCCTCGAGTAGTTCCAGAAACGATAGTGGGTCATCCTCTCCGTTGAACTGGATGCCCCATCCGCGGATGCCGTGCGTGCGACGTGGTTATAGTCGGGCCCGCTTATGGGTGCGTCAATCGACGGTATAATTCTCTGTGTGGGCGCACGGGAGGTTTCCATAGTAGGCGGCATTGGATGATCGGCGGCTGTGACCACTGGTGGTCGGGGCGTGGGCTCTGGGGCTGCGGGGACTTGCAAGCCTGCTTTGGGGTCCCATCCTCCGGTGCCTGATGGTTCTGGAGTTGTGGGCAACGGGGACTTGGAGCGTCCTGCTGGTCTTGCGTATTGTCTCTCGAGTTCTGCCAAGCGAGTCCAGGCACCCGGCGGGAGTGGTCCTGCGACTAGTATGGCAAAGTTCTTGCGCAACTCTTCAACAGTTCCTTCGGTGTCAAATCCGGAATTCCTTGGCGAAGGCCTCCAGATCGTCTCGGCGGCGCTTGTAGATCCAGCCGATGCTGACGCATGGATTGGCGATTTGCTCGCTGGTGTGGAAATCAATGCTCGCGTCGTCGTCGTAGGCTTTTTTTGAGTTTTCCTCGGTGTTGTTTTGGGCACTTTTCACTGTTTTAGCACTTGGTCACTGTGTTTACTTTCCCGGTGGCACTCGCGACTGGATTCGGGTGGGTGTGCGAATTTGGTTTTGTACCGGACTTGTGTTCTGTGGTTAGCTCTGGTTATTCTTTCTCGGTGGCCGTGGGTCTTTAATCCACGTAGCCCCGTTTTAAGGTTTTCTTTAAGTTTCCTTGAAGTTGCCAGAAAGTTGGCTTTGAAATCTCCTTAAAGTTTCCGTAAGTCCCTGCTCGGGCGCCACTTGTAATGATACCTATCTCAGACTGTGGCGCGTGTGTCGATTCTGCATGAATCGATCGGCGCGTGGGACTGTAAATGTCCGGTGTATGGTGTTTTGTGTTGTTGGATTATATATGACAACGTAACTTAGTGCTATTAGTATGAATATGTATATGAATGCAAAAGTAACTTAGTGCTATTAGTATGAATATGTATACGAATGTAACGGTTCGCTACAATAGTGCTACCGTTAGGTCAGTGCTGTACCTGCAAGAAAACAGGACATTAAGCTCGCTTCTTACCACGATCCGCGACCGTTCAGTCCCCGAACCCCTCCCCTAACGGTCCTGGGCTCTTGGATGAGGGCCACGTCTACCGCCATCACGCCCATAAACCGCAGCAGGTCCGCCGATGGTTTACTTGAGTGATGCAGATTAATCTGCACCACCTTCATGCTGTTCAGCGGACCTGGGGTGTCGCGGTACTACTACCGCCAATTTTTACCAAAGGATATGCGGCAGTCCTTTTCAAGGAGTTTGGCCAGGCTTTCTTGACCAATACTGATCCAGAGTTCCTTGCCGTTCCCCTTGTCTCGCGCTATGGCCCGTGTGGTGGTCCAGTCTGACATTCCCAGAATCCGGTTCTGAGCCTTGATCAGGACAAGTGTGTCTTCATCCGCCTTGATTGGGAGAGGAATCCACACCTTCATGATCGTTCTCCTGGGAATCTTATCGATGGGGACCACGCAGAGAGCCGCTCCTGGCCAAAGTTCACCAAAAGACCGTGGTTTTGAAAACTCGAGAGTTTCTGCGTTACCACAGGCCACTGCTTTGGCTCCCTTATCGCAAACAAACGGGTTGTCTGCGCGAATATTGGCATCCTTCATGGCGATCAGGATCTCCGATTCTGCCTTCAGCCAGTTAACGTCCGATATCTTCCTTTTTTTGGTGGCTTCGGTCGATAATGGCTGTCTGCAGCTCAGGCGGTGCTCTAGGCTGGCCAGAATGTCCTCTGGTTTCGCCTTCTTCGGCTCGGAGGCTCTTACGGAGTCATCCGTTCTCTGCCGCTTGAACCTTGGCTCTCGACCAGTCGGTTCCACCGTTGCCTTCTGTACAGAGGGCGTTGGTGGTACCTTGCGCTTGCCGTGTTCTGCGGCTGAGGTTTGGTCTTCTCCCTCTGCTTCCCGGATACCTTCTTCACCTTTCTCTCTCGCGAGTTCGCAGACGATGACGTTGAGGGTTGGTCCACCATCGTCTTCGTGCCAGCTGCTGCTGACGGTGAAGACGACGGCAAGGGTCCTCTGCCACCGTCGCGTGTACGCTTGGGGGTCTGGTCTCCGTTGGCAGGAGCGACTCCGTTCAGCCGCTCGTACCTCCGCACGTTCTGTTCGTGCTTCTTCCTTAGGCTTCTTTCCTTCGCGGTCAGCGTTTCGGAGGTCATTGGCTTTGTAACGAACCGTTTCATTTACACTCACCATATTATACCATATGTAATACTTTATAAGACCCAATACAGAACACAAAACACCATACCACATTTTGTAACAACACAAACACCATACAATTTCCAAGTCCCACGCGCCGATCGATTTCTGCGGAATCGACACACGCGCCATAATTTCCACAAGAGTTACCCAACTCCAGTTTCCCCCGAGTTACACAAACTCCACGCAGGTCATTCCTCGGTACGACCGAGCCAATGACCACAACCTGACACTCAGCGCATTTCTCGGTGCATCCGAGGCAATGACCGTGTCGGTGGCACGCGCTGGAGAACCCGACACCAACCCAGCGCCAGACTTGCGGACTCAGCACTCGAGATCGGGCTTAAATAGCCCGAGCCCTCGATCAATCAGGGCAGTCCATCGCCTATCCTAAAACACGGCAGTCCATCGCCTATCATAAACCAACACGGCAGTCCATCGCCTATTCTACAGTAACGGCAGTCCATCGCCTAGCATAAATCAACACGCCAGTCCATCGCCGATCATAAACCAAAAGGCAGTCTATCAATTATTGGCAGTCCATCGCCTATTCTAAGTCGCGTCACCTCCGCGAACACTGTATACACGAAACCACTACACGACACAAGAAAAGACACAGAACACAAATAAAAACCAGTTAAATAATATCAAAACAAAAACCCAACAACGTGTCATCAATTCTTCGCCGAACCCTCAACGGAAATAAGGTAAACCCAACCAAATATTACCAAACACCAAAAACTCTGGTGTCAGCACTTTTCCTCACCGAGCGGTGTTAACGTTCTTGTTCATCGCCAAGTGCGAAAGCACCTACACGGTAATTAGACCCTACGCCTGCTCCACTTTCGGTCTCACGGCCAAGCCTTTGTTTTTGAAGTCCCAGCAATCTACAAAATTTCTTGTAGAGAACCCTGGACAGACTGAGCTTACCTCAGTCTGAAATAAGGTATCATTACAAGTGGCGCCCGAGCAGGGACTTACGGAAACTTTAAGGAGATTTCAAAGCCAACTTTCTGGCAACTTTAAGTAAACTTAAAGAGAAAACCGCGGGGGCTACGTGGCTTAAAGACCCACGGCCACCGAGAAAGAATAGTAGAGCTAACCACAGAACACAAGTCCGGTAAAAAACCAAATTCGCGCACCCACCCGAATCCAGTCGCGAGTGCCACCGGGAAAATATACGCAGTGACCAAGTGCAAAAACGGTGAAAAGTGCCCAAAACAACGCCGAAGAAAACTCAGTTCAATCACCATGGAAGCCTACGAAGACGACGCGAGCATTGATTTCCACACCAGCGAGCTAGTCGCCAATCCAGGCGTCAGCATCGGCTGGATCTACAAGCGTCGCCGAGATGAGCTGGAGGCCTTCGCCAAGGAATTCGAATTTGACACCGAAGGAACTGTTGAAGAGTTGCGCAAGAACTTTGCCATACTAGTCGCCGGACCACTCCGCCGGGTGCCTGGACTCGCTTGGCAGAACTCGAGAGACAATACGCAAAACCAGCAGGACGCTCCAAGTCCCCGTTGCCCACTACTCCAGGACCATCAGGCACCGGAAGATGGGACCCCAAAGCCAGCTTGCATGTCCCCGCAGCCCCAGAGCCCGCGCCGCGCCACCAGTGGTCACAGCCGCCGATCTTCCAAGGCCACCCACTATGGAAACCTCCGTGCGCCCACACAGAGAATTATACCATCGATTGACGCACCCATAATCGGGCCCAACTATAACCACGTCGCACGCACGGCAGAACGCATCCGCGGATGGGGCATCCAGTTCAACGGAGAAGATGACCCACTATCGTTTCTGGAACTACTCGAGGAACGCGCACTCGCCTACGGAGTGGACACCAACCAACTGCCTCGGAGCATGGCCGAACTACTCACCGACCGAGCCAGTCGCTGGCACCGTACCAGCCAACTACAGGGTAGTTCCTGGGCATATTTCCGCCAGGAGTTTCTGACGTATTTTCTGCCGCCAAGGTATTTCGAACAACTGGAGGACCAGATCCGAGGCCGCAAGCAAGCGGTGAAGAACCATTCAAAGACTATCTCATCGAGATACGGCTACTCATGCACCATGCCGAGTACGACCTAGCTAAGGAACTCTATAGGATCTACGACAACGCCCTGCCAGGACTCCAACTATACGTGCGACGAGACGAACTGGAAAGTTTGTCACAGCTAACCCGATTAGCGGCAGAGTACGAGCTTATTCACGAGAAGAAACACGCAACAACTCCCGCACCCATGCGAATCCCACCAAGAGACACCAGGCCGGCAAGACACAGACCGCAGAGAAGGTGAGTCCTACCGTACCCCTTTTCGGAGACCCCATTGGGATTCAGCCGACACACCGCGCAGACAGTCATCGAATCAAAATAATGCAACGAACCACGACGTCGCCCATCGAATGGTCACCACTCCCATTGCCAACCCTCGCGCAGCCTGTCGCCGATGTGGTCAAGCTGGACACGCCGCCTATGACTGCACCAACGCCTCGATCCTATTCTGCTGGGAATGTGGAAAACGCGGCACTCGGACCGTCGACTGCTGCCGTCGAACCTCGTCGGGAAACGACACGCGTCCTCGACTGACACGGGATCAGCCGAGAACGACGCCTCCACAGACCCGCAACTAAGCAACCCACTACACGTGAACGACGGCCGAATAGTGGCGATAGTGACAATAGGAGGACAAACAACGGAGGCCACCATCGACACCGGGGCGTCCCGAAGTTTCGTCAGCGACAACCTGGCCCGACAACTAAATAACAACTCCAACCTGCAAGATGCATGCGTCCGCATACGCCTGGCTGACGGCTCAGTCAGAGATCACACAAGTTCTACTGGCGCACATCAAGCTGGATCAACGAGAGGCCCAAATCCCACTCCTGGTCCTCCCTAACATGCTGGAGCAAGTTATAGTCGGCATGGACTTCCTATGTGCCATCGAAACGACGATCAATGCGGCACCACGCTGCTAAAGCTACAAGATCGCCACCTCACGCCAACGCCACCGTCAGTTCAATCCAACCATGTACAAGTCACCGAACCCAGCACCAAGAAATCTAGGTCAACAGCGAACACACTTAACCGACCTACCACAAAGAATACGGCCCCCAATATCACAACGAAGAATACGACACCGAAACCAAGCACAGCGAACACACGTCCCCGACCTACCCCAAAGACGGCGCCCAATAATGCAACGAAGAATACGACACCGAAACCAACCACAGCGAAAGCGAAGAACCGGCCCACAACGGAAAACACGAATCGAAGCAAGCACCGGTAAACTGCAACCAAGCAAACGGGAAAACGAATCCCACGGCCGCTACGGAGCACCCGCGTCCTAAGCCAAACCCAGGAACACACATCCCAAACACACCACGAGGATCTCACACACGAGACAAGAATCAACACACGTGAACCAGGCGCTCGACACAGGAAGCCCAGGATCAAAACAAACTACAGGGGCACACGCATCCCGAACCCACCACAAGGATCTCACCCACGAGACAAACCCCAACGAACTGGAACCCGCTCGACACAGGAAGCCCTGGTCCAAGTTCAGCCACCGCGCACCCATGTACCCTACCACCCTCAACGGAGAAGGGGAACCCACGGACACCCTCAAAGACGACAACCAGCCCCGAACAACGACAACGGCAGCAACAGTGTAACAACCAAACCACGAGGGAAACAGCCACGCAAATCCCTTACTGGTCGGGTCCAATCATCGAACTCCTATCCACAGAACCTCTACACTCGGGTCCGGATTCTAACCCGATGACTCCCCGAAACACCGAATGCCGCCCTGTCGTACCCACGGCCGACGCCACCCGATTTTCGCCAACACACTGGAGTACCTTCCGCGTACTGACGTGCCCACTAGCGCCATGCACCACGCCATGCCCTAGCACCACGTCCGAAATCTTCGTCGCCCAAACAAGTCGTTGCTGCGAAAACAGAGTCGTCACTGAGACCCGCCTGGCCATACGTAGATCTGGAACGTTACGACCCAGGTATACCGCCAGTCCCACGAAGCTACGCCACTCACGGCCAACGCTACCCCGATCGTCGCCCACATAAGCGACTACCCACGTAGGATCGAACACCCCAGCGCGTTCGACACAACTATCCTCCCAGAAGACCCCAGCCAGCCCAAGGACCCCGAAACCCCCGATCTCACCGACCCCGACCCTGAACTGATCTCCGATCCCTGGCCGCCGGACATAGCGCCACAGATCCAAGAATTTCTGGACACAGAACTTCCAAAGTTCAATAATCTCCACGGGACCTCCAACATCGCCGAGCACACCATCGTCATGAGGGATAATCGACCCATCAAACAGAGGTACTACCCAAAGAACCCAGCCATGATGCGGATTATCGATGAGCAAGTCGACCAATTGATCCAAGAAGGTCTCATCGAACCCTCACGAAGCCCACACAGCGCCCCCATCGTACTCGTACGTAAAAAAGAACGGCAAATGGCGCATGTGCGTTGACTACCGACAACTCAACACTCACTCTATTCCTGACGCCTACCCACTGCCCAGAATCAACTACATCTTGGAGCGCCTACAGAACGCACGCTTCATAACCACCCTCGATCTAAAAATGGATACTGGCAAATACCCATGGCTAACGGAAGCAGAGAAGCCACCGCCTTCACGGTCCCCGGCAGAGGTCTCTATCAATGGAAAGTGATGCCCTTCGGATTACACTCTGCACCAGCAACATTCCAACGGGCCCTTGATACTGTGATCGGTGCCGACATGGAACCCAATATGCATTCGCATATTTAGACGACATTGTCGTCATCGGACGAACTTCAAGGACCACCTACACAACCTGACAATAGTCCTCTCGCCTTCGAAAAGCGAACCTACGGATAAACGCGGAAAAATGCACCTTTTTCCCAAAGCCGGATCAAATATCTTGGTCACGTCATCAGCGAAGAAGGTATCCACACAGACCCCGACAAGATTGCTGCCGTCAAAGAACTTAAGCCACCCACGAACCTAAAGGAACTACGCCAGTGCATCGGAATGGCATCATGGTACCGAAGATTCGTTCCAAACTTTGCTACAGTAGTCCAACCAATGTCCCAGCTACTCAAGAAAGGACAAACATGGGCGTGGACCGCAGATCAACAAGCGGCCTTCGACCAACTAAAGGAACTACTCACGACCGCTCCTGTACTTGCTTGCCCCGATTTCAACGTCAAGTTCTCACTACAAACCGATGCGAGTAACCTCGGCATAGGCGCCGTACTCACGCAAAGAGATCGACGGAAAGGAACGCGTCATCGCCTACGTAAGCCGACGCTTGAACCAGGCCGAGGGAAACTACTCCGCCACAGACAAGGAATGCCTCGCCGTCATTTGGGCAATCCGAAAACTACGCTGCTACCTAGAAGGATACCGGTTCGACGTTATAACCGACCAACTCGCGCTGAAATGGCTGAACACTCTGGAAAGCCCCTACGGAAGAATAGCGAGATGGGCGCTCGAACTAACAGTATCAGTACGACGTCCACTATAGACCAGGGAAACAAAACGTGGTTGCCGATGCCCTGTCCCGACAACCCTGGAGACGCTAGCAAGAATCAAAGAGGACACAACATCTTGCCCCTGGCTCACACGACGGATTCAGCAAACCAAAGAGGAACCCGATAAATACCCCGACTACGTCATCGAGAATGGAGAACTCTACAGGCATCTGGGCCACGGAGCCGACGATCACGACTACGTGTCATGGAAACTTTGCGTCCCAAAGACCGACGCCAAAAGAGTACTCAAGGAATGCCATGATCAGCCCACGGCGAACCACCTCGGCATTCGCAAAACCATCACACGGATAACACAACGATACTATTGGCCCGGCCTATATCGCGATGTGCGAAAATACGTACGCAGCTGTTTGAGCTGCCAAAAGTTCAAGGCACTGCAACGCAAGCCCGTGGGTAAGATGCTTACCCGCAGGGCAGAAGAACCATTCGCCACACTATGCGCCGACTTCGTAGGGCCACTTCCCCGATCAAAACGAGGGAACACTATGCTTCTGGTATTCTTCGACACCTTCACAAAATGGGTCGAACTAGTGCCCTATAAGAAGGCTACCACCGCCACTCTAGAGCTAGCTTTTCGGGAACGCATTCTAAGTCACTTCGGCGTACCAAAACGATTCGTCTGTGACAATGGAACACAGTTCACCAGCCGCTCATTCCGCCTGTTTATGCAAACAGCCGGCGTTGATCTGCAACACACCGCACCGTATTGCCCCCAGGAAAACCCTACGGAGCGGGCCAATCGGACAGTGAAGACTATGATTGCACAATTCGTAGAGGATCATCAAAACACATGGGACGAACTCGTACCCGAAATCTCACTAGCAATCAACTCCAGTGTCTCGGAAACAACTGGATTCAGCCCGCCTTCCTGCTACACGGGAGAGAACCTCGCTTACCTGGAGCACTATACGACGAAGTTACACCCGGGACAGGAAGCCCTCCGGATACAGCTCACACTAAGGCAACCCGACTAAAAAATATTCGCGATGGTGCGGAACAACATTCAGCGGGCGAGTCAAGAACAATCCCGTCACTACAATCTTCGCCGACGACAATGGCGCCCCACGGTGGGTCAACTAGTATTGATCAGGCAACACCACCTCTCCAACGCAGCCGACGGTTTCGCTGCAAAATTGGCCCCAAAATATGATGGTCCATACAAAGTCCAAGGTTTTGCGTCAACAAATATCGTCAAGTTGCAACACCCCCGGAAGTCGGAAACTGAAAGTCGCAAATATCAACGACCTGAAAGAGTACCACGACACGTTGGACAGCGACCCTGCTGAGGAAGCGATCACAACGACCCCCTGACGACGGAAAACCACCAATAGAAACGCCAAAACACGCCAAAGCGGCCAATTGCAACCCCACCCGGAAGAAAGGGGGGGGTGTAACGAACCGTTACATTTACACTCACCATATTATACCATATGTAATACTTTATAAGACCCAATACAGAACACAAAACACCATACCACATTTTGTAACAACACAAACACCATACAATTTCCAAGTCCCACGCGCCGATCGATTTCTGCGGAATCGACACACGCGCCATAATTTCCACAAGAGTTACCCAACTCCAGTTTCCCCGAGTTACACAACTCCACGCAGGTCATTCCTCGGTACGACCGAGCCAATGACCACAGCCTAGACTCAGCGCATTTCTCGGTGCATCCGAGAATGACCGTGTCAGTGGCACGCGCTGGAGAACCCGACACCAACCCAGCACCCAGACTTGCGGACTCAGCACTCGAGATCGGGCTTAAATAGCCCGAGCCCTCGATCAATCAGGGCAGTCCATCGCCTATCCTAAAACACGGCAGTCCATCGCCTATCATAAACCAACACGGCAGTCCATCGCCTATTCTACACAGTAACGGCAGTCCATCGCCTAGCATAAATCAACACGCCAGTCCATCGCCGATCATAAACCAAAAAGGCAGTCTATCAGCCAACGTTATTGGCAGTCCATCGTCTATTCTAAGTCGCGTCACCTCCGCGAGAACACTGTATACGAAACCACTACACGACACAAGAAAAGACACAGAACACAAATAAAAAACCAGTTAAATAATATCAAAACAAAAACCCAACAACGTGTCATCAATTCTTAGCCGAACCCTCAACGGAAATAAGGTAAACCCAACCAAATATTACCAAACACCAAAAACTCTGGTGTCAGCACTTTCCTCACCGAGCGCGACACCGAACGGTGTTAACGTTCTTGTTCATCGCCAAGTGCGAATTACCTACACGGTAATTAGACCCTACGCCTGCTCCACTTTCGGTCTCACACGGCCAAGCCTTTGTTTTGAAGTCCCAGCAATCTACAAAATTCTTGTAGAGAACCCTGGACAGACTGAGCTTACCTCAGTCTGAAATAAGGTATCATTACAGCTTATACCACGAAGCTATTTTTACCGATGCCCTGTATCCCGAAATCCGTTTTCGTCGGGTCTGAGCCTCCTCCTCCGTCCCAGGTAGTGGACTCGAGTCGACCTGGATGTTGGGAGCTGTTACTTGTGGCTCCGCCTTCTGCAGCTCCTCGCTGTGTCCAAGACGAGAGAAGGCCTTGGCCAACTCTGCCTCCGACACTGAGGGGCCAGTGAAGACGAAGCTTCCGTCGCTAGTTCACGGTTCCAGGTCCTCAATCGTCCCTCTCTGCCTGCGGACCCTCCTTTCGCTTGTGGCATTACACGATTTGGCAGCCAAGCTCTCCACTGCCATCTCTGGTTTCCTGCAGTCACAGGATATCGACGCCGGGGGCCTACGCTCGCACCCACAATCACTGCCGGTACTGGGTATCCGACTCCCTGCACCTTAACTGAAAAATCGTTATCGAACATTTCCCCATAACGGATGCGTTTCAGCCCTACCGCCAGGGTGAACATCTTTTAGCTTCAGCGATCTTTCAAGATCTTTCCGATCTTGACCTGCCCGGCTTGGTTGGCACTTCTGGCAGCGTGTGCTGCCGCCAGTATAGCTCTCGGGGTCCTTACGCTTACTAAACCCCCTCATCACGGCAAGATGGTAGATCGCCGAGGAGGCACAACAAACATAAAAAACACTCGAAAAAATATTAGATAACTATGTAGCTGACCCTTTGGGCTAACTTTGTTCTGTCTTAAAGGTAATAAATGAGCAGACTTATCAAGGTAAATTTTTTATTTCAATAATTAATGTAGATAAATTAAACGAGAAAGAACATACGGAGTCGCTGTGAACGCGACTCTACTTTTATACCCGAACTCAGTCAGTACACATGTGATTTATGTGGAATTTTCAAATGTTTTATCAGTTTTACATGTTAAATTTTGTTGCTTCATCTGTCATCTACAACTACATCATCTACACTTCTCACAGCAACACACGTACACTGCACGAGGCAGAATGTGTCAGCACTGTGTGAGTGTGAGAGAATCAGTAGCGGCTTTCAACCCTAAAAATGACTTAAGCTGCGAGGGGAAGGGGAAATTTCTGCTGAAATTTAATCATTGTGGCTACAATAATGATCCGATCTGAACCAAATTCGGGAATCTGTTAGATATGGTCATTCTCTACGATACTGAATTTTTCGTTTTTATCTATCTTCAAAATTGTGGATTTTCGTCTTTTGTGCTGGCAGAAGGGGGCGGGGCGAAATTTTGAAATACACTTGTTCGGTTTGCTATCACAGGAGTGTGAACAGAAAGTTTGCTTGCTCCATCTCTTATACTCTCTGAGATCCATGCCCTCATTTGTACGAAAGGGCAAAACCGACGCGTTGGTGTGTGAGTGCGAGCGAAAGGGAACGATGTTTTTTAAAATAGTATTCTCTATCGTGGCTATTTCAGATTTCAGATTTGGGCCTCTGATAGTATGGTATTTCTCTATGATTCTGCATTTTTTGTTTTGTGCTATCTTTAAAATTGTGGACGCCACAGATGTGCTCCCTTTTTTGGGGCGGAAGTGGGCGGGGCAAAATTTTAAATTTTAATTTTCTAGGAGTGAGATACCACATCACTCTGGAAAAAAATTTGGTTGCTCTAGCTCTTATAGCCTCCGAGCAATGGGAGACAAGACGGACGGACGGACAGACAGGGCTATATCGACTCGGCTATTGATGCTGATTAAGAATATATATACTTTATATGGTCGGAAATTATTCCTTCTCTACACACATCCACTTTTAGCACAAATACAATATACCCTTTTACTCTTCGAGTACGGGTATAATATATATATAGTTTACACACATCGTCATCCGCCATAAAATAAGTATATCCCCTAAAATCGCCGAGGGCCGGTTGAAAAAAATAATTGCATTTGATTGAATTCGCAAAACACATTCTAACTAACTTAATTTTGTATCGTATCGTTACTTTGTTTATTTTTTGTTCGAGTCTTGCCTGAAGGCATTCAATTAAGTTTTTCCGGCGACCTATCCTATTTCACTGAATTAGAGTATTGAATGGTCAGAACCACTTAACTACTTATGTATGTATGTATGTATGTATGTATGTATGTATGTATGTACATATATACTACTCTTGCATGTTAAGAGCTAGTACCTGAATTAAGAAAAACAAAAACAAGGGAACTTTTAAAAGGGAGGACACTCGTTTTTTTTTTTATTTCTCTCATATTTTTACTTATATTGTTAACTTGCATATGGAAAAAATATATTTAAACTACAATTGTATGTATACATATTCGACAATATTACACCTTAACCAGTTAACATTAAAAAAATAATCCGTGGTTTACTGCAATAAATGGTATGGTATAAAATTATAAAATCCCAGAAAGTGCTGTATCGTGTTCAGTAGGATGTTCACTTTGACGTTTGAACCTGGCTTGATTCAACGGGGCACCTAAAAAAATATGTATTTTTAATTAGAAAATTTAGTCTATTTGACAAATTTAAAATTAAATAATTTAAATTTAACAGGATTCAAATAAAAAAGGAATAAGAGTGATCAAATAACACAGGGAGACAAAATGAAACTTTTGTAATGTACGAGACGTGACTAAGTTTACACTTCTCGACAAAATATAACTTTTTTTTCCAAAAAGGAACCAAAACATTTTCTTATAGATTTGGGGCTTTTCATTTTTAAATGGGTTTTAGTCTTTCCACGGCAGAACTTTTTTTAAAGAAGTTTGAAATTTGTATTTCTTTATGGTTGTTGCAGAGGTCGCGCTTTTTATTTTCTACATAACTAATCATCTTTGCCATTCTAAAAAAATAATAGGTGCAGCTACATATGTACATATATGTAGATGAATTGAAGCCAAACTCTTTACGATTACAGCTTACCGTCTGAAAATTAATGATTTTGTGTGAACTTGTTGTTTAATTTTGGCTTTAAAGACTCAGAAAAAAATTAGAAAAAAAATTATCCATGGGTCCATGTTTTTATGACGTTGCATAAATAAAGCGTCGGTCAAAGTGTTGTTCATACAAATCTATAGAGAAACGGCTCAGCAAAAATATGTTGACCAACCTTTCGAAAATGACATTTGTAACGTTGCTTGTTGTTATTTGGTATGTAATTCAAATTTTAAATATGTTCAATTCAAAAGTGTAAAAATAGGCATTGCTTTTGGGCCAACCCAAAAATCTCTTTGATTACAATTTAAAACAAATTATTTTTTTCCCATTTTTCCCTACACCTGTCTCTCATTCTTCTAATATCAACACCAGCTCTTCTGTATCTGCATATAGTACATACATATGTACATATGTACACTTATGGACAATATAATAGGTGTGAAGTTTTTTTTTTATATCGCTCTAAATCGATATAAGCATATCTTTTATATGGAAACTACACTTTTTTATAATATGCTCATACTGAAACCTCGGGATTTATTAGCTTTCTGGGAAAAATTTTAAATTGTTTTGTGCTTAGACTGCAAATTCGGCTGGTCAATAAAATACATACATAGGTGTATAAAAACAAAACATTCATTTGTAGTTTATGAAGATAATTATTTGGTTGCAAAAGGTAAGGTATTAGGAAAATATAACTAAGTGGGGACTTAGCCTCCATTACAATTTGCGTTAGATGGGCCGTGGGCGTTCAAAACTTATATCAATTGTCTTTAAACAAAAAGTAAAAACAGGTTCACAAACCCTTTAATTTACAAGAAAATTAAAGTTTTCGTGAAATCCGCCAATTTTGGCTGGACACAATAATAGGTGTACGAAGATAAATGTTTTAAATTAAATCGATATTTTTTACTATTTTTGGTCTTGTTTTATAATAAATTGAGTATCTGGCAGCTAATACTCGGTATATCAGCCATTATTTTGCAGGACTTTCTCCATTCGTCTTGGCATGGAGAATATTAACTTGCGACAAGTTCCAATTGGAATGTTGTACCATGCTCTTTGGAAAATATCCCAATATTGATTTTTATTTCGACAAAAAGTCTTTCCGACATTTCTTTTGAGTTCACCCCAGAGATTCTCGATGGGATTGTGGTCCGGGGATTGACTTGACCACTCAAGAACATTCACATTTTGCTCTCGGAACCAATCCTTTACTACTTGAGAGGCGTGATTCGGGTCATAATCCTACTGGAACTTCCAGGAAAGTGGCATATTATCCTCGGAATATGGTAGCATCACCGTTTCTAATAGAACTTTGTATACGAATCGGACCAACATCATACCATGATAAGCAGCCCCATACCATTATACCACCTTCATGTTTCAAAGTTTTTACATGTGTACCTGGGATCAAATTTTTTGCCTTGCGGACGACGAAAATTCCCTTTGGCATAATTTTTTATCCATTTCCATTCCGTCACTGCAGTGCGGAGGAAGAAAAACCCTAACCTAAATTTGCCGACTGAGTTGACCGTGATGACAAAATATTCCCAATTTTGTTGTCAATCGTGCTGGAAGAGTCTCACCTATTTTTTAGAATTTTTCTATGCATTGGTTACGAAGGTTTTAAGATCGTTTTCAATAACCTGGCAATGGATTTATAAATTTGTCTTCCATTTTGGAGACGTCGAATGAGACTTTTCTCCTCCGCACTGCAGTGACGCCCACGGCCCATCTAATACAATTTTAATGGTTGATAAGTCCCCATTTAGTTATAGTTTCCTAATACCTTACCTCCTGCAACCAAATAATTATCTTAATAAGCTACAAATTCATGTTTTGCTTCATACACCTATTTTATTGACCAGCCGAAATTGCAGTCTAACCAATAAAACAACCCAGAAAGCTAAATTGATATCGATTTAAAACGATATTTAAAAAAAACTTCACACCTATTATATTGTCCATAAGTTATATGTATATAGTTTTCGATGGGGGCGTGTCGGAATTTTTTGGTATCACAGGACTTGGACAGAAAGTTTGGTTGCTTTAAAGGCAGTTTAGTCTTATAGACGGGGCGTTTTGACATTTCTGGGGAGTGAAAATCACATTTTTCTGGGAAAAAAATTTGGTTACTCTAACTCTTTTTGTTTGATTCCGAGCAATGGGCAAAAACAAGACGGACAGACAGACGGACGGACAACATGGCTATATCGACTACGCTATTGAGGCTGATCAATAATAAATATACTTTATGGGGTCGGAAACGCTTTCTTTTTAAATGTTACAAACATCTACTTTTTTCGCCACAAATACAATATACCCTTTGAATCTTCGAATGGGTATAAATATATTAAAAAACGGGTATCTAAAACTGAATAAAAGCTTAATATTTCGAAGACGGTAAGCTGAATCACAAAAAAAGTGTTTAGGCCCACTCTTTAACTGCATTTATCCCTTTTTATACTTTTTTATCAGATCAGATACCCAGATAAATTTTCAGCAGCGATCGTCCCCACCCCTCGCAACAAAAGCGACATTTAGGTAGATGACAGATGCAGCAAAAATTTAAAATTAAAAACGATAAACATTTTTAAAATTCCCACATATGTCATACCGACTTAGTACGGGTATAAAAAGTGAGTTTCGCGTAACGGCGACACCACACGTTCTTTCTCCCCTTTGTGTAAATCTTAATCTTACATTTATTTTTAAAATCATAAAAAATGTTTGTTCCTTGAGGAAAAATCTTGTTAGGGTGTGTAATGCTCTAATCATTCGACTGCTTTAATTATATTCAACCTTCCTGCGCTTGCTTTTCTTTAATTTTTGTTGTGCCTGTCCTGCCCCTTTGCCGACAAAAGATAGAATGTAGATAGACTTTTTCGTGCGCAAAAAAGTACTATCAATTTTGAAAATGACCAGTATTCATCCGTATTTTGGTTAGGTTTGGTTTTATGGGGCTGCTCTACCGATGAAGTCGAGGTCACTCAGGCAAAAACTGCCAAACCTTCATGCCCATAAATCGGTGTTTACTTTTTATGGAATCACAGTTGATATTCGTATGAGACTGATAACAAATTTTTTAGGGAAAAAAATGTTTTCTAGGGTCTGTTTGAAAGTACCCATTCAAGGAAAAAAAGGTCGATAGATACTAGAAAAGCAGCCAATATATTTTTTGGTATTCGTTGGTATGTTTTTTAGCCCCTCGAAAAAAAATAGCACTATGTTCTATCTTCTGCTAGTAAACAGAAAGTAAACATTATTAAAATGAAGGGGCAGGTTCAAAAGTTTTGACCAAACAAGCGGCTAGGGTTTAAATTAGAAAAAGTATTATTAAACCAGTAAAGGAGGTCGAAAAAGCAGCTGTTGTGGAATTTGCGTAGTAAGCAAAATTTTGATGCAAATGCTATAAAAAGCTTACAGAGTTTTTGGCCACTGAGATGAATATAAATTAATTTTAAAATGTAATTATATGTTTTAAGCTTAAACTCAGATCGAACAAACTGAAAAATCTGAAAAAAATGGAAGCGCTGGGGACCCATTCTTCATGCAACGACGTTGCTTGGTCAGATCTGTAGTTGAAAATACGCTTGTCTACCGCCAGGCTTCGAAAGCTGAAAAAAAATTCGACGGACCGCTTATGCTGCGGGAATGCATCATCTCCAACAATGAAATATGGAAGCTCGCTCTCCATTTACCACATTTTCGTCAAAACTGCAGTTTTTTGATAACAACGCTTTTCCTAGCTTACATTCATGTCTCCATCACTTCCATTGGCATCAACATCGAGGAGAGTAACCGTACGGAATCAGTGTACGCCTCTGGTTTTACACCAGTGGCCGCTATGTTCGTGATGACATTGTTCTGTTCTGTATGTTCTGTTTGCTAGCAAAATATATAACATATATATCTTTCTCAACATCTAGGAACATACCAACGAATACCATCAATACATTCGGCTGCTTTTTTTAAAGTATCTATCGACCTTTTTTTTTCCTTGAACTGAGTACTGTTGTCGACAATCACCATAGATAATAGTTTTTGCCTGACAAAATTTCTTATCTTTCTTTCTTGATTCTGTTCCTGAGCTGTTTTTTTGATCCGATCTGAACTAAGCTCAAGACTGGAGAGATATGGGAACCGCTCACCCAGTTCACTTGGTCCTATTCAATACTCAGCAAAACCTAATTTTATTTTCCTCAAGGAACCATACCGACTTTTATCATTGATTCGGAGCTTCAACATTTTTTTAATGAAATTTTTTACTTTTCTACAAAATCAATTTTTTGTTTTAATTTAAAAGTCTCTAATTTTTTCCATATTTGACAGTATCTTACATCTGGATGTAATGAACTTTGCCGTTCTCAAAGCTAAAACAGAAATAAATGGATCTAACCATTTTGTTGTTTGACTGTACTCTGCTGAGTTTAATGATCCGATCCGATGAGCGTTTCTTCGATAGATATGACCATATCGGTCTCTATGTTTTTGCAGGATCGCTGTATTTTCTTGCTTTCAAAATTGTGGATCGCTACTTCAGATATGCTCTCCGTTAGAAGAGGGGAAAGAAGGGCCTTCGCTCTACCGATTCTCGCTCTGCCTGAATATCTTTAGTTATGAAAAAATTTGTTTTCTTCTCCTTAGACAAGTGGCCTTTCTATAGTGTTGTTCATTGGAAAAGACGGACAGCTGCTACGCGGACGGAACATTGTGTTCCGTTTTGCCTGCGCTAAACGCACATCAAGAATATAAATACATGTTATATGGTCGTGCTTTTCCAGCATCTGTCATCTACATCTACATTTTACTTCTCCCAACACCCTGCGAGGCAGAGGGTTGGGGTATAAAAATGGAGAAAATGAATTTCATCATTGTGGCTACAATAATGATCCGATCTGAGTCAATCGGGAATGTGGTAGATATGATCATTCTCTGTATCACAGGAGTTTGGACTGAAAGTTTGGTTGCTCTGGGCTCTTATAGTCTCGACTCGTTTTTTGTGTGAGTCCGAGCTATAGAGATGACCTTTCTGATTACTTGGAACACACTGTAGTATTCCGATCTCAAGATCTAGAAGATAAGATAATTTTTATCATACTGCGTTTATGGTTTTCTTATGTATATATTCTAAATTGCGGTTGGCACAAGATTTTCCAGGAAATTGGTGCGGGGAAAGGAATGGTTTAAGCAGATATCTCATAAACTGATAAAACAAAAGGTTTTTGACATTTATTAGATCATTGTTAAAACGTCAAAACCATTTTCCATATTACTATATTTTTAGTTGGTCCGTTACTACTAGGTGGACTGAAAGAGTCCTCCTTGGAAGGGAACAAAATTTTTTTTTTTTTCAATTTTTTTATTTTATTTAATATTGTCCTCTTTTTAGGACGATACACCTATTCACAATTTTGCAATTTTTTTTATCCCGTCTGAATAGTAGTTTTAGAAGGTCTCCAAAATACCCCTCCGCGGCGTCGATGTTTCTCCTCTCGTGAGCTAGATTTTTTAATTAATCAGCCATCTTTTGAGGTTTGGGAAGAGATAGTAGTCCTAGGAACCAAATCAGTCAAATAAAAAGTGGATGGGGAAGAAACTTTCTGCATAACCGAACACTCTTTTTGTGCGCACCAAAATGCCAAAAGTCATCCATTAAAACAATTTTTTTCTCAACAAAAATTTTTTAATGTATGCCTAAATAAGAATGGACTACAATCGAACAAATTTTTGTGGATACAAGGGCATATGGCGCTCAAAGGAGGTTAGATTTCAGATGCCCACCTAAAATTTGGAGGTGTTGGATGTATAAAATAATAAATCCTTTGAAAATGCTTTTAAATTAAAACCAAACGAAATTCGATTTCTTAGTTTAAAAGTTGTATACGGTTGGACTGGTTTTAAGGTTATAAGTATTTAAATTATTTTTTATTTTGTATTCAAATCGATTTGGTTAAACGAGCGGTTACCACTTTAATAATATTTTGAGATTGATTTAAATATATTCTTACCGATATAACTCAATAAAACCGGCAAGAAGATATATCCCATGAGCTGCTCCAATTACAACAATTCCAAATACATACGAAAATAGAAAACTTGAAATATTTGACTTTTAATAAACGCCAGCACTAAAATGCCTGCAAACTTGGTAAGCGTTATACCAAAAAAAATGGAACTACCCGTTTTTCGTTAAACTATCAGAAGCTCGATTTATTTGAGTAATATCTTTGGATAGAGAAAAGGTGTTCACTAAGTGCGAACAGAATTCTACTGATATTCCAACTGCCATAACAAGATTACTATCCTTGTGAAACAGCATTCAGAGAAATATTCCAATAATACATTAAACCTCCTAAATCAATAACAATCATGGTTATTGTAATAAACTACCACCAATGCGGAATGTATATCAAAACCCAAATAAATATATGTAACTATAAAAAATAGAAAGAACAGATATGCCCATGCTTTTTAATGTATCAACCACATGGTTAAATATTTGTTCATAAAAATCATAAAATACTGACCGATGGAAAAAAACTTCGGCATTAAGAGCTGATTCGATAGGATAGGTACACCAAAAGGATATTAATCTTCCTTGCAAAATTTGTGTTATATTTTTTTGATATCTTTCTGGCTGATTGTAACGCTAAAAAGTAGTCTTCTGATTTTTAGTATGGTATGGTAAGCCATATAATATGAGGCATCAACTTGTAGCCTTTTTCTGATCAATGGAATATCTAATGGCTCCGCTATATGCAGCATGACCAGCTTTGGCACATGAGTCGTCTGGATTATCCTTTTAAAAAATGGCAAGTACTCTCCAAAGTCATGTTCGTCTGGCCGTTGAAGAGAATTTTTGCTAATTTCGCAAGGTGAACACGAAGTATCTGAAATAGTACATAAATTTAAAAAAATTATTTTATTTTAAATAAAAAATTTTTTTTATTATCTTTTATTTGTTGACTACCTTTCTATGTATATTATGTAAAATAGCAGGTCTGCGACAAAGTGTAAACTTTTGAATTTACTTCGCTCGATAAAATGAAACATTGTGAGTCGGAGCGGGCGCGACACTTTTATACCCGTATACATATGTGAGCCTATATATATATATATATATATATATATATATATATATATATATATATATATTTATATATATCCCATTATCCGCCAGAGGGCGTACGCAAAGGCAGTTTGTGTGAATATGCAGAGAATGAGCAGCGGCTGCGCAAATTTTCTTTTTTCGTTGTTTCTTCAAAATTGTGTACGCTGATTTGTTTGATTGCGCTGATGGCGCAAAGAAAAACACAAATCCAACCAAGAAAATGTATTTTCTTTTACGTTTCTTTTAAGATAAAAATATTAATGTTTTAAAATATGTATTATATTTAAAAAGCATAAGTTACATTATTCGCCAAAATTTGAATACAATTTGAATTTGAATGGGAACAATAATAAAAAAATTGGACATCCAAAGTTTGCTTACTTGTTGAAAGCAGAAGAATCACAAAAAAAGCAAAAAAAAGAAGCTCCATCAAAAGATCTAGGTACAACGTCTCTTTGTTGATTCAAGCAATTTAAGGCCTAACTAACTTTTTGAGGATTTCGCAGATGAAAAGGGTTGGGGGGGCTCACTGATCTTAACCAGATTCGGGAATCTGGTAGATTTTATCATTCTCTACGATACTGCATTTTTATACCCACACTCGCATAGTAAAAGGGTATTTGGTAAAAGTGAATGTGTTTAACAGAGAGAAGGAAGCGTTTCCGACCCCATAAAGCCATATATATTCTTGATCAGCATCAATAGCCGAGTCGAAATAGCCATGTCTGTCCGTCCGTCTGTCTTGTTTGTAGCCCATTGCTCAGAGGCTTTAAGAGCTAGAGCAACTAAATTTTTTTTTCCAGACTGATGTGCCATCAAGAAAAGTATATCCCCAAAAATTTGTGTCCGCCGGTTGAAAAAAGATGAATGTCGACATTTGAAGGTGAAAAAACGAAAAATACAATGTTGAAAAATGACCATGTATCGTATCGTTGCCGAATTTGGTTTAGTTCGAGTCTTTATTGAAGCCACAATGATGAAGTTTTTCAACAGCTAGCCGCCTAAACCTTCAGCCTTGCATTGTTGAATGTGAGAAGAATCCACTTGTACAGTTGCGAAAAAATAATAGCATGTATGTAACAAATTTTTAGTACATATAAAAATGCTTTTTTATGTTAAGTTTGGTAATCCCCATTAACAAAAACAAAAACAAGGGAACTTTTTTAAAAGGAGGACAGTCCATTTTTTTATTTCTGGGGTATTTTACTTAAATTGTTAACAAAATATGGAAAAAAAATTTAAACTACAATTGTATGTATACATATTCGACAATATTTCGCGGAACCAGTTAACATTAAAAATAATCCGTGGTTTTGACTACGAATAAATGGTATGGTATAAAAAAGTAAAAATAATAAAGTTGTATCGGTTCGTAGGAAGCACACTTTGACGTTTGAACCTGGCTTGATTCAAATTGATATTGACCTAAAAAATTACAGAGATTTTAATTGTAAAATGATCCTTTGACAAATTTATTTAGAACGCCAGAAATTTAACAGGATTCAAATAAAAAACGGGAATAAAAAAAAACGATCAAATAACACATGTCCACAAAATGAAACTTTGTAAAGAACGAGACGTGACTAAGCCTACTACCGAGCTCGAAAAAATATAAAAAAAAATTCCAAAAGGAACCAAAACATTTTGCACATATAGATTTGGGGCTTTTAATTTTAAAGCCTGCAGCCCAAGAACGGTAGAACTTTTTAAAGAAGTTTGAAATTTGTATTTCTTATGGTTGTTGCAGAAACCATGCAAATTTTATTTTCCAAAATAACTAATCATCTTTGCCATTCTAAAAAATAATAAAGTGGTTATATTTGATGTACATATATCCCGATGAATTGAAGCCAAACTCTTTACGAGTACACCACAACAACTGAAAAAATGGAGGGTGTAGTGAAATTGTTGGGCCTAATTTTGGCTTTAAAGTAGGTCCAGAAAAATTAAAAAAAATTATCCATGGGAATCCATGGAGACAGGTATGACGTTGCAGAAATAAAGCCGCGGTCAAAGTGTTGTTCATACAAATCTATAGAGAAAAACGGCTCAGCAAGAATATGTTGACCAACCTTTCAAAATGAAAATTATAAACGTTTTGTTGTTGCCTTTGGTATGTAATTCAAATTTTAAATATGTTCAATTCAAAAGTGTAAAATAGGCATTGCTTTTGGGCCAACCAAAAAATCTCTTTGATTACAATTTAAAAGAAATTATTTTTTCCCATTTTTCCCTACAAACGATGCCAGGATTAGTCTAATATCAACACCAGCTCTTTTCTGTATCTGCATATAGTACATACATATGTACATATGTAATTATGCATATAGACAATATAATAGTTCAAAGTTTTTTTACTAATGAATCTAAATCGATATAAGCATATTTTTTATATTGAAACTACATTTTTTATAAAGTGGTCATATTTTTTTTCGCCTATTTTTTAGCTTTCTGGGAAAAATTTTAAATTGTTTTGTAAAAACTGCAAATTCGGCTGGTCAATTTTTTACATACATAGGTGTATAAAGCAAAACATTTCATTTGTAGTTTATGAAGATAAAATTTGAGTGCAAAAGGTAAGGTATTTAAAAAATATAACTTGTGGGGGACTTAGCCTTATTTTTTTTGCAGCTTAGATGGGCAGATGGGCGTTCAAAAACTTATATCAAATGTCTAAACAAATTTAAAATTCCACACAAACCCTTTAATTTACAAGAAAATTAAAAGTAGTTTCGTGAAATCAGCCAATTTTGGCGTTTACACCCGTAATAAAGAGTAAAAAGGGTAAATGTTTTTGTTAAAAGTGATATTTTTTTACTATTTTTGGTCTTGTTTATATTCTTGATTGAGTATCAATATCCGAGTCGAATATCCATGTCTGTCTGTCCATCCGTATTTTGCATTGTCACAGTCCATTCGTCTTGGCAAATGGAGGATATTAAATTTTTAAGTTCCAATTTGACATGTTGTACCACTGAGTTTGGGTAAAATATCCCAATATTGATTTTATTTCGACAAAAACGTCTTTCCGACATTTCATGATTTTGAGTTGGTAATCGGAGATTCTAGATGGGATTCATGGTCCGGGAGTCTTGACTTGACCATATAAGAACATTCACATTTTGCTCAGAACCAATGTTTACTACTTGAGACCAGTGATTCGGGTCATAATCCAACCATGGAACTTTTACAGGAAAGTGGCATATTATCCTTTCGACGACGAACATAGCATTTGGCATTTCTAAAAGAAATTTATATACGAATCGGACCAACATCATACCATTTCCCAGCCCCATACCATTATACGCCAGGTTCTTCATTTAGTAAAAGTTTTACATGTACCTGGGATCAAATTTTTTGCCTTGCGGAAACGACGAAAATTCCCTTTGGCATAATTTTTCCATTTCCATTCCGTCGCTGCAGTTCGGAGGAGAAAATATTCCCACCTTGTTGTCAATTTGCTGACTGAGTTGAACTGTTATGAAACTAAATATTCCCAATCATCGGTTGGCAATTTTCGGTGTTGGAAGAGTTTCACCTATTTTTTCCAATTTTAATGCATTGGTTACGAAGGTTTGAGATCGTTTTAATAACCTGGCAATGGATTTATAAATTTGTCTTTCATTTTGGAGAGACGACGAATTAGACTTTTCTCCTCCTCCACACTGCAGTGACGCCCAATGCCCATCTAATACAATTTTAATGGTTTTTAATTCCCCATTTAGTTATATTTCCCTAATACCTTACCTACTGCAACCAAATAATTATCTTAATAAGATACAAATTATTGTTTTGCTTCATACACCTTTTTATTGACCAGCCGAAATTGCAGTCTAACCAATAAAACAACCCAATTATTCCCAAAAGCTAAATTGATATCGATTTAAAACGATATTTAAAAAAAAAGAACTTCACACCTATTATATTGTCCATAAGTGTATGTATATGGCCGATGGGGCGTGTCGGAATTTTTGGTATCACAGGAGCTTGACAGAAAGTTTGGTTGCTTTTAGCTCTTATAGTCTTATAGACGGGGCGTTTTGACATTTCTGGGAGTGAGAAATCACATCAGTCTGGGAAAAAATTTGGTTACTCTAGCTCTTTTAGTCTCCGAGCAATGGGCAAAAAACAAGACGGACAGACAGACGGACGGACAGACATGGCTATATCGACTCGGCTATTGAGGCTGATCAATAATATATATACTTTATGGGGTCGGAACGCTTTTTTCTATGTTACAAACATCTACTTTACCATTAAATACAATATACCCTTTTACTCTTCGAGTACGGGTATAAAATATATTAAAAAACGGGTAAGCTAAAACTGAATAAAGCTTAATATTTCGAAGATTTGGTAAGCTGAAGCTAAAACGTGTTTAGGCCCACTTTTAACTGTATTTCTATCCCCTTTATACTTTTTATCAGATCAGATACCCAGATAAATTTTCAGCAGCGATCGTCCCCACCCCTCGCAACAAAAGCGACATTTAGGTAGATGACAGATGCAGCAAAAAATTTTAAAATGTAAAAAACTGATAAAACATTTGAAAATTCCACATATGTCATACCGACTTAGTACGGGTATAAAAAGTAGTTTCGCGTAACGGCGACACCACACGTTCTTTCTCGTCTTTGTGTAAATCTTAATCTTACATTTATTTTAAATCATAAAAAAGTTTGTTCCTTGAGGAAAAAATCGTGTAGGGTGTGTAATCTCTAATCATTCGACTGCTTTAATTATATTCAACCTTCCTGCGCTTGTTTCTTTGGGCTTTGTTGTGCCTGTCCTGCCTATTTGCCGACAAAAGATAGAAGATAGATAGACTCTTTTCGTGCGCAGTGAAGTACCATCGGTTTCCTTACTAGTATTCATCCGTATTTTGTTAGGTTTGGTTTATGGGGCTGCTCTACCGAAGTCGAGGTCACTCCGGAGGCAAAACTGCCCATTGTGATGCCCATAAATCGGTGTTTACTTTTTTATGGGGAATCAGGGTTGATATTCGTATGAGACTGATAAGAAATTGTTTCGGGGAAAACTGTTTTCTAGGGTCTGTACGAAAGTACTCAGGTTCAAGGAAAAAAAGGTCGATAGATACTAGAAAAGCAGCCAATGGTATTTTCTGGTATTCGTTGGTATGTTTTTAGCCCCTCGAAAAGATATCTATGTTCTATCTTCTGCTAGTAAACAGAAAGTAAACATTGCAAAATGAAGGGCAGGCAAGAAGCAAAAACCAAACAAGCGGCTAGGGAATTTATTATTAGATTAAGATATTATTAAACCAGTAAAGGAGGTCGAGAAAAAGGAGCTGTTGTGGAATTTGAGTAGTAAGCATCATTTTGATGCAAATGCTATAAAAGCTACATGGCAGTTTTTGGCCACTGAGATGAATATATAAATTAATTTTAAAATGTAATTATATGTTTTTAAGCTTAGTACTCAGATCGAACAAGAGAGAGAATCTGAAAAAAATGGAAGCGCTGGGGAAGCATTCTAAAATGCAACGACGTACTTGGCTTAATCTGTAGTTGAAAATACGCTTGTCTACAGCCAGGCTTCGAGAGCTGAATGGCTTCATAACCCGCTTATGCTGCGGGAATGCATCATCTCCAACAATGAAATATGGAGCTCGCTCTCCATTTACCACATTTTCGTCAGAAACCGCAGTTTTTTGATAACAACGCTTTTCCTAGCTTACATTCATGTCTCCATCACTTCCATTGGCGCCAACATCTGAGGAGTGTAACCGTACGGAATGCAGTGTACACCTCTGGTCACACCAGTGGCCGCTATGTTCGTGATGACATTGTTCTTGTTCTGTATGTTCTGTTTGCTAGCAAAAAAATATATAACATATATATCTTTCTCAAGGAGTTAGGAACATACCAAACGAATACCATCCAATACATTCGGCTGCTTTTAAGTATCTATCGACCTTTTTTTCCTTGAACTGAGTACTGTTGTCCTTACAGACCATAGATACAGTTTTGCCTGACAAAATTTCTTATCTTTCTTTCTTGATTCTGTTCCTGAGCTGTTTTTTCGATCTGAGTACTTTAAGCTCAAGACTGGAGAGAGAGACGAACCGCTCACCCAGTTCACTTGGTCCTATTCCAATACTCAGCAAAACCTAATTTTATTTTCCTCAAGGAACCATACCGACTTTTATCATAGATTCGAGCTTCAACATTTTTTTTAATGAAAATTTTTTACTTTTCTACAAAAATCAATTTTTGCTTTTTAATTTAAAAGAAACTAATTTTTTACATATTTTTTAGTATCTTACATCTGGATGTAATGAACTTTTGCCGTTCTCAAAGCTAAAACAGATATAAATCGGATCTAACCATTTTGTTGTTTGACTGTACCTGCTGAGTTTTTTGTATAGCTCTGGTGAGCGTTTCTTCGATCGAGATGACCATATCGGTCTCTATGTTTTTGCAGGATCGCTGTATTTTCTTGCTAAAAGCCAAAGGCATCGCTACTTGCTTCCTCTCCGTTAGAAGAGTGGAAAGAAGGGCCTTCGCTCTACCGATTCTCGCTCTGCCTGAATATCTTTAGTTATGTGTGTGTACGTTTTTCTTGCCTTAGACAAGTGGCCTTTCTATAGTGTTGTTCATTGGAAAAGAAGCTGCTGCTACGCGGCCTGAACATTGTGTTCCGTTTTGCCTGCGTTAAACGCACACTTACTAGCACTGAAATACATGTGAATGTGCTTTTTCCAGCATCTGTCATCTACATCTACATTACTTCTCCCAACACCCTGCGAGGCAGAGGGTTGGCGGCTAGATGCTGAAAATGAATTTCATCATTGTGGCTACAATAATGATCCGATCTGAGTCAATCGGGAATGTGGTAGATATGATCATTCTCTGTATCATTGGAGTTTGACTGAAAGTTTGGTTGTTCTAGGCTCTTATAGTCTCGACTCGTTTTTGTGTGAGTGCGAGCTATAGAGATGACCTTTTCTGATTACTTGGAACACACTGTAGTATTCCGATCTCAAGATCTAGAAGATAAGATAATTTTTTATCATACTGCGTTTATGGTTTTCTTATGTATATATTCTAAAATTGCGGTTGGCACAAGATTTTCGGGAAATTGGTGCGGGAAAGTAATGGTTTAAGCAGATATCTCATAAACTGATAAAAACAAAAGGTTTTTTCATTTATTAGATCATTGTTAAAACAATAAAACCATTTTCCATATTACTATATTTGGTTGGTCCGTTACTACTAGGTGGACTGAAAAGTAACCTCCTTGGAAGGGAACAAAATTTTTCTTTTTCAATTTTTTTTTATTTTATTTAATATTGTCCTCTTTTTTAGGACGATACACCTATTCCAGCAATTTTGCAATTTTTATCCCGTCTGAATAGTAGTTTTCCGAAAGGTCTCCAAAATACCCCTCCGCGGCGTCGATGTTCTCCTCTCGTGAGCTAGATTTTTATTAATCAGCCATCTTTTGAGGTTTGGGAAGAGATAGTAGTCCGAGGGAACCAAATCAGTCAAATAAAGTGGATGGGGAAGAAATTTCGCATAACCGAACACACTTTTCATGCGCACCAAAATGCCAAACACATCCATTAAAACAATTTTCTCAACAAAAAATTTTAATGTATGCCTAAATAAGAATGGACTACAATCGAACAAAAAATTTTATTGCGATACAAGGGCATATGGCGCTCAAGGAGGTTACTTTTCAGCCCACCTAGTATTTGGAGGTGTTGGAGGTATATTTTAATGAATCCTTTGAGAATGCTTTAAATTAAAACCAAACGAAATTCGATTTTTAGTTTAAAAGTTGTATACGGTTGGACTGGTTTTAAGGTTATAAGTATTTAAATTATTTTTTATTTTGTATTCAAATCGATTTGGTTAGTACGAGCGGTTACCACTTTAATAATATTTTGAGATTGATTTAAGAAATAACTTACCGATATAACTCAATAAAACCGGCAAGAAGATAAGCCCATGAGCTGCTCCAATTACAACAATTCCAAAATACATACGAAAAATAGAAAACTTGAAATATTTGACTTTTAGCAAACGCCAGCACTAAAATGCCTGCAAACTTGGTAAGCGTTATACCAGAAAAATGGAACTACCCATTTTCGTTAAACTATCAGAAGCTCGATTTATTTGAGTAATATCTTTGATAGAGAAAAAGGTGTGCACTAAGTGCGAACAGAATTCCTACTGATATTCCAACTGCCATAACAAGATTAACTAGTGAAACAGCATTCAGAGAAATATTCCAATAATACATTAAACCTCCTAAATCAATAACAATCATGGTTATTGTAATAACTACCACCAATGCGGAATGTATATCAAAACCCATTAATATGAATGTAACTATAAAAATAGAAAGAACAGATATGCCCATGCTTTTTAATGTATCAGACCACATGGTTAAATATTGTTCATAAAAAACATAAAATACTGAGTATGGAAAAACTTCGACATTAAGAGCTGATTCGATAGGTACACCAAAGGATATTAATCTTCCTTGCAACATTTGTGTTATATTTTTGATATCTTTTCTGGCTGATTGTAACGCTAAAAAGTAGTCTTCTGAGCTTTTTAGTATGGTATGGTAAGCCATATAATATGAGGCATCAACTTGTAGCCTTTTATGATCAATGGAATATCTAATGGCTCCGCTATATGCAGCATGACCAGCTTTGGCACATGAGTCGTCTGATTATCCTTTAAAAAATGGCAAGTACTCTCCAAAAGTCATGTTCGTCTGGCCGTTGAAGAGAATTTTTGCTAATTTTTACAAGGTGAACACGAAGTATCTGAAATAGTACATAAATTTAAAAAAAAAATTATTTTATTTTAAATAAGAAATTTTTAATATTATCTTTATTTGTTGACTACCTTTCTATGTATATTATGTAAAATAGCAGTCTGCGACAAAGTGTAAACTTTTGAATTTACTTCGCTCGATAAAATGAAACATTGTGAGTCGGAGCGGGCGCGACACTTTTATACCCGTATACATATGTGAGCCTATGCATATATATATATATATATATATATATATATATATATATATATATTTATATATATCCCATTATCCGCCAGAGGGCGTACGCACTGGGCAGAGTGTGTGTGAGAGAAAGAAAGAGAATGAGCAGCGGCTGCAGAGCTTTCTTTCTGCGTTGTTTCTTCAAAATTGTGCACGCCACAGATTTCGATCTTTGTGAGCACGGAAGGGGCGGGGAGAAATTTTGAAATGCACTTTGTAACTGTGTGATAACACATAAGTCTGGAAACCAAATTTGGTTGCTCTAGCTTTATAATGTGGTTTCTCTAGCTCTAGCTAAAGACGCGCTGAGCAAAAGCAGCAAATAGCTTTGAAAGCCGCTTTTGACGATGTGGACCGATGTCTAAAACTAGGTTCTCGAGCAGCTTTGGAATAGCAGATACATAGCTTTGCCATACTGCCGTAGTTTTCGATATTTGACCTCGACCCCTTTTGAAGCGGAATAATAAGTTAACATTCGATCCAAATTATTAAGAGGCGAGAAGACGAAGGTCAACGGTCGGTATGGGGCTTAAGCGCATTCTTTTGAAAAACAGCTCTGCACTTTATCTGGTCCGCAGAAAAAGGATATCCACCGATAACAAACCTTATAAAACTGCACTTTCTTCGAAGAAGGGATAAATACGTTTTAAGCATGAGGTAGGTGGTATGAATGAGCAGTGGATTAGTACTAGGTATGAGATGAGTACGTCGATTGTAAGAAGCTATTTCCAATAGCTTGACCAGAAGTTTCGGTTTTATCAAGTATATGAAGAGTAGAAAGTTTGACTCACATTTTAAGTTGAAAAAACAAAACAAATTTGTTGGCATTATTACGGAAATTGGTACTCCATTGAGAAAGATATTGGTTGTAACATTGACGATTGATGGTAGGAAATTGAGAACGAAAATATTAATATTGAGCGCATACATAGAACTAGTTTTATGGTACTTTGTAGGCAGGATTTTTGTTGGTCAACAAATTAAGAAATGATAGCGAGGATGGATTTGTAAAATCTGTTAAACTGTTTTTTAGGGTCCAGAGAAAATTGTATCCTCCGTCGAGCTAGGTAATTCTTATAGAATTTAGAATTAAGAAAGTGAAATATACGTGGATAGCTCTATAGTAAAACCAAGGAAGCTTCCCACATCTAATCGTACTTTTCTAAGTGCTCAATCGTAAAGAGTAAATTTTCATTATTTAATTACGTTATAACTTCCAGTCTTAATGTAAGCTTAACTTCAAACGAGACCCGAAGGAATTCCTTAGGTTTGTCAACTCGCAGAATTATACGTAATTAATATTACACAATATATCGAATAAATAGCATTGACCCAAGTAACAGGAGGGCCGTCAGCCATTCGGGTGATACAGGGGGAATCACGGATGACAGGCTGTCTTGCAATCACTGAACACTCGGACGGTGGTAGGGATGCCTCGGGCTAAACGCGATGCGGCCATGCTCCCGGTTCTAGGACACAGTGGGACCACGAGCGGACCGTCACCCGCCGTAACTGTACGCACCGGTAAAAGTGTGAAGTGAGGGCTGCTGGTAACAGGTCCTGGCACAGTCAATTCTCTGCCACGGATGCTGGATAATGGTAGTCGGGCGGAGACAAGAAAACTCTCAGTGTAAACACCCCAATCCTAGGTGGAACAGCATGCGCTGTTCTATCTCCTTTCTTTTGGGGCGGAAGGGGCGAGCCGAAATTTTGAAATATACTTGTACAGAAGTGGTATCACAGAAGTTTGGACAGAAAGTTTGGTTGCTCTAGCTCTTAAAGTCGCTGAGATCCAGGCGTTCATTTGTACGAATGGGCAAAGTCGACAAGTTGGTGTGTGAGTGCGAGCGAGAGGGAACGATGTTTCTCAAAATGGTTTCCTACATTGTGGCTAATAATCCGATCCGATTCAGATTTGAGCACCTGATAGATATGGTCTTTCTCTATGATTCTGCATTTTTAGTTTTCTGTTATTTTCAAAATTGTGGACGCCACAGATGTGCGCCTTTTGTGGGGCGGGAAGTGGGCGGGCAAAATTTTGAAACACTTTTTTAGGAGTAAGATATCACATCAGTCTGGACAAAAATTTGGTTGCTCTAGCTCTTTTAGTCTCCGAGTAATATAAATACTTTATGCGGTCGGAAACGATTCCTTCTGTATGTTACACACATCCACTTTTACCACAATTACAATATTCCTTTTTACTTCCTTCGAGTACGGGTGTAAAATAAACACCGCAAAGGAGCTCGGTAGTTATTTTAAAGAACCATCCCTCTACATCAACGCCTGGGAAACTAGGACCTAAGAATACGGTGAAGGAGACTCAGTCGGTCCACTGTTTTTCAAGACAAAACCCCCTGCGAGGGGGCCCAGATAAGCTAATCGGGACCATCCCCGTCGGGGAAAAAGGTCAACCTCGGCAGTCGGCGGTTCCGCAAGCCAAGGAGGGAAGCCGTCCTACCAAGACAGGAGGCGTGCTGCCTTCATCCTGGCAAAGTTCCGGAGTTCATGCCATCGGCGAAGGATTTGGAGTAGTGGCTTTGGGCCAGCTCAATCATTCCGGACTTCCAGCCAGTCAAAGCCAAAACGGGAGCAGCTAAGGCCCCGAGAAAGCGGCAACGCTCAACGGAAGACCACGCTACACAGCCAGGCCAAGCCCAGAAAGCCTACCAGGCGAAGACACACATGAAGAACAGATCGTTTGCAGAGATGGCAAGGGTCAAAACCCTAATTGACGTCCTTGACTGGGGCGCCAATGATGGTTATGTCCCTCGCTACAATTGGCACCTGGTGGAGGCAGAGCTCCAGGACCGTTTTCTGGAGGAGATTGCCGAGAACGGCGGACCACCACCTAAATGTGAGGACACCGGGTGGCATCAGAGGGTACGGTGAAAGCCATCGCCTGCAAATATGCACGCTCGGCGACCCTCTATATAAAGGCGGTGGCAGTGCTCGAGGAAGTTTATCCAGGAGCCAAACTGAATGCCGTAAGCTGGGAACCGACATCCCTGAGCACACCGAGGGTGGCCGAGTCGAGGGGTCGCAGTCGATTAAACCTGCAGTCGCTGTGGCTAATCGAAGAAGACTTCTCTGTAAGGGACCATTCCCCACAAAACGACTGCAGGTCTGCAACGTCGAGCTTGACGTCCCGGAAGCGAGGAGCCAACCCGAGGCGTCGGATGCGGCGTCCATGGTATCGGACGATATCCTGGATCGCTATTAGTCCGACGCGAGCGACCTCGCCAGGGTCCCGGACGCATCGACGTCGGGGAAGACGACGAATCCCCGAAGAGCGATGTCGACACGACTGTGGTGGAGGCGAGTCTCAGGAATGTCCCTGACACTACAGAAAATAAACCTCCACCATTGTAAGGCAGCATGTGCTACATAATTGCTCCACGTAGCACAGGGTGGGGCTGACGTAGTCATCATTCAGGGTGGATCCTCGGGGGTTCCGGTGTGAGGACTTCTGATTATAACCTATATCATAGCTGACTCCCCAGGTAAAATAATAATCTGCATTCTTGCAAAAAGAGAACTGCACTTATTTTTGCTCCCAAATTTCAGCAATAAAGATCACACGGCGGTGAGCCTCGAGGGCCAGGAGCGCTCACTCTGTATCTGATCGGCATATATGCGTCATGACCAGCCGGACCCTCATCCACATGCGCCTTTGAGGGCGCTCGTCGCAGACTGCGAGACCAAGGACGTCGGCCTGATTGAGGGGATGCGACGCCAACGTTCACCACAGTCAGTGGGTCCGACACAAACGAACGGTGAGTTTGCCCCATACGCTACAGGGAACATATATCCTGGATGGTCCTCGAAGAACACGACCACAGGTCTGGTAACCAATTTTTCCGACACCTCGCTATGCTTTCGCTTGACCCACCTAGGGCTGTCTACCTCGTCTGGTAAAGGTTTTTAAAACCAGGGGATAGAGCATGTCCACCCGGAAGAAACCGGCATGGTGGACTCCGACGCTGGGAAAGCTCCGAAAATCCTCATGGAGACTTTTTAACAAAGCGAAAGCTCTTAACCTTGAGCAGAACTGGACCGAATACAAAATCAGTCTGTCAACATACAACAAAGAACTCAGGAAAACGCGCGCATCATGGCGCCAGCTTCTGCACCGAAATCGAAAAATTCCGAAGCCTCGCGCTTACGGAAAGTACTCGCGAAATCAACCCCAACCATTATGGGGTATTTGAGGAAAGCCGACCATTCCTGCACGACATCCAGTTCCGAATCGATAAACCTTCTTCTCAGTACACATTTCCAGGCTGCGCTGTAAACAGACCAACCTACAGAGCGCATCCTTCTAATGCCACGGGCTCCATTCTGAACCTTTTGGATCCGGAGAATATATCCTGGGCAATACAAAGCTTCAAGCCCTTTAAATCCGCGGGACCAGGCGGCATCATCCCAGCCCAGCTGATCCAAGCTGGACAAAAGCCACAATTTGGCTCAAACAGATTTACGAGGGGGCATTTTCTATCACAGAAAAATCCCGAGACACGGCTTCGGTCAAATGTTTCATACCCAAGGCAGGCAAGCCCCCGACACTCCCAAAAAGGTTTCAGACCCATAATTCTATCGTCATGCCTTAAAGGCGATGGAACGATTTTAGGTAATCTCCAGGGCGACATTTTCGATCACATCGATCATCGAATCGTCCCTTAGCTGTAAGAAATATAGCCTTTCCTGACATATAAGGAGCTTTCAACCCATTTTCCGTCCGCCATCACGGGAATGCCACGGGCTCCATTCTGAACCTTTTGGATCCGGACGGTGAGTATCCTCGATCAATACAAATGCAGGCCCGTTGAAATCCTGGGGACGGCAGGCGGTTTGCTCCCAGATATAGAGGTTGATGCCGCGTGGACAAAGAGCCATAATGATGTTGCTCAAAGCATTTACGAGGGAAGTTTCCACAGACTCTATCCGAGTGCATGACAATCACTTATACAAAGCTGTTTCATACCCAAATGCAGGCTAGGTGCGCACACTGCCCCTAAATTAGACTTTCACCACCAATAAAGGTTGTCGTCCTTCCTTCTGAAGGCGATGGAAGCCGCTAGTTTTAGGTCTGTATCTCAGGTCTCATATCGACAGACATCGACTGGAAATTGAGCATAAAGGACAGGGTGAAGAAGGCCACAGTAACGGCTACACCTGCACGAAAACCATCGGTCTTGAATCGTCCTCAGCTGACCCCGTTATACCCCGGTAGCCTTATTTGACATATCATACGACCGATCAACATGTACGGTGTAGTGGTCTGGTGGATGACCCTGGACAAGAAAAACTTGTCGTAATAAACTCACAAGAGTCCAACATCAGAGCTTTATGCTTCACGGGAGGATTACGCACCACCCCAAGCGAAGCCCTCGATACCATGCTGTACCTTATCCTGGAGGACTTATGGGAAAAGGTGCCCTCACTCTTCTTGGCTCAGAATTCGTCGAACTCCCGACCGTTAAAAACATCCGCGGTCGGCCACTCTAAATGAGACCGCAACTCCCTGGATCTTCCAGATATGGTCGGGGAGGACTGGGAGGGGGCGCATTGACCTGCAAACGCGATCCACTTTTACACTGATTCCTCAAAGTAAGACGGCCGCGTGGGTGGGGGGCGTCCTCCTGCGACGAGCTCAACATCAGTCTTTTGAGACTTCCGGATCACTTTAACGTGTTCCAGGCAGAGGTCGTAGAAATCGATTACAGGCGACCATCACATGCAAAACTTCAAGAGACGGACACTCTGTGTAAAATGCGTTCTAAAACATTATGCAGATTCTTTTGTGGCCCAGCTTAAACTATTTAACCTACCTCTCGAGCTCGGTGATTTTCACGGGGCATCTGGACAGATCATTCCCATACGCTGCAAGACTTTCGATCATTCGACAACGATCCATCCGCTCATCCGAAGTTCTGATTGGGGCTACGGACCTAGAATGTCCACTTTGTCGTTACAAATTTCGAACATGTCCGAAACCAAAACAACTGAATCAGCACAAGATCCATCCAGGCCACCGGATGGAAATGTCTCTTAGTTAATCGCTTAAACACACCGCTAATACGAAGCTCTACCATATTTGATAATTCACTTAAACATTTTTAGCACAATAAATTGATATAGACGATGCATAAGTTGTAACTAGAACGAGCTGCGACTTCGATAATTCACCCTAACATTTTTACATAATTAAAAATGAAGAAGTTCAAATTGACAAATTTGAAACGACTGCGACAAATGGTAAATCGAAACAGTGCGCTTCCCACTTGTCCCTCTTATTTAATATGATTTTATATACATTATTCCCATTCACAAAAGACACGGGGTTAAGTTCCGAAAACAGTCAAAACACCGAAATATTTTCAATTGTTAAGTGGCTTTTAAAAAATGTTTAATCGTTCAAGAACGAGATTTTTTAGTTTCATACTCCCTGAATAGCAGCATGGATTTGTGGAACGTCGCTTTTATTCTTTGTTCCCTCCTTGCCTATTCGGTAATCTTCGTGCATTCGCAGCGGCAAAGCAAAAACAAGTTTTTTACACTTCCATTCAGTAAGGCATTTTCTCTTCGAGATGGACTTACAACTATGAATATGATTTAACAAATAATATCGGATCCGTTTAAACATGTATTTTGATTTGAATACATGCCTTTAAACGTAATCGTTCAAACTTTCGCTTTTAATACCCGTATACTTTTTTTGTTTCTGTAAACATACTTTTCAAGGTAGTCATCTATGAATTTTGTTTGTTAAAAAAAATCCCATGATTATCAAAAAACTTTTTATTTTTTTAACATTATTGTGTACTAGAAGACGTGAAAGTTATGTTTTTTGTGGTAAAATGGATGTCGTCGTTATGTTTAGAAGGAATCTCCACCCCCTCAACATATTGGTGCTGAATAAAATAAATCCGAGTCGATTTAGCCATGTAACGTCCATCCGTCTGTCTGTCATCGTCCGTCCGTCTTATTTTTTTCGTCCATTGCTCGGATCCATAAGAGTTTCAAAAATACTTTTCCAGACTGATGTTATCTCTCAATTCTATCCAAGCGTTTCGAATAAAGGAGCCAGAGGAGTCCTTCCGCCTCCACAAAGAGCGCATCTCTGGTCCCCAGAGTTCAAATTACAAAAACTAAAATTCTTTATCATAGAGAAAGACCATATATATCAGAGTCCCAGAATCGGATCCTCATTACCAAAAATATCAATATAGAAAAGTCCGTCCAAAAACCATCATCCCTCTCCCTTGCACTCCACAAAAATTTCAATATTTTTGACTTTTGTTCATGAAATTTCAATACTGATGTTATATTGATTTAATTGCGCTCAGTAGCCTTTCGCACCCGCCCACTTTCCGTCCCCTAAGTCATTATTTTCCGCTTCATCCACAATTTTAAAGATAACATTAAACGAAAATGAATCTTTCCGAAAGACCATATCTAACACCTACCCGAATTGAATCTATCGGATCATTAAATAGCTAAATAGATGAAAATCATACGAAAAAATTCGCTACCCTCTTGTCACACAAAAACGAGTCGATTTGGTTTTTGTAAAAATGAACGCCTGCATCTCAGAGACTATAAGAGCTAGAACAACCAAACTTTGCGGTCTCATTTGATACCAAACCAAGACTTTATGGTCGTTGAAAATTCGACGATATTCCGCCAGCACAAAAAAAGACGAAAGTCCACAATTTTGAAGATAGATAAAACGAAAAATGCAGTATCCGTCTAAGGAAAGATCATATATGACAGAACTTTCAGCCTCGATCGATTGCTACGACCTTGCAGCGTAAGTCATTTATGGGAATATTGTCGATGCACATTTGCAGCTCGAGGTTCGCCCATCTCACATTCCTGCCTCGTGCAGTGTACGTATGTTGTTGTCCTCTCTGATGTCGATGATGTTTTGTTAGATGACAGATGTAGCAAAAAATGTCGGAACTGATTTCACATTTGAAAATTCCACATTCACATGAGTAGACTGAGTACGGGTTGCAACCAAGTAGAGTTGCGTTCACAGCGCCTCCGTACGTTCTTTTCTCGTTATGCGTGAATGGCTGATGCATGATATGTATTTATGTATGTGTGTATGCATGTACATGTGCACAGAAAAGATTTTCCTCCGTACATCAGGATTGGTCGTTATGATATATTAATGCCATCAGACTGAGATACGAGGTTAGCCCCATTTTAGATCGATGGTTTTGGCAAAAGTACGCATCACAGAAGGCGGCTTTTATGTGTTTTGATGCTAATGTCGGTCGAGGAAAGGGTCACCGAGAGAAAATACCAAAGGCGATGGCGAACCATCCCCTGTAAAATCTACAGATCGATTTGGCCATGTCGATCGAAGAAACGCACTGGTGAACAGTACTGGATCCAACAACATTAGCACCTAGCCCGGCATTTTGTGTGAGCGAGGTAGACATCAGTGGATGATAGCCGTCATAGTATTCGGCAAAGGGTCTGTGAAAAATTAATTTCATCGTTGTGGCTATAATAATGATCCGATCTCCACGATACTGCATTTTTTCCACGCGGCATCTTCAAAATTGTGAACTTTCAGAGTTTGGGTGAGGCGAAATACGGGCGTCATTCTGGTACACTTGTACTTAAATGGTATCAACAAGGTCCTTGCAAAGAAAATTTGATTGATGAGACTTATCGTCCAGCCTGAAATCCAGGCGCTCATTCTGCACGAATGGAAAAGATTGGACGCGTTAGTGTGTGAGAACGAGCCAGTGGGAACGGCTATACTATGATTGATCTACTTCAGATTTGGGCCTCTCGATTTCGATGCAGAGGCTTATGCCATGATTCTTTGACATTTTTAGTTTTTGTTATCTTCAAAAACTGGGACGCCACAGATGAGTTCCCTCAACGCTGGGGGCGGAAGCTTTTTGAAGAGTCTCAGGGTGATTTCCGTATAATATGAGTCTGGAGAAATTGAGGTTTCTTCTACCTCTGATAGTATCCGGGCAGGCTGGGCGACAAACTAGACGGACGGATAGACATGGCTGTATCAAATCGGCCATTGATGCTGATAAAGAATATATATACTTTATGGGGTCAGGAAAGCGATTTTTCTTGCTTGAACCTCATCCATTAGATGTTTGGTCAAAATCCTAATTTGTGGCATGATATTGAAAATACAAGATTGACTATTTTGTAGTTCCAATTGCAAAATCTTTAATATCTATTTTTTTCCAGTTTCTGTTAGACCGTTAATCCTAATGAATACTTCGAAAGAATACTTGATTAACCTTGTAATATAAAAATCTATTTGCAAAAAAGTTTAAAAAAAAATGTTTATATCAATTTTACACTTTTCTACATTTGTTTGCTGCAAAGAGTCATCTTTATATCTTAATACTTCTCCCAACAACTGGTTTTAAAGAACGAGGCAGCCATTCTGGAAGCGTAAAGGAAGGATAGCTCAGTAGCTAAATCATCCAAATAAAAGCACTTACGCTGGAATCGGGCGCGGGGACCGTCTGGGAAAAATCTCGATTTTTTCAGACTGAAAATTATTTGATTCCTACAAAAAATTCAAAAATCCGATCCGGCCCCTTCCGAATCCCACAGATATGGTCATTCATCTATACTGCGTCCACAGTTTTGAAGATAACAAAAAACGAAAATTTTCATCTTTTGTGGTGAGGAAAGGGGCGGCGCTATCAGAGGCCTAAATCTGAATCGGATTGGATAATCACATAGCCAGTGTGGACAAAAAGTTTGGTTGAAAGCATAGTTTCTGAGATCCAGGCGCTCTGTTGTACACACCAAATCGTCGGCTTTGCACATTCGTACAGATCAGCGCCTTAGATCTCATAGACTAGAGCATAAACAAACTTTTGTCCAAATTTGTGATAAGTTTAGATTCAGGTTTGGGCACCTGATGATATGGCTTTCTAATACCATTTTCGTCAGTTTGCTGTTAAACTTTAAAATTGTGGATGCCCAAATGTCGTCATGGGATATCGTAGTGTGCCTAGGCAGGTTTTTTGCAAACCATTTCGAGGCCTCTAGATATCACATCAGTATGGAAAACAATTTTTTGCTCTAGCTGTTATTCCGAGTGAGCGACAAACAAGACGGACGGACAGCCACAGACAGACAGACAGACAGACAGACAGACAGACAGACAGACTGCAGCTACGTCAAAATACAATATGGTGGTTCAATCTGTACCTAGTAATTATGTTTTACATATGTACATATATTTTTCCCGTTTTAATCCCAAGTGTTCGCACCTGATTCTTCCTGTTGCCTGACGATGTCGGTGTGACCCGTACATATATGTATATTCGTTTAGTGCGCCCCTTGATCTGGGGCAGAAGTCTGGTTTTTGCTCGGGTCTTGCATTTGCAGATTGCAGATTGATAAATGCCTCAAAATAATCATCATACTAACTTTGATGCAGGTCGAGTGTCATACGCAGTGTTTGACTATATTCCTCGCTCGCAAATCCAAGGTGTATACAAACTTTATCGTCATTGCCAAACCGCGTATGTCAAACTGAATTTTGAACCAAACTTGTTGCATACGGATATATTGGTTGCTAAGGACAAAATACGGGTGGGCCAATGTCCATCTATTTAACTATTTAAAATAATGTAAAACAAATTCCTTCAGGCATAGCCAGTTTTTCGATATTCCCAATATCTTTCTAGGTGCGGTGGCAACTGACTACCTTTGATAGGCGTGCAAAAATATAATGAACACAAGAACTGTAACGAGCTTTTTCATATGAATAACATCAAACCATCGTTTTTAAAAATGAGGATGTCTATCCTCAGCCCTGATGGGTCTAATAATATCTGATTTTTTTCCTTTATCTTAACGGCATATGGGGAGACGACTTTCTTCACCTCCCTTCGTTTAGTATCCAAAGCGTATAAAATTCGAAGCATCCTTCGAAGATTTTCTTTATCCATGGACACCTGCATATAAAGCAAAAAGCCTGCAGCATGGCATATCTGATAGACCACCAAGAAAATGGCCCAATAATCTTTCACTGCCATAATGTCTAGTATGAGATCCTCAGTTTCCAACACGACCTAATATTGCTCAGTGTCGTTGGATTCATCGCTCATTGGGTTTCTGAGCAACCCGGGAATGAGATGCTCATGAATAAAAATCTAGTCCACTTGGACAGCTAATGCGAAAAACCGAATTGGTTGCAATAGGCCAGGAGTAGTGGGAATACCCGCATATCCAAATATGCCTTTGAAGAAACTACAGTGGCACCATCTATGACATCACCGAAACCAAGCGTAATTTTGGCTATCAATTCGCCTTCTACAAATGTTCTTGTATGGTGTTGCAGCTGTGGCGATATTCGTCCCAGCATACCTTGTGTATTAAACTTTTGCCTTGTTAAAACATCTGACTCCCTGCTGACTTTGCTTAACTCCCGCGTAACTTTTATTTACGTTAAAGTTGTAAAACCTAAATCCATAAAAAAAAACATTGTTCCATATTTACCATGCTCTCAACAAAAAAAAAGTCTACCGAAGACATTTGTAAATCTGTCCAGTTGCATGATTTTTACTAAAAACGTCAAAAATTAAAGCTTTCTGAGCTCATATTGTGTGTTTCACAGAAAGTTGTTCTACGTTTAAAAAACTAGTTAAAGCGTGTTCAGGTTCCTACAGGCACACAAACACTCTGCATTTAGCCCGTGGACTTTCTTTTATTTAGGCGTGATATCTTGGTTCTAATAAGTAACACGTGTACAAAAAAAACACCACGTTTAAAAGGCAATTCTATTATCTATCCCTGGTCTCCCAAAACTTTAAATTAAACTGTGGTCCCTGTCAAAAAATTAAATTTTTGGTTATAATTATATGTGATCTAGTCGACGCGCTTTCGGTAGCTGCTTTTAAAATAGTCAGCCCGTCCATAATTTCTCGCAAAAACCCAAACGACCCAGACCATCCTCGCAGTCGCTGTAATGCTGTGCTCTATGGTTTCTAACCGTAACACATGTACACCGTGTGGCCAGTTTAATTTTCAAATGTCTACCCTCTGCCCCAAACATTTGTTTGGACGCACCTCTATCCCATCTACAAGTACTTTAATACATATTTATTTTACCATCCTGGCAGCACTTGTGTCATCACCCGAGATTGGGTACAATTTACAAGATATCAACCCAGAGGAATAAAATTATTTTTGTAATTATGAGGTCGGGTTTTCCACTGGCATATTTAAATTCATTTGCATAGCGACTCGTTGACTATAGATTCAGCAAGGTCAAATATGGAAAACCCATCCGGATTCTGCAAATTTTTTTTTTTCGAGGGTATCTTTAAAATTGGTAACTCAGATGTGCGCCCTTTGTGGGGCGGAAGTCGTAGCTTTGACCGAAACAGTTTTCTAGGAGTGGGCGAACCGAGACTGGATAAAAAGTTTCGCCCAGCTCATACGCACAGGCAATGGGTTGAGGATGGACTGCCTGGACGACGAACGGAGGACATAGCTATATCTACTGGCTATTGATCATCAAGGATATGATCCGATAGGGAACCGGAATTAAAAATGGTACTATGGTTGACATAGTCCTCGACAGTGTGATCTTTGGCATCGATTTACCCTTGTACCATCGGGACAACGGGTTGCAGAAAATGCCTGTGTCCCAGACGGGCCATAAAAAAAACGAACGATGGGTCAATATAGCACGGAGGAAAACCTATGGCAAGACAGAAGAGAACCAGGACATTTTACACGGACACCTACGCGCCACAGAGGACATGCAAGTTTAACGTAGAGGCCGGGCGGAACTGCACGAGGCGACCAGGCCAGCACTGAAGAATAGAAGGAAAACACATAGGAACCCAAAGAGGGGGTTTGCAAAAAGAATACAAGGATAGAATAGTATGGATATCAAGTTTGATATAAAAAAAGGTCAGGAGCTCTGATAGCCCTCGCCAAAAAGCTAAGACAGACATGGCTAATGACCTAGCTATTGATGCTGATGGACAATAAATACGATGGAGACACACGGTAAAGACTTCTCGTGAAATTACATCCATTTTAACCAGTGGACACCCCTTACGAGCGTTAAGAAAATGGAAAAAATTCACACGGAGTTAAGACTGAAGAACCATGAAGACTGGTTCACAAAAAAAGACAGAAGTCGACGCACCGACAAAAAGATCGCCGGCAGACACACAAAATAAGATTGGCGAGTTTCTGGATAGAAACGCTTGTTATTGAAATTCAAAGGTCAAAATGGCCGGATGTGATCCCAGATCGCCCAGCACGTCATTATCAAACCACATTCTTGAACGATTGAGGAACGCCAGTTTCATATCTACCCTAGACCTCAAAAAATTGGTTACTGACATATTCCCATGGATCTACAGAGCCGGCGAATATAGTGATTTCACCGTACCCGGCTGGGGTGACCAAGCGAGAAATGCCGTTCGCCCTAAATGGGGAGCCGCCAGACTTTTAAAAGCCCTAAGTTTGAAATTGGGCCTTCGCATACCTTCGAATACATTTTTCGTCGTCTGACAGAGAACGCTTGTTATATTTGGAACTGAGAACATATTCAGGTTGAGATAGTTATCGTATACGTAAAGTCATCGATTGAGAAGGACGAGGTGCTTCTATCTTGAAGGATACAAGTTGGATATAGTCACGGATCATCTTTCCCTGAAATGTTTAAAATCTACTGAGAACCTGTCGGCTCTGAGTTTAAGCGATGGACCCTCGAGTTACAAAGATTTCAAATCGAGGTCCGTTATCGGATCTCCAGTCAGATGAGGTGGCCAAAATTTCGATTACACGATAGGGATGGCGATAGGAATGGACAGATCTACAACCCCATGTCCCCAGCGGTCACCGGGAAACGGGTACTCGAAGGGTACTACTAAGCAACCACGGCCGGACGCTTGGGAATATGAAAAACGATGGTCTCCTAATTGGACGACCACTAAAACGGGTGGGACTAGCTTCTCCTGTCTCCTGTCTCTGGCCATCACTTGAAATTTGTTATTTTTATTTCGTGCTTTATCATAAAGCTAAAAGTATATACTTATTTCTATTGCGTTAGTCACTCAATATAAGGGGGCGTCCCCTTCCGCCCCCACAACATACGAAAGTCCACAATTTTAAAGATAGAAAAAAACGAAAAAAATTCAGTATAGTATAGCCGCCAACCCTTCAGCCGTGTTGTTGTGAGAAGTGATGCTGTGAGAGCATAAATGGATGTTAGCTTGTTGCGATACAGCTGGGTTAAGTTTGCGGTAAAGGTAAATGGATCTTGGGTCGTCAAAATTTTATGAATGTATACTAAAGTTTTAAAATCTATCCAGGGGTCAGTTAAAGGTTAAGTATTTTTATTAGTCTGGTGTTAAAGGCTACCACTAATGTGCGCATGTCACGAGCGTCACAATGTCCAAATATTTCAACACCATGGAATAGAGTGGGAATGAGAATGACTTTCAAAATCAAGAGTCTTATTTATACTGGCAACAAAATTTAAGTCTCTGATAGTTGGCGCAATAGACCATAGGAATGTATGTACATCCTGTTGCTTGATAGGTGTTTACTTTTCGACAGTGTGCTATTAAATGTTATTTTTAGGATTTATTTCCAAGCTATTCTCTTTTTATTACACGTACCGACACAAACATTTATTTGGTCAATGGGATTGCTAACATAAATTTGGATGTCATCAGCATATAGAATTAGATGTACTTAAAATTCGGACAAGATACTAGGTAAATCATTTACATATATTGAAAAAACAATAGAGGGCCTAACACAGATCCCTAAAAGACTCCCGGGTAAGTTTCATAAAAGTGGAAACCTGACTTCGTACCTGACTTTACTGCCTGTAGCAGATTTATGAGATATGAGTTAACACAGTTGACTGCAGTTCCTGAGAAATTTAATAAGTTTGTCAAGTTTGTTCAGTGTATGTATGGTTTACGGAGTCAACTGCCTTACTATGGTCAAAAAAGTGTTAAGATCGTAACCCAGTTTTTGTTAGGGTGCTGCCGAATATCTTCCACAATATCCGTTATGGCACTTATACAACTTTTCGAAACCCCTGCTGTTTTTGCCCAAAAGCAAATTTTAAGTCAACAAGTTGTAACGAACCCTGGGACCAGGGTCAATTACATTCGTATACATATTCATACTGATAGCACTAAGTTACTTTGCATTTCATATACATATTCGTACTAATAGCACTAAGTTACGTTGTCATATATAATCCAACAACGCAAACACCATACACCGGACATTTACAGTCCCACGCACCGATCGATTCATGCAGAATCGACACACGCACAGTCAGTCCCCCCCAGAGTTACACAACTCCACGATTCCCACCAAATTACCAGAATTTCAAAACCCACTCATTTTCGGTGCACCAGTGACCAAAAAAATCTAGCTCAGCTCATTTCTCGGTGCACCGAGGGCAATGACCGGGCCGGTGGCACGAGTAGAGAACTCGACACCACTTCCGTAACCAAAAACTTGCGGACTCAATCGAGATCGGGCTTAAATAGCGAGCCCGCGATCAATCAGGGCAGTCCATCGCCTATCGTAAACAGTAACGGCAGTACACCCGCCGCGGCTACCAACACCACGCCTCAGTAAGAAAACACACGCAAGAATTACCACGCGACACTAGCAATATAAAAAAAACAATATATATATAATCAAGAATAAAGACAAATCATAAACCTCAAAAGCCCAACGAAGTATCGTCATTCCTTCGCCGAACGCGAATACAAATCAGGTGACCCAGAAACACATTTCCGCACACACCCAAACTCAGGTGTCAGCGTTTTTCCCTTTCATCGCCCAGTGCGATTACCAAACTACCTAAAAGGTAGCCAGACTCGACGCCCGCTCCACTTTCGGTCTCACGGCCAAGCCCTGCCCTAAAGTTCCAGCGAACTACAAATTCCTTGTAGGAAGAATCCTGGACAGACTGAGCCTACCTCAGCCTGAGATAGGTTTCCTTACAAGTGGCGCCCGAGCAGGGACTTTACGGAAACTTTAAGGAGATTTCAAAGCCAACTTTCTGGCAACTTTAAGGAAACTTAAAGAGAAAACCTTAACAAGGGGATACGTGGATTAAAGACCCACGGCCACCGAGAAAGAATAGTAGAGCTAACCACAGAACACAAGTCCGGTACAAAACCAAATCCGCGCACCCACCCGAATCCAGTCGCGTGTGCCACCGGGAAAGTAAACGCAGTGACCAAGTGCTAAAACAGTGAAAAAGTGCCCAAAACAACACCGAGGAAAACTCAGTCCAATCACCATGGAAGCCTACGAAGACGACGCGAGCATTGATTTCCACACCAGCGAGAAAATCGCCAATCCAGGCGTCAGCATCGGCTGGATCTACAAGCGCCGCCGAGACGAGCTGGAGGCCTTCGCCAAGGAATTCGAATTCAGATACCGAAGGAACTGTTGAAGAGTTGCGCAAGAACTTTGCCATACTAGTTGCCGGACCACTCCCGCCGGGTGCCTGGACTCGCTTCGCCTGGCAGAACTCGAGAGACAATACGCAAGACCAGCAGGACGCTCCAAGTCCCCGATGCCCACTACCCCTCACAATATCCAGCAGGCACCGGAAGATGGGACCCCAAAGCCAGCTTGCATGTCCCCGCAGCCCCAGAGCCCACGCCCCGGACCACCAATGGTCCCAGCCGCCGATCTTCCCCAGGCCGCCCACTACGGAAACTTCCCGCTCGCCCACACAGAGAATTGTGCCAGCAATAGACGCACCCATAAGCGGGCCCGACTATAACCACGTCGCACGCACGGCAGAACGCATCCGCGGATGGGGCATCCAGTTCAACGGAAAAAAGGACCCACTATCGTTTCTGGAACTACTCGAGGAACGCGCACGCGCCTACGGAGGGACACCATCCAACTGCCTCGGAGCATGGCCGAACTACTCACCGACCGAGCCAGTCGCTGGCACCGTACCAGTTAACTACAGGGTAGTTCCTGGGCACATTTCCGCCAGGAGTTTCTGACGTATTTTCTGCCGCCAAGGTATTTCGAACAATTGGACCACCAGATCCGAGGCCGCAAGCAAGCGGTGGAGAACCATTCAAAGACTATCTCATCGAGATACGGCTACTCATGCACCATGCCGAGTACGACCTAGACAAACAGCTTTACCGGATCTACGACAACGCCCTGCCAGGACTCCAGCTATACGTGCGACGAGACGAATTAGAAAACTTGTCACAGCTAACCCCGATTAGCGGCAGAGTACCCCCGCACCCATCCGATTCACGAGACACCAGGCCGGCAAGTCGCCCAGATCGAATGATCACCACCAGCTCCCATTGCCAACCCATGCGGCAGCCTGTCGCCGATGCCCATGGTCACGCAGCCTGTGGACACGCCGCCTACGACTGCACCAACGCTTCGATCCTATTCTGCTGGGAATGCGGAAAACGCGGCACTCGAACCGTCGAATGCTGCCGCCGAGCCAGGTCGGGAAACGACACGCGTCCTCGACTGACCCGGATCAGCCGAAAACGACGCCACTCCCGCTAAGACCCCGCTCCACACGTGAACGACGGCCGAATCGTGGCGATAGTTACGAATCGGAGGACAAACAACAGAGGCCACCATCGACACCGGGGCGTCCCGAAGTTTCGTCAGCGACAACCTGGCCCGACAACTAAACAACAACTCCAACCTGCAAGATGCATGCGTCCGCATACGCCTAGCTGACGGCTCAGTCAGAGAGATCACACAAGTTCTACTGGCGCACATCAAGCTGGATCAACGAGATGGTGCAAATCCCACCCTGGTCCTACCAAACATGTTGGAGCAAGTTATAGTCGGCATGGACTTCCTATGTGCTATCGAAACGACGATCCAATGCGGCACCACGCTGCTAAAACTACAAGATCACCGCCCCCACGCAGTTCAACCAACCACGTACAAGTCACCGAACGCAGCACCAAGAAATCAACAGCGAACACATTTCCCCGACCTACCGAAACGGCACCAATACCAACGAAACCCCCGAAACCAACCGCAGCGAACACACGTCCCCGACCTACCACAAAGAAAACGGCACCCAATAATGCAACGAAGAATACGACACCGAAACCAACCACAGCGAAAGCAAAACAACCGGCCCACAACGGAAAACACGAATCCGAAACAAGCACCGGTAAACTGCAACCAAGCAAACGGGAAAACGAATCCCACGGCCACTACGGAGCACCCGCGTCCTAAGCCAACCACAGGGATCACGCATCCCAAACACCCCACGAGGATCTCACACAGGAGACAAGAATCAACAAACGCACCAGGCGCTCGACACAGGAAGCCCAGGATCAAAACAAACTAAGGGGCACACGCACCCCGAACCCACCACAAGGATCTCACCCACGAGACAAAACCCAAACGAACTGGAACCCGCTCGACACAGGAAGCCCAGGACCAAGTTCAGCCACCGCGCACCCATGCACCATTCCCTCAACGGAGAAGGTGAACCCACGGACAACCCTCAGAGACGACAACCAGCCCCGAACAACGACACAGACAACGGCAGAAACAGTGCAACAACCAAACCACGAGGGAAACAGCCACGCAAAAACCCCTGCTGGTCGGGTCCAATCATCGAACTAATATCCACAGAACCTCTCCACCCGCAGCCGGAATCTAGCCCGATGACTCCCCGAAACACCGACCGCAGCCCTGTCGTACCCACGGCCGACGCCACCCCGATCTTCGCCAACCCACTGGAGTACCTTCCGCGTACTGACGTGCCCACTAGCGCCATGCACCACGCCATGCCTAACACCACGTCCGAAATCTTCGTCGCCCAAACAAGTCGTTGCTGCGAAAACAGAGTCGTCACTGAGACCCGCCTGGCCATACATCGATCTGGAGACATTACAACCCAGGTATACCGCCAGACCCACGAAGCTTCGCCACCACGGCCAACGCTACCCCGATCGTCGCCCACATAAGAGACTACCCACGTAGGATCGAACCCCCAGCGCGTTCGACACCACCATCCTCCCAGAAGACCCAAGCCAGCCCACGGACCCCGACATCCCCGATCCCACCGAACCCGATCCAGAACCGATCTCCGATCCCTGGCCGCCGGACCTGGCACCACAGATCCAAGAATTTCTGGACACAGAACTTCCAAAATTCAATAATCTCCACGGAACCTCCAACATCGCCGAGCACACCATCGTCATGAGGGATAATCGACCCATCAAACAGCGGTACTACCCAAAGAACCCAGCCATGATGCGGATTATCGATGAGCAAGTCGACCAATTGATCCAAGAAGGTCTCATCGAACCCTCACGAAGCCCACACAGCGCCCCCATCGTAATCGTACGTAAAAAGAACGGCAAATGGCGCATGTGCGTGGACTACCGACAACTCAACACTCACTCTATTCCTGACGCATACCCACTGCCCAGAATCAACTACATCTTGGAGCGCCTACAGAACGCACGCTTCATAACCACCCTCGATCTGAAGAACGGATACTGGCAAATACCCATGGCCAACGGAAGCAGAGAAGCCACCGCCTTCACGGTCCCCGGCAGAGGTCTCTATCAATGGAAAGTGATGCCCTTCGGATTACACTCTGCACCAGCAACATTCCAACGGGCCCTTGATACCGTGATCGGTGCCGACATGGAACCCTACGCATTCGCATATTTAGACGACATTGTCGTCGTCGGACGAGACTTCAAGGACCACCTACACAACCTGGCAATAGTCCTCTCGCCTTCGAAAAGCGAACCTGCGAATAAACGCGGAAAAGTGCACCTTTTTCCAAAGCCGGATCAAATATCTTGGTCACGTCATCAGCGAAGAAGGTATTCACACGGACCCCGACAAGATTGCTGCCGTCAAAGAACTCAAGCCACCCACGAACCTAAAGGAACTACGCCAGTGCATCGGAATGGCCTCATGGTACCGAAGATTCGTTCCAAACTTTGCTACAGTCGTCCAACCAATGTCTCAGCTACTCAAGAAAGGACAAACATGGACATGGACAGCAGATCAACAAGCGGCCTTCGACCAACTAAAGGAACTACTCACGACCGCTCCTGTACTCGCTTGCCCCGATTTCAACGTCAAGTTCTCACTACAAACCGATGCGAGCAACCTCGGCATAGGCGCCGTACTCACGCAGGAGATCGAAGGAAAGGAACGCGTCATCGCCTATGTCAGCCGACGCTTGAACCAGGCCGAAGGAAACTACTCCGCCACCGACAAGGAATGCCTCGCCGTCATTTGGGCAATCCGAAAACTACGCTGCTACCTAGAGGGATACCGGTTCGACGTTATAACAGACCATCTCGCGCTAAAATGGCTGAACACTCTGGAAAGCCCCTACGGAAGAATAGCGAGATGGGCGCTCGAACTCCAACAGTATCAGTACGACGTCCACTATAGAGCAGGGAAACAAAACGTAGTCGCCGACGCCCTGTCTCGACAACCCTTGGAAACGCTAGCCAGGATCAAAGAGGACGCAACAACCTGCCCCTGGCTCACACGAAGGATTCAACAAACCAAAGACGAACCCGACAAATACCCCGACTACGTCTTCGAGAATGGAGAACTCTACAGGCATCTAGGCCACGGAGCTGACGATCACGACTACGTGTCATGGAAACTCTGCGTCCCAAAAGGACCGACGCCAAAGAGTCCTCAAGGAATGCCATGACCAGCCCACGGCAGGCCACCTCGGCGTTCGGAAAACCATCACACGGATCACACAACGATATTACTGGCCCGGTCTACACCGCGATGTGAGGAAGTACGTACGCAGCTGTTTGAGCTGTCAAAAGTTCAAGGCACTGCAGCGCAAGCCCGTGGGTAAGATGCTCACCCGCAGGGCAGAGGAACCTTTCGCCACACATGCGCCGACTTCGTCGGGCCACTGCCCCGATCCAAACGAGGAAACACCATGCTACTGGTATTCTTCGACACCTTCTCGAAATGGACCGAACTAGTGCCACTTAAGAAAGCTACCACAGCTACCCTAGAGCTAGCTTTTCGGGAACGCATTCTAAGCCACTTCGGCGTGCCAAAAACGATTTGTCTGCGACAATGGAACACAGTTCACCAGCCGCTCATTCCGCCTGTTTATGCAAACAGCCGGCGTTGATCTGCACACACCGCACCGTATTGTCCCCAGGAAAACCCTACGGAACGGGCCAATCGGACGGTGAAGACCATGATCGCACAATTCGTGGAGGACCACCAAAACACATGGGATGAGCTGATACCCGAGATTTCACTGGCAATCAACTCCAGCGTCTCCGATACCACTGGTTTCAGCCCCTCATTCCTGCTACACGGGAGAGAACCGCGCTTCCTGTACGATGAAGTCACACCAGGGACAGGAAGCCCACCGGACGCAGCACACGCGAAGGCAACGCGACTTTAAGAAGTATTTGCAATAGTACGAAACAACATCCAGCGGGCAAGTCAAGAACAATCCCGGCACTATAATCTCCGCCGCCGACAATGGCGTCCCACGGTGGGCTCGCTAGTACTAATCCGCCAACATCACCTATCTAATGCAGTCGACGTTTTTGCGGCGAAATTGGCCCCAAAGTATGACGGGCCCTACAAAGTCAAAGGCTTTACGTCGGCAAATTTCGTGAAATTACAGCATCCCGGAAGCCGAAAACAAAAGGTGGCGAACATCAACGACCTAAAAGAATTCCACGACGCAGTGGACAGCGGGTCCGCTGATGAAGCAAACGACACCCACAGTACTACTAACCCACTCCGGGTATGCCAACCGCCAATTCCGCTGATAGAGCGGAACACAAGAGTACTACTAACCCCCGGCCCCGGGTATGCCAACCGACAATTCCGCTGATGGAGCACCCGAACACAAGAGTACTACTGACCCACTGATCCGGGCGATGCCAACCGCCAACCGCCAACCACCAACCACCCAAACCACCTTTCATCCGCCCGGAAGAAAGGGGTAACGGACCACAACGGTCCGCCACAATAAATATATATTAAATAATATAAGACTATTACTAAAACACACCTGACACTACCAAACACACTGCACCCAGTTCCGCGTTGCTATATTAGCAAAACACGCCGACTAGGTCACCTGACACTGCACTCAAGTTCCGCGATCACAGCGAAACGGTTATGCCAACATACACCCACGAAAACGCGGACTCAGCGGCCTCATTTTTTTTGCCCGCTTTAAATAGCGCGCGCCATGGATCAATGGGGGCAGTCGATCAGCAGTGCATCATCAGTCCATCAACAGTGCATCGGCAGTGCATCAACAGTCAACACCGCGCCACCATAAAAAAACACTCAAACATTTCTACACGACTAGCAGTATAAAAACCCAATTAATCAAGAATAAAGACAAAAATCATAAACCTCAAACTCAACGCAGTGTCATCATTTTCTTCGCCGACCGCGAACACAACCCAGGTAACCCAGACCACAACGGTCCGCCACAAGAAATATAAATAGTTAATGTAAGATATACACAATACAATCATAAACTAAATTATATATATAGACTATTATTAAAAACACCTGACACCACCAAACACACTGCACCTAGTTCCGCGTTGCTATATTAGCGAAAACACGCAGACTAGGTCACCTGACACTGCACTCGTTCCGCGATCACAGCGAAACGGTGCCCCAACATACACCTACGAAAACGCGGACTCAGCGGCCTCACACCCCAGGTGCCTGCTTTAAATAGCGCGCGCCATGGATCAATGGGCCAGTGCATCAACAGTCAACACCGCGCCACCATAAAAAAACACTCAAACATTTCTACACGACTAGCAGTATAAAAACCCAATTAATCAAGAATAAAAGACAAAAAAATCATAAACCTCAAACCACTGACCAAATACATAATAGATTGGTCACCGCGAAACGAATTTGTCGCAGCTGAATTTGAATTCCGGAACCCAGAACCCCATTGAACATGTTCGCAATCCAACATTTCTGTCACACGGACATAAAATGTATGTCTGTGGCTTCAACTGGTTCGACTTCTGATTTGGGGTTTGGTGTTGTGGTTCGTAGCGACTTAGACGTGCGTGTGTACTGAGTACTCACAAACTGTGCGTGTATGGGTTATAATTTGGTCGTCGCATTTCGCGTTGAAATTTTTATATTTCTTTCCACATACCCCTGACCTTAGACATTTTTGGCATAGTGACGCGTTTTGAAGAAGCTTGTCACAGAATATATTTTCTTGTATCCTTTGTATGTTAATTTGTTTTATTTAGGATAAAATAAATGATACCGATATGCACATGTAAATACTCATAATGGATATCATGTTTGACCTTACATTCGACGAGATTTATTAGAGTATTGAAGGTGACGTGCAGGAAAGTTCTCTGCGTTCGCTAAAAAGCAAAGAACTGGGCAAATTATCGTTTTTGAGTTTCATGCGCAAGTATGACCTGACCTGCCGTAACATAAATGAGGACGGGCCGAGTGGATGGGGAAGGTAGCGGACACTTGGGCATGGAAAATAAATAAAATATAAAAACTAAAGCTTTTAATTGTTTGACTTATTTGAACCTGCACATTTACACATGTACATATACTTATCTACTTATCCCTATTTTAGACACATTTATTTCAATTAAAATATGTACATACATAAATACATATATAAATATTCTGCAAATATCCCCCATCCACTCTGCCCGTCTTCATTTATGTTACGGCAGGTCAGGTCATACTTGCGCATGAAACTCAAAAAAAAATAATTTGCCCAGTTCTTTTGCTTTCTTAGCGAACGCAGAGAACAAAAAAACTTGCACGTCGCACCTTCAATACTCTAATGGGCATCTCGTCGAATGTAAGGTCAAACATGATATCCATTATGAGGATTTACATGTGCATATCGGTGTATCATTTATTTTATCCTAAATAAAACAAATTAACATACAAAGGATACAAGAAAATATATTCTGTGACAAGCTTCTTCAAAACGCGTCACTATGCCAAAAATTCTAAGGTCAGGGTATGTGGAAAGAAATATAAAAATTTCAACGCGAAATGCGACGACCAAATCCTATAACCCATACACGCACAGTTTGTGAGTACTCAGTACACACGCACGTCTAAGTCGCTACGAACCACAACACCAAACCCCAAATCAGAAGTCGAACCAGTTGAAGACAATACAGACATACATTTTTATGTCCGTGTGACAGAAATGTTGATTGCGAACATGTTCAAAGGGGTTCTGGGTTCCGGAATTCAAATTCAGCTGCGACAAATTCGTTGTACTGCGTCCTATCTATGATGTCTTTGGTTAGTGCTCAAACTCAACGCAGTGTCATCATTTTCTTCGCCGACCGCGAACACAACCCAGGTAACCCAGAAACATATTATTTCCGCACACACCAAAACTCAGGTGTCAGCGTTTCCCTTCCATCGCCAAAGTGCGAATACCGAATTGCCTGCACGGTAACCCGACGCCCGCCCGCTCCATTTTCGGTCTCACGGCCATCCCTTTGCCCTAAAGTGCCAGCATTTTCTACAAATTTCTTGTAGAAAGAACCTTGACAGACTGAGCCTACCTCAGCCTGGGATAGGTATCCTACAAGAGAGAGATATAGAGAGAGGGAGACTGATCTACAATAAATGGAGAATGACATTTGGCCTGAATCTTCTTTGCCAAACAGTGAGATCTTCCTCAATTTTGACAGAAGCATTGCTAACCACGGCTCGAGTCGTCATATCGCGAACATTTAAGTACACTACTAAACTCGTTTAATGCATTGCAACGCATTTTTCGATAAGTATTTAAATTCCTCATGCATTATTGCAATGCTTTATCATGTTCTGTTTTCTGATGGATTGATTCGTCTACGTGAGCGCAGTCGCTGCTTGGTCTTATTTGGTTGCCGTTTTGTCGCCGTTCTTCGTACATCGACTGGAACTACTCAATGCTGATGCGAAAGTCTCTGATGCTCCGTAGGGGTGAGAATTTTGAGAGCAGAAGCTGGTAATAAGCTTTTTCGCTATCCATGGATTTGGCAGGTCTATGTGCTTTCATTAGAACTTTCTCTTATTTATCCAATGCTCGCTCGCTAATCGAAACAATCCAATCCTTTTGTCAATTTATGAAAATTTTACATTTTAATGATACAATTTTAATGATACAATCTTTAAAAAAATGGGGATAAAAGACTCTTAAACCATTGAATAGATTTGATATTTCAATGCTTTGGGAATATTGGTTGGACTGTGTAATCATTCAACTTACATTTATCGCTTTGTTACATGGAAAAGTGTGTGGGTTTAATGGCACAGTTCCATTTTTTGAAGAATTTGATTGATGCTGAATATATGTTATTTGAAATGGAACGTATATATTGTTTGCATCTCCCATATAATTAAACCATTTTGAAGGACTACAGCGTGATGCAGGATAAGCTCCACACATTAGATCAAGTGCTAATTGACCGGTTTGTGGCACAGAAACCTATAAACAGAGAATTAAGTATTTAAAAATTGACTTCAAAAAAACTTTACATCTTAAAGAGATAAATACACATGAGGAAGGTTCAGGGTTTTATCTTAAATAAAAATTTCAATTTACTCTTGAACACACACAAAAATGTATGCCTTTTATAGGCTTGTTTCTAGCACTGCGGGAAAAGGATTCCTGCTATACTATTCCTGCTAGGAATAGTGTCACCATGAACCGAAAACATATGGTCTGGTATGTTTTCTAAACAGTGCCATTTCAACAAGAATTTAAACGAGAAAGAACATACGAAGTCCCTGTGAACGCGATTCTACTTTTTTTATACCCGTACTCAGTCATAACACATGTGATTTATGTGGAATTTTACAAATGTTTCATCAGTTTTACATTTTACATTTTTCTCTACATCATCTACATCACTTCTCACAACAACACAAGTACACTGCACGAGGCAGAATGTGTGAGCAGTGTGTGAGCGAGAGAGAGAATCTGTAGAGACTATCATCCCCAAAAATGATTTACGTTGCACGGCGGCGCGGGGAAACGCTGCTGAAAAATTCAAATCATCATTGTGGCTACAATAATGATCCGATCTGAACCAAATTCGGGAATCTGGTAGATATTTTTATTCTCTACGAAACTACATTTTTCGTTTTTCTTTATCTTCAAAATTGTTAATTTTCGTCTTTTGTGGGGGCGGAAGGCGGCGGGGCGAAATTATGAAATACACTTGTCTTCATTTGGTATCACAGGAGTGTGGACAGAAAGTTTGGTTGCTTTAGCTCTTATAGTCTTTGAGATCCGGGCGTTTATTTGAACGAAAAACCAAATCGACTCGTTTTTGTGTGAGTGCGAAAGAGAGGGAGCGAAGTTTTTTCGTATGTTTTTCTCTATTGTGGCTATATTAATGATCCGATCCGATTCAGATTCGGGCCCCTGATAGATATGGTCTTTTCTATGATTCTGTTTTTAGTTTTATGTAATTTTCAAAATTGTGGACGCCACGGATGTGCGCCTTTTTGGGGGCGGGGCGAAATTTTAAAACATTTTTCTAGGAGTGAAATATCGCATCAGACTGAATAAAAAACTTGGTTGAATTTTCTCATGAAATTGTAAACAAAACAAAAAGCATGGAATTTAATCGTCAAAGCATGTAAAATAAATTATTAACACTAAATGTTTAGTACATGTAATATATTGTCCAATTGTTTAATGTGTTGTTGGTATGTTTTTATGTCCCTACTAACAAATGTATTTGTGTTTCTGTGGAGTGTAACTTGTGCATGGAGGACACTTGAGGTTTTTCCTAATGCTGAATGTTACTAATTAAACTGTTAACAATCAAATAGTGGATAACATTTTTGCCCGTTTTTTCTCGTTTTACGGCAATACTAAATGTTTCAGATGCATTTACGTTTTGCGATTCAACGTTGCTTGATGTTTGGAGCGACAACAACCGCCAACAAGATGCTGTGAAGCAGTTTGTTTTGCAAAATATTGATGAAAATAAATTAAACTTAATAAAAGATAAGCTTATGCAGTTTTTCGGATTTATAAACACTTATTTGCCAAAATGCAACAGAAACTAAAGCTAAACTTAATAAAAGATACGCTTATGCAGTTTTTCGGATTTATAAACACTTATTTGCCAAAATGCAACAGAATGCTCCACCGCTTTAAAGAAAAGCATGCGAAATGGCTTGCATCCTCGTTCAAAATTGTGTTTTATAAAGATGATACTCCACGCGTAAAAGCCTGGACGCAAACATTTGACATATGCTGAGGCAGGACCAAGGTTAAAGCGAAAATTAGCATCTGAACTGGTCAATGAAACTGAAAATTCAATGCCACTGTTGTTGCATGCTGCTTCTGTATCGGCAAAAAAAAAAAAAAGGACGACACTTCTCTTTTACTGCAAAAAGCATTGAATAGCGAAAAATAACTTATACGTTAAAACTTTTGAGTGGTATCCAATGTCTCCAACTGTGCACAAGGTATTGGTACATGGACACCAAATTATGGAAACCTCCGTACTTCCTCTAGGAGCTCTTCGGCGAAAAATGCGTCAGAAGCGCGCAATAAATTATACAAACGCGATAGGATATCTCATGCAATGAAAAGCAGCCGCCTAAATACTATGTCAGACGTGTTTAACAGAGCATTAGATTCTTCTGACCCACTTCTTTCTTTTATAAATCTGAAGGAACGCCAAAAGCTTAAACCACAAAAAGGCTACCGACAGAAGTTTTAGCTCTTTTGGAATCTCCTGATATTGAGCTTTCAACAACAGGGCCATTGAGGACAATAATAATAATCAGATAGAAGAAAGCGGAGATGATGAAATCGAAATTTTCGGGCTGGATACCCTGGAGTTGGAGGAAGAGTTTTGGGATGAATAAATTATTAACTAGTAGGTATCAAGGTATGGCGTCACAAGACTTAATATTGGGCTTCAACTAATGTTTGATTTAATTTTGCAGGGATCCAAATCAACTTTAAAATAGGAATTGCATTTATTGCGTATTCCTTAAATATATTACATTAAAAATATTTAAAAACATAGTTGTACACAAAAAATTTGAAAATTTTAACCCTATGGTAAGGTGGGCGGGAAGGAAGGCGTGGTCCAACTGAAAAAATAAATAAATCCGAAATTCTACATTTATTTTTTAAGTATATGTACAAAGTTTCATGTTTCTATCTTCAAAATTGGTAATGACTGAAACTGACTTTTTGCTTTTCATAGTGCAATGGGCGACAAACAAGACGGACAGACAGACAGACGGACAGACAGGCCTATATCGACTCGGCTATTGATGCTGATCAAGAATATATATACTTTATAGGGTCGGAAATTATTCCTTCTCTATGTTACACACATTCACTTTTACCACAAATACAATATACCCTTTTACTCTTCGAGTACGGGTATAAAAAGGAAAAAATTAACTCTAACGATGAAGTGAGTGCGTTGATTGTAAAATAAATCAGGAGAAATTTCCATCTTTCTTTTTGGTTTTGTACAGTTTTGGTCTCCATATCTCACCATTCACTTCAGGAATAATTTTAAACCAAATATTCCTGAGCAGTTTATCAGCTGTTTCCTCAGCCCACACACGATCTAGATTTCGTTCAAGTTTCTGGATACATAAATAACGAAACGGTAAACGAAAAACTCCTAGTACAGTTATTTTTTTTAAAAAGACGTTTGCAAGGAGTTTTTACATTCCACGGTGCTGGATACCTAGCTTTAACCTGAAAAAAAAATCATCTATGCTACTTTTCAAGCTCCACAGATAACTCCACCCGACACGATTGAGGAAACTCAAGGAATCGAACCGACTATTTGTGATAGATTTGGTGCTTTTCTGATATTCCTTTACCTTATTATACCCGTACTCGCAGAGTTAAAGTATTTGTGTATTTGTGGTACAAGTGGTACAAGTGTAACAAAAAGGATATCCAATAAATATATCCAATATTCTTGATCAGCATCAGTAGCCGAGTCGATATAGCCGTGTCTGTATGTCCGTCCGTCTCGATGAGCGCCTAGATCTTAGAGACTATAAAAGCATAGAACAACCAATCTTTCTATCCAAACACTGTGATATCACTTCAATAGAAGTGTATTTAAAAAATTTTTCCCCGCCTCATTCCACCACCACAAAAAATCGAAAGTCCACACTGTTGGAAGCTGCCGAGCTTTTTCGGCAACTGTGACTCCACATTTACAAAAAATTGTTCGATGGGGCCGTGGCCGTGAACTACGATTCGATACAAATGTGTTAAAGGCAAAGACAATTCTAACGGTTCGCGTTTGACATTAGCTTTCGCCGCGATGCGATGCGTTCGAGAATAATTTTGACTGTCTTGCAAAAAGAGCGATGCAGTGCAATACAAGCAGTAGAGCGGGTACATATGTAAGTGTGTGCGTTTTCGCACTGAGAGCGCTATTTTGTTGAGCGCGACAATACATAATTTAAGAGAGTTGTAGGAGAAGATGTAAAGAAGAGAATATGAAACTATCTTAAGAGCTATTAAAGGCTGCTGCTCCGAACACCACAATTTATTTAGCCACAATGTGGCTACTGAAAATTCATTTCATCATTGTGGACCAAATTCGGGAATCTGGTAGATATGCTCATTCTCTAAAATACTGCACTATTCGTTTTTTTTTTTTCTATCTTCAAAATTGTGGATTTTCGTCTTTTGGGCGGGCGGGAGTAGGCGTGGCAAAATCTTGAACATAAGTGACATCACAGGAATCTGGACAATAAGTTTGGTTGCTCTAGCTCTTATAGTCCCTGAGAGCCAGGCGCTCTCCAGGCGGTCTACGGATGGGCAAAGTCGACACGTTTCTGTATGAGTGCGAACGAAAGGGAACGATGTTTTTCGAAATGGTTTTCCCTATTGTGGCTATAAATTATGATCCGATGCGAATCATAGATATGGTCTTTGATAGATATGGTTTTTCTCTATGGTTCTGCATTTCTAGTTTTCTGTTATCTTATAAATTGTGGACGGCAAAGATTTGCGCACTTTTTGGGGGCGGAAGTCAGCGGGGCAAAATTTTGAAACACTTTTCTAGAAGTGAGATATAACATCAGTCTGGAAAAAAAACTTGTTACTCTAGCTCGTATAGTCTCCGAGCAATGGGCGAAAACAAGACGGACATGTGTACTGACTGAGTACGGGTATAAAAAGTAGTGTAGCCTTAACAGCGACACAACACGTCCCGTCCCTTCTCGTTTTTATAACTTTTTGTGTAAAAAAATGTTTTCTGTGTAAGATACCTATCTCAGGCTGAGGTAGGCTCTGTCTGTCCAGGATTTTCCCTACAAGAAATTTGTAGTTCGCTGGAACTTTTGGGCAGGGCTTGGCACTGAGACCGAAAGTGGAGCGAGCGTAGAGTCTGGTTACCGTGTAGGTAGTTTGGTAATCGCACTTGGCGATGAAAAGGGAAAACGCTGACACCTGAGTTTTGGTGTGTGTGCGGTAATATGTTTCTGGGGCACCTGAGTTGTGTTCGCGCTCGGCGAAGAAATGATGACACTTCGTTGAGTTTGTTTTGATGTCATTAAATGGTTTTATTTGTGTTCTGTATTGTTTCTCGTGGTTCTGGTGTCGTGTAGTGGTTTCTTGTATTGTTGTCTTGCACTTACACCCCCACAAACGGCGCACATCTGTGGCGTCCACAATTTTGAAGATAACAAAAACGACAAAAAGCAGAATCATAGAAAAAAGACCATATCTGGGGCCCAAATCTGATTTGGATCGAATCGTAAAAAGCCACAATAGAAAAACCATATCGAAAAGCATCGGTTCCTCTCGCTCGCACTCACACAAAAACGAGTCGTTTTGGTTTTCGTACAGATGAACGCCTGTACGACTCCTGTGATATCCCTTCAGTGCAAGTTTTGCAAATTGTGGACGCCACAGATGTGCGCTCTTTGAGGTGGCGGAAGTGGGCGGTGCGAAATTTTGAAACAGTTTTCTAGGAGTGAGATATCACATAAGTCTGGAAAAAAATTTGGTTGCTCTAGCTCTTATAGCCTCCGAGCAATGGGCGACAAACAAGACGGACACACGGACAGACAGCAAATACCACAAATATAACATACCCTTGTACTCTTCGAGTACGGGTATAAAAAATAAATAGTCGAATCGAATAAAATTTCGATTCAGGAAGTCTAATGAAAATATTAATTTTGGGATAAGTATTGTAATTCGAGAACCGAAATTAAATCAGGAACCAAATTTTCTTAATTGGTGGAGCAATCATTGAGAACAACATGGAATCTATTCGGGTTAAAACACGTACATATGTATGTATGTATGTACAATCATTTTTACTTTTTACACACATTTTAACGTATCAAACGTTTAATTTTTAACAGTTAGATATAAGCCTTCTATTACAATAATATTTAACTTATTTTTTAATAATAATTTTAGTAACAACTATCTTATTTAAAAAAGTTTGGCAAAGATTTAACCTTCACAAATTCTTCCGTGTTGTAACATACCTGGGAGCATGATTTATAAGTTTTGTTCATATATTCTGTCGTAATATGCAAGTCCAAAGAACTGACATAGGGAACACCTAAAATACAAGGTATACATTTTTTTTGTAAATATTGAACGTTTTATGAAGGAGATATGAAGGAATATATGAGATATGAAGGATCAAAATTTTAAAAAAGAACCTTAGCTTACAAAATATCAATTTATATGGCTAAAACAAAAATTAACTAAAAATTAAACACTCTTTTTTTTAAGCAGTTTAATATTTTGTTATCGTTACTGTAGATGCTGAGAATTTTGCGCGTTCACAGCAGTTTTTACAAAAGATTGTTTGGAGTTATAATTCGGCGGGAGTCTTTGTGAACGATAGAGAAAATAAATAATTCTTAGGACCCCTAAAAATATAAAGAGAGCGATAAACCAAAATTTGTTGTATATTTTTCATACAAAACCAAATTTTTAAAGATACTCCAACTGTGCTGGTTTGTTAGGTGCTAGGTTAATAATAGAGTCTAGCACGAATTCATTTGAAACAGCAAGCGAGAAACTTATACGCTCACATTGACTGGTATCAAAAATACCCTTCTGAGCAAGCATAACAAAAGAAAGCTTCATGTTTATATTTGCGAGTGCGAGATGCTTGCAAAGTCTTGAAATGACGGAACATGCATACACGTGCGAAAGAACAACCAAGAACAACATGGTGCTTGCCATACCGAGTACGACTCGAATGGCTTTGTTCTCTGACCACAAACATCAGAAAGAACGAGAAAGAACGTACGGAGTCGCTGTAGGCGCGACTCTACTTTTATACCCGTACTCAGTCAGTACACCATGTGATTTATGTGGAATTTTCAAATGTTGTATCAGTTTTTACATTTTACATTTAACATTTGTTTGCTGCATCTGTCATCTACATCTACATCAGTTCTCACAACAACACACGTACACCGCACGAGGCAGCATGTTTGAGCGTGAGTGTGCGTGTGAGAGAATCAACCCCCAATAATTGACTTACGCTGCAAGAGGAGGGGGAATTGCTGCTGTAATTCATTTGATCATTGTGGCTACTACAGTAATGATCCGATCTGAACCAAATTCGGGAATCTGGTAGATATGGTCATGTTCTACCATACTGCATTTTTGGTTTTTTTCTATCTTCAAAATTGTGGATTTTCGTCTTTTGGGGGGGCGGGGCGAAATTTTGAAATACACTTGTTCAGGTTTGGTATCACAGGAGTCTTGGCAAAAAATTTGGTTGCTCTAGCTCTTATAGTCTCTGAGATCCAGGCTACACAAAATAAAAATAACCAAATCGTTTTGTTTTTGTGTGAGTGCGAAAGAGGGGAGCGAAGTTTTTTCGTATAGTTTCCTCTATTGTGGCTATATTAATGATCCGATTCAGATTTCGGCCCCTGAGAGATATGGTCTGTCTCTATGATTCTGCATTTGTAGTTTTTTGTTATATTCAAAATTGTGGACTCCACAGATGTGCGGCCTTTGTGGGGGCGGAACTGGGCGGGGCGAAATTTAAAAAAAAATTTCTAGGAGTGAGATATCACATCAGTCTGGATAAGAAGTTTGGTTGCTCTAGCTCTTATAGCCTTCGAGCAATGGGAGACAAACAAGACGGACGGACGGACAGACGGACGGACAGACAGGGCTATATCGACTCGGCTATTGATGCTGATCAAGAATATATATACTTTTATAGGGTCGGAAATTATTCCTTCTCTATGTTACACACATCCACTTTTACCACAAATACAATATACCCTTTTACTCTTCGAGTACGGGTATAAAAACGCTGTCACTTGAGATAGACTAAAAGATACCCTGTACAGGATTTATTTTAAAACAAAGCAAATAATTATACACTCAATGAAGTTCAGACGTTTTAAAATTCATCACCACAGTTCACCACATTTGAAGGTTCTACCGAAATCGTCGTGTATATCGATTCGGGGAGTCAAAGCATATTGTACAAACATTGTAAGCTGGCAGCAGCAATAACAGAATCGGAACCGCTTGTGTACATATGTATATACAGCATAATCGTATGTGCGGTGCTTGATTTCGTTGCATTTTCGGTCTTCGTTTTCGCCCTATGTACAGTGCATAGACATACATACGTACAGGCGTTCACCGTTGCTTTCGCAGTGGCAGTTTTCTACCAGAATTCGCCTCGTTCGACCCAACTAACGCTTGCATCGATATATCTGCGTATACGGCTCATAAAAATTCTGTTTAATCCAGAGTTTGCCGAGAACTATATAATCGCAAAATAAACTGATATTAAATAACTATGAGTGACGAAAATTTAAAGGTCGGCTCCGCCTCGGTTGACACGCCGTCGAGTGGCGCTCCAATTGATGAAGTGGTGGCTTGTGCTGATCTGCTACTAACCGGATTCCGCTCTTAATCCTCAAGACCAACTCGCCACCTCGCCATCCAACTTGGATGGCGAAAAGTTGCGCAGCTTGAACGAGTACGACCTGAAAGGCTTTCTAGAGCTGTTGGACAAATTTGAGTCGAATTTCTATGTCGCTCAGGACTGACTGTAGGATCAATCTGCCGTTGTTAGCTCCAGAAGTGCACAATCTAGCTCGATCGTCGCAGGGCCGTTGTAGCTCCGAGGATAACAGATCAGCAGCCAGCCAGTCGTTCAACATTGAATCTTGGAGTATACCATCAAATATTCGTCTTTCTGATCCCCCGTTTTTTGAGCCACAGCGAATTGATTTTCTAATCGGAACAGATTATTTTTTCGAATTGATGTGCGTTGGCCAAATCGGATGGGTGTTCTCGGGAGTCATCGAAGGTGGCATCGCAAAAGATCATCGCCTTCGTCTACCCTGTTGTCCAGTTAGATGAGTTGGTTTGTCAATTCTGGGAAGTAAAACATGTCTTCGAGCCAATCTAAAGGATGGGTGAAGTTTTAGTGTGAAGAGCACTGCCCTCGTGGGCATATTCTGTTCATTTGCCTATGAAGCGTGATGTAAGCCTGTTGGGCGATTCGTATTTGCAAGCGAAAAAGGGCTCAGCAATACTCAGTATTCATTATGTCGTTAGTGCCTAACTCGGAAATACATGAGTGCAAATATGTATCGAAATCTCGTCTGCCACCTCTGAACATGATAGACAGCGCGGTTTTTGAAGATTGAGGCATTCGATTGAAAATTCCACTGCTGGTCAGACTCATCTGTTGTGCTTTCATGGCTGAAGGAGGAGTTCGCGAAATTCAACGTAATTGTTGCCAATAGAGTTTCTGCCACACAGCAGCTGACGCAAGGTATGGAATGGCATTATGTCCCGACCGCGATGAATCCGGCTGACATAATTTCAAGGGAGCCTCTCGGAGGAACTCTTGCATTTCTGTCTGCCAGAGAAAGGCCTTCCTGAAGTTTGACAGAAGGCTCTGCTTACCTCGGCCCGAGTGGACATTTCTCGAACAGTCAAGTACATCAACTCGTTTGGCACTATAAAGCGAATTTTCGGCTATGTTTTAAGTTCACCACAGGGATTGGGTCTTCAAAGCTTATACTCGAGGATAATCAAGGAGAACCCCTTTGCTTCTTCGGTTCGTTCAAGGAGCCTCGTTACTTCCCGAGTAGAAGACTTTGACAAATTAGAAAAAAATGTATTCTTCAAGCAGCCTTGCATTGCTGTCTCCTGTTTTTGGTTTTCGACACTTAACGCTTGATTTTGATGCTCGCCATTCATTTATTTTGCCGAAGAATCATCCGATGACGTGTGCTTTATACTGCAAAACGGATGTACGCAATTAGGCCCAACAGAAATTCTACATTACCGTGTTCATTTTCTTCGCCACCAAGGCAGTATGGTTGGAGCTAGTAAAGGATCTGACGACATTTTCGTTCTTCGCTGCCCTAAAACGTCTCACAGCCACAATAGGCATTTCCAGATGCACTTGGTCGGACAATGCGACCAGCTGGATAGCTGAAGGAGTTAAAATGTCTGTTTTGAGCCAGAAACACCTCGACAACGTTCATGCACAGTGCCTGAGCAGTGGCTTCGATTGGCGTTTCATCCCACTTCAATCCCCTCACTTTGGCGGACTTTGGCTATATCGACTCGGCATTGATGCTGATCGAGAATATATATACTTTATAGGGTCGGAAATTATTCCTTCTCTATGTTACACTCATCTACTTTTACCACAAACACAATATACCCTTTTTCTCTTCGAGTTCGGGTATTAAAATGTAACAGCTGATGTATTTTTGATCAAATTTCTAAAAATATTACCTGCTGTATTCGTTTGCGTGGCAGCCACTTTCGCAAATTGGGATTGAGTCGCAGAGCAAGTAAACTCGCAAATGTGTCGAACTAAGTTGGACATACAAGATGGGCATCGATCTAAAATTGCAGCGGCCAGTTTTACGTTTTCATTTAATATTTTCACCTAAAATACAATAAAAATGTTAGTTTTTAATATTAGTTTCATTTGTATCTATGTAAGAATCTGATATAGATGTACTGTCATCAACCACATCAACCACATAGCTGCTATACAAGCATATACACATACACCAGCCGCACTTGCATACTCTAGAGCGGCTGCTGCTATGGATGCTGCCAACAACACTCTAGTGACCAGGAAGCAAACAGGGTGTCTTTTCTGAGGATAAAGTCAACGGAACTGTAAGAATGTTAAGAGATTGACTACCGCTTGGGAAGATTAGCCTGCTGTCTGTGATTATTACACACTAGTGGGGAAGTTGGAGCAGATCGAGAAACTTATCGGGCAATGTGAGTTGATTCCACAACGAGCTTGAAGAAGTGGACTGCAGCGAGATTCATAGTGGATTATGCGAAAGCTTTGAAACGCTTGCCAGTGCTCTCGACGTTTCGATTAGGCGTGAAATCGATAGGAATAGCGAATAAATGCCTCTGCATCCTACGGTTGCTGGACCAAATTCAACTTCTGGGTTTGCTGGTTCTCAGCCGCCACCTCGCCGGCGCTCCAGGCTTTGGGCTCTCCTGAACTGATGCATCATTGTGCAGGTACGGTTTGGTTTTATTTACGCCTTATACCAAACCGAAGTTTTATTAATAGGTTTGGTGCATTTAAAAGTTTTCATGAACTATGTATGTTTTTTTTATGATAACAATTTTTTTTTACAGGATTGCTACAGGTAATGTGTAGGCCGGACTAATGAATCCGACTTTTTGGTGCGGTCTCCATTGCCTAACCAAAAAAAACATTTTCCATATTTACTCAAATAATTTTACCTAAGACAATAACTTGTTTAAATTTTGTTCCTAGACCTTAATAGTAGTAGGGTTGATTACTGAAGTACTCGAAGCGTAAAAGGTCTGTCCGTCCGTTTTGTTTGTCGCCTTGTTCTCAGAGACTATAAAAGCTAGAGTAACCAAAGTTTGCTTCCAGACTCATGGGATATCACACTGCTATAAATGTATTTTAAAATTTCGCCCCGGCCCCTTTCGACTGCCCAAAAAACGAAAATCTGTGCCATCCACAATTTCAAAGATAACAGAAGCCGAAAAACCCATACCTTTCGAAAAAACAAAACACGAAAGACAATTTTTTAATATAGAAAACAACGAAAAAATAGAGTCGTCGAGAATGACCATATCTACCCAATTGCAAAATCCGATTAAGATCGGATCTTTATTATATGAAGAAATAAATTATCAGTGGCTCTACCTTCATCTCTGTAGCCGTTACTCATTCTATCTCTCTCTGGATTTCTTGTTCCTTGGGTTTGGGTCATATAAAAAGCTAAACTATCCTTTGAAAAAAGCTAGAAATAGCCAGAAAATTTTTTGATGGTACATACATAGCCAAAAATAAACGCTAGAGTATTTTAACGATATTTTGATTGATTTAATCAAGTATTTTTGAGAACTTATCAAGTTCGTCAAATATTTCCGCCTCTTCAGCTGATTTCATGTAGGACTGATTGGTCCCTATCTTTTTTAAACAACCTGTTGACACTTCATAATCATGGTAGCATTTTGTATTATGTTCGTCCACTTTGAAGATTCATAGGACTGGCATCTTGAAATTTAGCACACAACAATCCCGAATGGTCAATTGGGCTGACGGTTGAATGCGTAGCAACATATAAACACAATGCCGCCTCTTGTTTTCACAGAGCAGATACAACAAACGGTGTTTTGTTTGTCTGTGCATAAACAGACGACGAAGCTTTATGTTTGACTGTCTTCGGATGTGTGTGCAAATCGCTAAGTGTTTTCTTATTTGCTTATATATCTTAGGCATTTGAAACTTACACTCACGATCGAATCATAAATTGTGATATACGTCGTTAGTGATGGTATTAAACTCGATTCAATTGATTTCATAACTAAAGAGAACTTTTACATTTTAAATTTTTTTTTTGCTGCATCTGTCATCTACACCTACATCAGCTATCACAACACTCCACGTACACTGCACGAGGCAGAGTGTGTGTGAGCGAGAGAGGGAATCAGTAGCGGCTTTCATCACTAAATGACTATTTTGTTGCGGTTGGTGAAGGCTGGCTACCTTTTTTATACCCGTACTCGAAGAGTAATAGGGTATATTGTATTTGTGGTATTTGCTGTCTCACTTTATGAGCTGAGATCTCTGGATTGGTTTTGGATAAGACCAAAATATCCGTGTTGCCGGAATTTACGGTTTCCCCAGATGTTTCGGTCTTATCCGAAACCAATCCAGAGATCTTGTCCAAATACATCAAATACCGGATAGGACTTCCCTCAACCCGCAATAAGTTGTTCAGCATGGTATAGGCAGTAAGAAGTGCAAACGCCCATGAGCCAGCAGTTACCGAATAAGTGAGCTACCTTTTTCCTCTTTCTATTTCCGAAAACTTCCACAGTAATCGTTATAAGTAATTGACAGTCTGAAGGCATGTGTGCTAATCTGCACGGGTCCCGTGTTTGCTCGCGCAGAAACAGCAGAAAACTGTACTCTTGTTGGTCTCATGGCAATATCAATATCATTTCCTTTTCCTTTTTGCTCGAAAATGTCGTGCGTCAAAAGCATAAACGCTGCCAAAGGCAACGCAACATGCTCCCTCTCCGATAGAAAGAGGGTGCCAGTGCTGCCTGCCTGAAAAGTTCGTTGGTAGCATCATTCACATCGACGTCTCTTTGTCCGGGGACCCATATTATTTTTAAATAAATAATAATTCGTGAACCTGCAGCTTCTCACAAACGGGGCCTGGCTTAGTCATGATAGGGATAGAGATGTGTGCAGATGGGCAGATAAAAATGAAGACAAAAGCTAATATAGATAATATCCCATTCACAGTGGCGATGGTCGCCAACTATTTTTGGTTATTGCCATTCCTAAAATTTCCCAGTTATACCACCATCCATGTAGGATGTTCCTAATTCGCAATGGTTATAGAAATTATTCGGTATTTATAGAAATTATTTTATAATTACACCCGTACTCGAAGAGTAGAAGGGTATATTGTATTTGTGGTAAAAGTGGATGTGTGTAACACGCGGAAGGAGGCGTTTCCGACCCCATAAAGTGTGTATATTCTTGATCAGCATCAATAGCCGAGTCGATATAGCCATGTCTGTCCGTCCGTCTGTCTGTCCGTCTTGTTTGTCGCCAATTGCTCGGAGACTTAAAGAGCTAGAGCAACCAAATTTTTTTTCCAGACTGATGTCTGTCTGTCCGTCTTGTTTTTCACTCATTGCTCGAAGGCTATTAAAGCTAGAGCAATGAAATTTTTTTCCAGACTAATGTGATATCCCACTCCTAGAAAAAAGTTTCAAAATTTCGCCCCGCCCACTTCCGCTCCCACAAAGGGCGCACATCTGTGGCGTCCACAATTTTGAATATAACAGAAAACAAAAATGCAGTATCATAGAAAAAGACCATATCTATCAGGAGCTCAAATCTGAATCGGATCGGAACATTAGTATAGCCACAATAGAGAAAACCATTTCAAAAACACCATTCCCTCTCTCTCTTCGCCTGGATCTCAGAGACTATAAGCGCTAGCGCAACCAAACTTTCTGTCCACACTCCTGTGATACCAAATCAAGACAAGTGTATTTCAAAATTTCGCCACGCCCCCTTCCGCTCCCACAAAAAACGAGAGTCCACAATTTTGAAGATAGATAAAAACGAAAAATGCAGTATCGTAGGGTCATATCTACCAAAATCCCGAATTTCGTTCAGATCGGATCATTATGATAGAAGCAATGATCAAATGAATTTTCAGCAGCGATTTGCCCCTTCCCCTTGCAGCGTAAGTCATTTATGGGGATGATTGTCGCTACAGATTCTCTCTCTCGCTCACACACTGCTCACACATTCTGCCTCGTGCAGTACGTGTACGTGTGTTGTTGTGAGAAGTGATGTAGATGTAGATGACAGATGTAGCAAACAAATGTAAAATGTAAAAACTGATAAAACATTTGAAAATTCCACATAAATCACATATGTATTGACTGAGTACGGGTATAAAAATAGAGTCGCGTTCACAGCGACTCCGTACGTTCTTTCTCATTTTCCAATGCAACCATAAATATTTGACACCCACAACGAAAAATTTAAATTCACAGCGAAAACATAAACTATGAAAAACAAAACAATTAAAACTGAATCGTCTCGCGCACAAAAAATAGGATGTAAGAAAGTTTGTGGATATGTTCTCTTCTGAGAATTCGTTTATGAATGCTCTGTAAAAAGAATGCAAGATATTGCCGCAGTCTGACTTATAACTTTGGTTGGATTTAGTAGAAGCAATCAAAAACGATTATAGAACGAGAAAGGACGTATGGAGTCGCTGTGAACGCGACTCTACTTTTATACCCGTACTCAGTCAGTACACATGTAATTTATGTGGAATTTTCAAATGTTGTATCAGTTTCTTACATTTTACATTTAACATTTGTTTGCTGCATCTGTCATCTACATATACATCAGTTCTCACAACAACAACACGTACACTGCACTATGGGTAAAATTCCCATTTTTCGGGGATTAATTAATAACTACTAAACTAAGCAAGATTTTTCGATGCGGTTTTTTTGATTAATGTTATGTACACCCCCAGAAACATTTTTGGAAAAGTGGGCGTGTCAACGCCCACATATAAAATAAAAATTATTTTTTTTTTTTTAATTTTATTAGGAAAATTAATATTTATATTGATATTTTTTTTTGACAATAATACTTTTTATACATCTACATTTACTTTATAAATCTTTTATACATAAAAATAAAGTTGTATCATTGGAAAAACATAATAATGATGAAATTCAGGAGCTAGAGACAACAAATAGTTAATATTAATAGAAATTTTCGTAATTTTCAATTTTTTCATCATGAAACGTGAAACTCATTTTCGAAATCCTCAAAAGTTAGATCTGGACCTTCAATTTCACATGATAAGATGTTTATCATGTGCTTGCTGCTTGAATCAACAAAAATAGTTACACTCTAGATCTTTTGATAGAGCTGCTGCTTGTATTTTTGTGTTTTTTCCTTTTCAACAAGTAGGCCAACTTTGGGCGTCCAATTTATTGATTATTGTTCCCAATTGATTCACTTATAGTATGTATAGTTTTATTCATTATCATTAACAAATTTTAATGCTTTTTTCAAAATATAGTTTGTTTCAGTTGATTTTTGCCCATTGGTATTAAAATTTTGCCAAAATATGTGACTTTTGCTTTTTAAATATAATTCATATGTTAAAACATTAATGTTTCTATATAATCTCCTCTAAAAAATCAAAAATTGCATTTTCTTGGTTGGAGTTGCCTTTTTCCTTGTGCCGCACACTTAACAGATCAGCGTTCAAATACTCGAAATGACCTGCAAAAATTAATTTGCGCAGATAGTGGGAAAAAGTGGGAATTGAGACAAACTGCCTTTGAATCACAAATAATGGGTCTACGACATATATTTGAACTATGGATTGGGGCACTTCTGGTCGTTTTATATGTCTCCACAAACTTGAAATATTTTTCCAAGAAATTACCTTAGAGAGCTTGTTCTACTTTTACGAAATATTAATAGAAAACTCAGAAGTCACAAAGTATTAGTAGAACCATTACATAGTAAAAAACCCGCAATGTTAAAAGTACGTACTGTTCGACAGGAACAGATGACTTTAACAGCTGTTAGACTTAACAGTGGTCTGTTATTTAACATTTGGGGTATGGAGCTTTACAGTTTGGAGTTTTCTTAATATGTTAGCAAAAACAAAATTCCAATTTGAGTACTTTGAGATAATGACTTAATCCCCGAAAAATGGAAATTTTACCCATAGTGCACTGCACGAGGCAGCGTGTGAGCGTGAGTGTGCGTGTGAGAGATTCTGTAGCTACAATCATCCCCATAAATGACTTACGCTGCAATCGGGCAAGGGGAAACACCGAACGGGCGCGGGGCATTCCCGCTGCTGAAAATTCATTTCATCATTGTGGCTACAATAATGATCCGATCTGAACCAAATTCGGGAATCTGGTAGATATGGTAATTTTCTACGATACTGCATTTTTCGTTTTTCCTATCTTCAAAATTGTGGATTTTCGTCTTTTGGGGGCGGAAGTGGGCGTTGCAAAATTTTGAAATAAACTTGCACTGAAGCGATATCACAGGAGTCTAGGCAAAAATTTGCTTGCTCTAGCTCTTATAGTCTCTTAAGATCGAGGTGCTCATTTATACGAAAACCAAAATTACTCGATTTTGTGTGAGTGCGAAAGAGAGGGAGCGAAGTTTTTTCGTATGTTTTTTTTTCTATTGTGGCCATATTAATGATCCGATCCGATTCAGATTTGGGCCCCTGATAGATATGGTCTTCATCTATGATTCTGCATTTTTTTTTTTTTTTTATATTCAAAATTGTGGACGCCACAGATGTGCGCCCTTTGTGGGGGCGGAAGTGGGCGGGCCGAAATTTTGAAACATTTTTCTAGGAGTGAGATATAACATCAGTATGAAAAAAAAATTTGGTTGCTCTATCTCTTTTAGCCTTCGAGCAATGGGAGACAAACAAGACGGACGGACGGACGGACGGACAGACGGACAGACGGACGGACAGACAGGGCTATATCGACTCGGCTATTGATGCTGGTCAAGAATATATATACTTTATATGGTCGGAAATTACTCCTTCTCTATGTTACACACATCCACATTTACCACAAATACAATATACCCTTTTACTCTTCGAGTACGGGTATAAAAAGCCCATATTATCAGGGGCTCAAATCTGAATTAGATCGGATCATTAGTATAGCCTCAATAGAGAAAACCATTCAGCGAAACATCGCGACACACAAACATGTCGACTTTGCCCATTCGTACAGATGAGGGCCTAGATCTCAGAGACTATAAGAGCTAGAGCAACCAAACTTTCTGTCCAACTCCTGTGATACCACTTCAGTACAACTGTATTTTAAAATTTCGCCATGCCACCTTACAAGTTGCATAATTGAAATTACATATTAAGTAAAAATGCATTGCTTAGTGTTGTACAAAATGGGGTACATTTACTAAAAACATCGTACCGTAGGAATTCTTTGCACAATTTTATTTATTAGTAGCTTATTTTGTCAAGAATAGATGGGCGCTTAAAAAGTTAATGTCTGAAAATATTTAACATAGATATTCGTGATATTCGTTCGTTCTCTTTGTAGTGACCAGACGTGTTTTTTTTCTTGCGCTCCGCTTCTTTTCTTTTATATATTACAAACAACCGGTGTTTGGCCTAATAAATTTAATAAATACATTCTTAATCTGTTTTTCTATGAAAATCCGCGGGTACATGCCTACTTTTTTTGTGTACAAACAACACGACGTTTTTAATCAATTTTGTGCGTCGGTTAATTGTGTTTTTGTTGTTGCTTCCAGTAAGTAAGATAATACATTTGGCCGCTCTCTTGTTTTAGCTTTTGTTAGCAACTCTCTCTCTCTATCACCCAAACTAACTGTTCTTTCTCTCTCGCTTATAAACCTTTTGTGAAGTAGCTCTCTCACTTACAAGCTGGCACTGTGGGCTGATTGCTATTTGTTTTGAACTTTCTTTTTTGTTATTAAAAAAAAATAAAAACTAAATTATGGAATTTTCTGTGGTCTGCGCAAAAAAAAAACTCTAAGAGCAGATCACTCACGATCAGCCGAACATACCTTTGCTGGCTTTGCGACAGCGTAGTGCACGCAAAGTGTGCAGGTATTTCTGGCCGTGTGGGTGATGCCATCTCACAACGCAACGGTCTGCATTATAGTTGTGAGGAATGGCGTGCGATAGAAAACGAAATGCGCTCGTTTATGAGGCAGACGAGGAGTGGCTTTAAGGAGCTGATCGTGGGCTTTAAGAAGCCATGGACACTCAGTTCAGCAGTTTACAGCTGCTGGCTGAGTCTCCGCGGCGCAAGAAGTCCACTCCGCGGGACTTGCAAGTGCCAACTTTTCGTTTATGCCAGGGAGATAGCTTCTTTAAGATAAGCGTCTCCCCATCTCATTTCGACACCATTTGCTCTGCCAATTTTTGGCCGGAGCACTTGGTTGTGAAAAAGTATAAGGCTAAGAGAAGAATAGGCCCCCAATAACTCTCCCCGACCAGTGCTCTATCCTCATCTTCCCGCTCTACTTCCACCCATCCAAAAAACTAGTTTCCTCTTTTTTTAGTTACTTACCAGAATGCTAGAGGCTTACGTAGTAAGCTCAGCACTCTCTATCTTGAAAGTTTCCCTTTTTGTCCCATATTATTGTGTTAACTGAAACCTGGTTAAAGCCGGACATCCTTAGTTCCGAAGTTTTGGCAGATCGGCACACAATATTTAAAATGACCGTTCGTCTCGACGTAGAGGAGGGGTCCCCATCGCAGTGGAATCTAACTTCACGTCGGAACATTTAATATTCCAGGTTCAACAAGACCTGGAATTCCTGTGCATAAAACTGATTCTTCCAGCCTTTCAACATTCCACCGTCTTCGGATATCTCTATATACGAACAGCACTTGTCCGCTTTAAAAACGGTTTCTTCCTCGCTATCAGATAAAGACCACATGATAGTTCTGGGGGATTTCAATTTTGCAGGCACTGTTTGGTCTTCGGTAAACGAGTCGAATAACCTTGTGCCCATATCACGACATGACTTTAATGACGGCTTGCTAGACCTGTCCCTGTCTTAAGTCAACCATGTGAAAAATTCCTTGGGTCGATTGCTCGATCTTTGCTTCGTCTCGGATCCGACCATAGCGTTGATAACCCGAGCCCTTCCGCTCACTATACCTGAAGACTGCTACCATCCTACTTTCGAAATATCGGTCGATATTGGACCTTCTGTATTGGATCGATCAGATAAGCTTTCTAAACGTGTCCGCTGCTTTCGTAAGGTCGAGTTTACGAAGCTTAATAGCCTGATTAGGGATTTCGATCGGTCCGCTCTGTACTTGTGCACTGACGTTATGAAAGGCACAAACATTTTCTATAATGTACTTGACACACTCTTTGATTCTTGTGTCCCATGTATTTGTTCGATTAGATCTGGGATGCCCCCTTGGTTTACCAAAGAGCTATCCAGTCTAAAAACATAAAATCAAGACTTTATAAAAAAATTTCAAGAAGTTGGCAAGCGTAAAACGTCCGCACATCCATCCTCGCTATCATTTCATAATTCGTCGGCAAACAATGATCAGGCCATTACCTATTCCCATGAAAGCTACTCTGGTCAGCCGTATCCATACAGTTTACCTAGATCGAACGGCATTTTCAGCCCTACGTTAAATGAAAGCTCACTGCTTCAGGATCTTCGACTAGTTAAGCCGGTGTTCTCACCAGGTCCTGACGGAGTCCCGGGCTGTGTACCCAGGTACTGCGCCGACGCTCTGTGTGGACCCCTGCTTAAACTATTCACCCTATCCCTTAACTCCTCATGTTTCCCTACGATCTGGAAAAATCCTAAAATATCGATAAATTTTTTGGATGTTGTTTGCGAGTCGCTCCGTCGTTTTTACGTTAATTACAAGTTTAAACCTGCAAATTTAGGTGCAAATAATAGGCAAAACTGAAGCATAGGCAAAACAAAAACCAACAACAAAAACACGGTCGTCAAATTACCGCACACCGAGCAGCCGCCGAAAAAAACACGCACAAAGGAGATTTGAAAACATCACAAAACCAAAAACAATGTCGTCCGCCACTGCACCGCCAACTAAACGCACTCGGAACAATGCTGGTACTGCGAGTGAGCGCCTCTCCGACGCCCCTTCAGCACAACTGATGGAGCTACTGAAGGCTCGCTTCCAGGAGCAGACGGACCTGATTGCGTCCCATGTCCGGAGGCAGAGGAGCGCATCCTCAGAAGCCTTGTGGAGCGCTTGGACTCGATCGCTGGTGAGGTGAAGCAGATGGGTGCCCGAGTTGTTGGCTTGGAGCAGGAGGTGTTCGATCTTCGTTCTCAGAGAGATCGACTGAGTGGACGGGTCGAGAGGCTGGACCGAGAGGTTGCAGAACTGCGCGCACTGGGGACAGAGTGGGAGGCATAGAGGCGAGACAGACGGCCGAACACATGGCAGCTAGTGCGAGTGAACTGCGACTACACGGCGTTCCCTACGTGGATGGAGAAAATTTAAGAGCGATCTTCAACAAGCTCTGTTTTAATCTCCAGCTGACCCTCCACCAAGAATCCGGGATGCGTTCAGGGCCCGCAAATCTCAAAACAGCAATGTGGATCCCGTCATAGTGGTCAAACTGGAATGCGTCCGCGAGAAGATCAATCTTCTAAAGAAAATCGGGGCTTACCGGCGCGAAAACAAGACACAACTAAGCTTGCAATTCGTAGGTTTCGACTCCGAAGCTGCAATTTATGTAAACGAGCAGCTTTTAAGAGAGCATTACCTCATTTTCAAAGAGGCCATGAAAATGAAGAACCACCGTATTCTCTCCGCAGTCTTCACTCGACGAGGCCTAGTGCACGTGCGCTGTAATAAGATGGGGGGTCCCCTTATAATTTCCAATTTAAAAAATGCGTGGTGATATAGGTAGTTCCCCAACCGGTTGCATGCTTAAAATTATTGGCAAACAGCGAAATGGTCTTAAAGTTGTGCACATTAATGCACAAAAGCTTGCTAAGGAAAATTGATGAGTTTAGATTAATCTTTACAAACTCAAAAGTAGATATTATATGTGTGTCCGAGACGTGGTTCGTGCCTGAGTTCTGTGACTTGTCAGTTATGTGTGATGGTTATGTTGTTTTTCGTTCTGATCGTATTGGACATGCAGGTGGTGTATATATGTTAACACTAGATTAAAATGTAATGTTAAATGTAAACAACCAAGTGAATGTCCCATCGAATATTTACTTTTGGAAATTTCAAGCAAAGAAAATAAGAAAATTCTTATTGGATGTATATATAGACCCAATAGGACAATTGACTATGAGCCATTAATCAATACCATCTCGGACATTTCAGTGACTTACACGGACATTATTCTGGCCGGCGATTTCAATAGCAATATCTTAAAAGAGAATCATCTTTTAGATAGCTTTACTTCTCTGGGGTTGTATGCCGTCAATTTAACCATGCCCACACACTTCAGCAACACTTGTGATACACTTCTTGACATTTTTTCATCAATGACCCTAATAAGACCTTACTCTATGACCAGGTACCAGTACCAGCTTTTTCCAAACATGACCTTATTTTCCTGACATATGACTTGACTTTAGATTACAAAACTGATTCCTTTACGTATAAAGACTATAAGAATATAGACCTTAATGAACTAGAACTAGAATTTAATGCATGAGACTGGTCTTATATTTACGAATCTCCCCGTGTTGATTGTCAATTGAGTGTTTTAAACAACAATATACTGTACTTGTTTAATAAGTTTGTTCCTCTTAAAACTAAAGTAACCAAGCTAAGACATAAACCATGGTTCAGCAAAGATATAAAAATCGTATGCATCAGAGAGACAATGCTTTCCTTAAATGGAAGCGTTATAAAACAGAGGAATTTCGTTTAACTTACAAAAAGATTAAGAGCAACGGTTACCAAGGATATAAGATCCGCTAAGGGTAACTTCTATAAGTCCAAATTCCAGAACTGCTCCACTATCAAACAAAGGTGGACTGAAATGAAAAATTTGGGAATAGGAAAATGTCTACAGAAGACTGAGCACGATGTCAATGTCGAAGAGCTCAACCGAAGGTTCTCGATGACTGGTGTACCTGAAGCGACAAGCAACATGTACCTGAACTCAACCCCACTCTGTGATACTAGTTTTAACTTTGTGTGTGTCAATCAATGTGATGTCCTTGCGTGTATTCTTAAGGTAAAGTCCAATGCCGAAGGCTTAGATGGCATTAGTCCAAAATTCCTAAAAATCTTACTTCCGAAGATGTTGTCCCACATCACGTATATATTTAACAACGCCATTACTACATCCACGTTTCCGACTGAATGGAAAAAAGGCAAAAAATATTACCCATCCCAAAACAAAACAATGACTATAGGCCTATTTCAATACTTCCGTTTCTTTCCAAAGTTCTTGAAAATCTTATGTCTTCACAGATTGAACACTTTTGACTCTAAACTCGCTGATGAGTCAAAAACAGTCGGGCTTTCGAAAGAAACGAAGTTGTATAAGTGCTATAACGGATATTGTGGAAGATATACGACAGCAACTTGACAAAAAACTGGGTTACGTTCTTGACACTTCTTGACCATAGTAAGGCATTTGACTCTGTAAATCATAACATACTCTGTGCAAAATTGACGAATTATTCAACTTCTCAGACACTGCAGTCAACTTTGTTAAGTCCTATCTTACAAATCGATTGCAAGCAGTAGTCTCAGGAACAAAAATTTCGACCTTTTTGAAACTTTCGCGGGGAGTTCCTCAGGGTTCTGTGTTAGGACCATCATTGTTTTCAATATATGTTAATGATCTACCTAGTGTCTTGTCCGAATGTGAAGTACATCTATATGCTGATGACGTCCAAATTTATGTTAGTAATCCCGTTAACGAAATAAATGTTTGTGTCAGTACGAGTAACAAGATGCTTTCCATAATAGAGAAATGGGCAAAAGAGAAGAGGCCTGGTAATAAATCCAAAAAGTCAAAATGTTTGGTAATTGCTAAAAAAAGTATTTGCACAAACAATCTGGAGAAACTATACATTGACAATGCACCCATTTCCTATGAAGACCACGCAGTTAACCTGGGTATAACATTTTAGTAACACACTATCATGGAGCAAACATATTTCAAAGGCAACAGGACGTACCTATGGACTGTTACGCCAACTGTCAGTGTCCAAAACATTCTTACCAGAAGATATAAGACTACTGATTTCTAAAAGTCATTCTTCTCCCGACTCTTTTCTATGGTGTTGAAATATTTGGACATAGTGACGCCCGCGACCAGCGCACACTGGTATTAGCCTTTAATTCAATTTTCCGATAGGTGTTTAATTTAAGACGTTTTGACCATGTATCGCACTTGACAAATAAAATACTTGACCTTAACTTGACCAATTGGATAGATTTTAGAACTTTAGTATACTTTCATAAAATTGTAACGACTCAAGAACCAATTTACCTTCACAGCAAACTTAACCCTGCTACTTCACAAAGAACTAACAACTATTTATGCCCTCGAGCTCATACGCTATGCTCGAAGAGGCAGTTCTTTGTCATTGCAATCCGCTTATGGAACAGTCTTCCTCATCACATTAAATAAATTAGGAGCGCAACTCAATTTCAAAATAAAATCAAAGAGCATTTAGGAAACCATTAACAATAAACAAACAAAAACAAAAAAAAAAAATAAAAAATAAAAGAAATAAAAAAAAAAAAAAATTTTAATATATAAGTATTTACTTTAAGTACATAATTTTTGTCAAAATGTTCATGTATAATTATTAGCTTTTAGTAGATACATAACAGATCCAAAATGAACTCTATAAACTCACCGAGTGACGAACGCAATAAAAATAAGTTTATACTTGTAGCGCTAGGATAAAGCATGAAATAAATAAATAAATAAATCTTGTATTATTCCTCTCCATAAGAAAGGTAGTAAGTCTAACGCAATGAATTACAGAGGTATATCAAAGTTATCCGCTATTCCTAAAATGTTTCAGAAAATTTGAACCCCGCACTTGCAACATCTTTTCAAATCACTTATATCTCCAGCTCAGCACGGATTTATAAGGCGACTATCAACAACTTTACTACAACAAATTTACTAGAGTTTACCTCTTTTATTATTAAAGGCTTCCATGGTAACATGCAGACGGATGTCATTTACACCGATTTCAGTAGAGCATTCCCTGTAAACCATTCCGTTTTAGCACAAAAACTTGACATTTTAGGGGTTCCGCCCATTTCTTTTGAAATGGATTTCCAGCTACCTTTGCTCTAGCTCTCAAAGAGTCCTCTTCGAAAACTCCTTGTCTTCACCTATTCAGGTTACTTCTGGAGTACCACAGGGCGCCATCTTGGCCCCTACTTTTCTCACTCTTCATTAATGACCTGCCTTCAGTATTAACAAACTCCCGAGAGTACTCATGTATGCGGATGACGTTAAACTCTGTGTCCAGTATAAGGACATTTCATTTCACTCTCGCTTGCAATCCGATCTCAATAACTTTCAGTCATGGTGTTTTGCAAATATGTTACACCTGAATGCCTCGAAATGTAAAGTAATGACATTTCATCGCTCCAGCCCCTTGTTGGCTCCTTTACACCCTCTGCGGTGGTTCTCTTGAGAGAATTACATTGGTTGATGATCTTGGTGTTAAACTAGACCCCAAGTTAAAATTTTCTGAACATATTTCTACCATGGTAAATAAAGTCATGGGAGTGCTTGGGTTTATACTCTCTATATTTCGCTTGTTCGTACGATCTTAGAGTACGGCTCTTGTGTATGGTGCCCTCAGTACAAAGTACACCAAGACCGTATAGAATCAGTCCAGAAAAACTTTTTTTTTACTTTATGCTCTGCGTGGCCTCAATTGGGATGAAGGTGTGAGACTGCCTTCTTACTCTAGTAGATTTCTCTTAATAGACCTTCCATCCTTACTTAATCGTAGAAAAATGCTTGGTGTGATTTTCATGCACAACTTGATCAGGGGTGACATCGACAGCCCTGCCTTGTTGAGCCATTCCTATTAGATCCTCTAGAAATCTTATTCCTTTGTACCTTCCACTGTGTAGATCGAATTATTCCTTGCATGAACCGTTTCGGATCTTATGGTCGGATTATAATCCGTTCTACCATATAATATCCACCACTAAATCACTTCCTCTACTTAAATCACTAATACTAACATACCTTGCCCGTAATTAGTAATATTATTTTGTAATTTTGCATGTTTAGCGTTGTGTTTAGCCCTGATTTTTCCTCGAATATTAGTCTAACACCTATCTTTCCTGCATGTTTGCGATCGGTTTCGGTAGACGTGTCGCATGTCATGCGGCAGCGCTCCTCGGTCGGTTGGGCGGGAGGAGGGCTGCGTATCTGCCAGGGATCCGCGTAATAGGTTTCGGCTTGGTGTCGCATGGGCCACTTGATGGTGCAGTCATTGCACATCAACGTCCTAAAGATTTAAAAAAAACGAGAAAGAACGTACGGAGTCGCTGTAAACGCGATTCTACTTTTATACCCGTACTCAGTCTGTACACATGTGATTTATGGGGAATTTTAATTGTTTTATCAGTTTTTACATTTTACATCAACCATCAACCCTAATAAAAATGTATATTTTGTTGCGGGGGCAACCCCGCAAGGGTACTCGCTGCTGAAAATTCATTTCATCATTGTGGCTACAATAATGATCCGATCTGAACCACATTCGGGAATCTGGTAGATATGGTCATTCTCTACAATACTACATTTTTCGTTTTTCCTATCTTCAAAATTGTGGACTTTCGTCTTTTGTGAGAGCGGAAGGGGGCGGGGCGAAATTTTGAAATACAGTTGTTCAGGTTTGGTATCACAGGAATCTTGACAGAAAGTTTGGTTGCTCTAGCTCTTATAGTCTCTGAGATCCAGGCGTTCATTTGTACGAAAAACCAAATCAACTCGTTTTTTGTGAGTGCGAAAGAGAGGGAATGATGTTTCTCGAAATAGTTTTCTCTCTTGTGGCTATACTACTGATATGGTCTTTCTCTATGATTATGCATTCTGTAATTTTTTTCTGTAATTTTCAAAATTGTCGACGCCACAGATGTGCGACCTTTGTGGGGGCGGAAGTGGGCGAGCGAAATTTTGAAACACTTTTCTAGGAGTGAGATATCACATCAGTGTGGAAACAAAATTTGGTTTCTCTAGCTCTTAAGCGTCCGAGCAATGGGCTACAAACAAGACGGACGGACGGACAGACATGGCTATATCGACTCGGCTATTGATGCTGATCAAGAATATATATACTTTATAGGGTCGGAAATGATTCCTGCTCTATGTTACAAACATCCACTTTTACCACAAATACAATATACCCTTTGACTGTTCGAGAACGGGTATAAAAAACATTCTCCTGGCAATAACGAACAACTTAATAACAAATTAAACAAAATCTGCCCAGCCGTTCTCCCGTGATGATGCACATTTTTATCTTAATCTTCTTATATATTTATAAGGTATATAGGTATATTTATATATATGAATTATATATATGTATATATATTATATTATATTATATTATATTATATTATATTATATTATATTATATATATGTAGGTATATTTATATATGGATATTTGTATATATATATATATATATATATATATATATATTCTTCATAGTCGAAGATCAGTTCTAAACTTGAGATATAATTCAATTGAGTTATTTGCTTAGCTATATATAGCCTGTTAAGTAGGCGAAGAGTCAATGCTAAAAGACGATCCAACCTTGGACGAAATACACGGTGTGAAATAAGTAATCAGAATGTCCTTAATAATCAACGGAAGAGGAGCGTGCAGACATCGTGACCGACGACTATCCAACTGAATTTTTAGACTGGCTTGATGCGCTATTGCGGAATCTCAATCATCCTACATTGTGCAACGGTACGCGGTTTTTTTGTTAAGAAAATGCTGAAAAATTTGATCAAGCGACGATAGGTTGTGTTAGGTGTTTAGGACTGGTTAACGAAAGTCGAGGTCACTTGGTGGAAAAACTTCCCATTTTGATGCCCACACTCGTCATGGGATATTTTCCGATATTGCGAAAAGCAAAGCATCCCGAGCTTCCATACAGAGCGTCAGTTTCCTTAGAGGCATATTTGCCATTCTCTCCAGCTCTTCGCAGAAGACTACGCCGAGTATTTAGTGACGCCTTCCCATGAGGGCAGGACAGTTGATGAGAACCTCCTGGACGCGCTCTATAGATGTACCTTTGAGCTGGGCGTGCTGAGATACGTTGATCACTCGTTTATCGAGCTTGGTTCTTATGTGTAGATCAATTAAGACGTTTCACCGTTTTAAGCAAAAAGTAGGACAGGCTTGTGGGTCTATAGTGCTTTAGAGAGATGTGACCTAACCTCTCTCTACCCTTCCTGTACGTACCCAGTAAGGAGGTGACATCTCAGCAACCCGGAAAGCGGCTTTTCATGAGGAAGGATTTTTGGGATTCTTGGCTGATTTCTTCGCAAGTACCGTCCTGGATGTTTTGATAGCATTTCACAGTACAAGTCCTCAGTGGTATCATCTATGGCATAACTGAAGTCTGCACATGACACTCTTTTCGCTTTTTTAAAGGTGTTCTTGTAGACATTTAAGCTGTGGCCATATTTGTCCCATCTTTCCTGGTTGTTTGTCACTTTTCCATTGTAGAAGAGTTGCCTCGATTCCTTTCTGATTTCGCTCAGATCCCATGTCCACAACGGGTTGTGATTAGACTTTGGAGGTCGGCTGATCGGGCAGCATTTGTTCTGCATTAATAGTAGCGCTTTCTGTAGGGCTCCCGCTTGAAGGATGTCCCCTTTCGGTGGGTTGTGCAGCACCTTTACGATTTCAGAGAAGCGGCAGTCCGTTGCAAGAAATTTGACAAGGCTTTTCTGACCAATGCTGATCCAGAGATGCCTGCCGTTCCCTTTGTCTTGCGCTATCGCCCTTGTGATGGTCCAGTCAGCCGTCTCGAGGATCCTATTCTGCGCCTTGATCAGGACTAGTGTGTCCTCATCCCTTCAGGATCGTTCTCCTAGGAATCTGATCTGTGGGGACCACGCAGAGTGCCGCTCCTTGCCAAAGTTCTCTGCACTTACAATGGCATCTCTCATGTCCGTCAGTATCTCCGATTCTTCCTTCAAGGCTCATTCGGCGATTATAGGCTGTCCAGAATGTCCTCTTGTTTCGAGTTCCTCGAAACGGAAGCTTTGGTGGAGCCATCCGTCCCCTGCCGCTTAAACCTTGGCTCGCGACCAGTCGGAGGTTTGGTCGTACCCCTTTTGCTGTGCGGATATCTTCTTCGCCTTATTCCATCGCAGTCAATGGCTTACAAGGTTAAGCAAGGCAGTCCATCAGCCAACGGCAAAGCACGGCAGTCAATCAGACAACAGTTACGAAAGGCAGTCACGTAACCGCTACCGCTCTCTGAGTCAGGGAAAATAAACTATACACATTTAGCCAGTATTCTGGGTCATCAAGCGTCATCATTTTTATACAGCGAATATTCACTTCGCCAACCGGTAAACTGACTCCACCCTATCTCCTTTTTCGATCACAAGGCCAACCCTCGCTTAAAGTTGCCTGTAATCTTCAGACAGACGATCCTGAACGGATTGAGCTTTACCTCAGCCTGAGATACGTGCTCACAGGTTGGTCCACCTTCCTTTCGAGCCAGCTGCTGCTGTCGATGAAGTCGACGGCTTGGGGTCTTCTGTCAGCGTCGCGTAGGCGCTCGGAGGTGCACTGTTGGTAGAAGCGACTCTGTTTAGCAGCTCATACCTCAGCACGTTTTGCTCGTGCTTCTTTTGAGGCTCCTTTCCCAGCGGTCAGCGTATTGGGGAGTCGTTGGCTAAGAGCACGAGGTATTTAGCCACTGCTTGAGTAGGATCTCTGCCTCCGTCCTCGTCCAATCCGTCACTGGTGGTGGACCGGGTCGACCTGAATGTTGGGAACTGTGACTTGTGGCTCCGCCTTCTGCGGCTCCTTGTTGAGCCCAAGACGAAAGAATGCCGTAGCCAAGTGCGCCTCCGACACTGGGGGGACCATTGAAGACAAGGCTTCCGTCTGTGGTTCCCGGTTCCAGATCCTCTAACGTCCTTTTCAAGCTGTGGATCCTTCTTATGCTTGTGGCATTACACCTGCTTTGCCCATTCGTCCAGATGAGCGCCTGGATCTCAGAGACTATAAGAGCTAAAGCAACCAAACTTTCTTTCCAAACTCCTGTGATATTACTTCAATACAAAGTTTATTTCAAAATTTCGCTCAGCCCCTCTTAAAGACGAAACTCCACAATTTTGAAGATAGAAAGAAACGAAAAATGCAGTATCCTAGAGAATGCCCATATCTACTAGATTGCCGAATCTGGTACAAATCGGATTATTATTGTAGCGACAGTGATGAAATGCATTTTCAGCAGCTAGCCGCCAACTCTTCAGACGTGCAGTGTTGTTGTGAGAAGTGATCTAGATGTAGATGACACATACAGGAAAAAAAATGTAAAATGTAAAAACTAATAAAATAGTTTAAAATTTCACATAAATCACATGTGTACTGACTACGGCTGTAAAAAGTAGTGTCGCTTTAATAGCGAAAACAACACGTCTATTCTCGGTTTATCATTGTGGCTATAATAATGATCCGATCTGAACCAGATTCGGGAATCTGGTAGATTTTTTTTTGTATAAGCAGTCTGTTTTTATTTAAATCTGTCCAATCGTGGACAATCATTAAATTGGTTAATAGACTTAACAGTTGATTGATTTTTTTTATGATGTGCTATGGTGGCAGTATCCGGCTAGTCCCGGCAGAGATCCAGAGGATGGGTCCTGAGGAGTCTCCTGGTCTGTTCACTGTTATCCAGTAGGTTGATCGCCAAATTGTTGGGGGTCATGTAGCCTTTGCATGTACCGCTTGCTGCTTATCTTAATTTCGTCTTCCACCCAAGGAAATCTGAGGACTTGATGAATAGTGGTGTTGTCGTGAAGAAGGTGAGCCTAGGTGGCAGTGCGGAGAGCTCTGTTCTCGAATGCCTGGATAATGTGGACATTAGTCTTACAAGCGGTGCCCCACAGTTGGATACCATATGTCCAGATTGGCCTGATGATCGCCTTGTAAAAGAGCAACTTTGATGACGTCGGCAGCTTCGATTTTCTACCCATCAGCCAGTAGAATACTTTAGCGCGGTCTTCTGCTTGGCGGCGCTTCTTCAGCAGGTGCGGTCTCCACGTTAGACTCCTTTCAAGAGTGATGCCAAGGTATTTAGGAGTGACTACCTCTGGGATTGTAACGTCGCACAGTGGGGTGAGAGACCCCAAAAGTGACGATTAATTCAACCGTCCAAAAATTGGACCATGTTATAATTTTGTATTATGTATTTGATCAATAAAAGTACAATTCATTAACTTTTGAGTATTCCGTGGAGTATTTTTTTTTTTTACATTATTTTATTTTTATTCGGTTTTTTTTTACAACAAAAATAGCAATTTCATAAATTTTAACGCTGAAATTTTTCCCTTATCTATTATATACCCATGGAGACTATATTCATGAAGAATAATAAGAATCGGTTTGCTATATTATATATCTGCAATAGAAACAACACGCTAAAAATGCATGAAACTTTTTTTTTCTTTGAAATAAAAAACGGGTTATATATAATTAAAAGTTTATTAATATTAAAAAATTTTATAAATAAATAAATTTAAATAATAAATATATAAATTAATCAGACTCGATATCATTTTCGCTTTCTTCACTTTCATTTATTTCGCTTTCATCTATTTCAGACGCTTTAAAAAGTCCCAAACTTCTTTTGGAAAAGTGTGAATTTTTTTTATTGGATTATTATTATTATTATTATTGGATCTGAGCTTAAAAGAAAGAAAGTTCCTTTTGGCAGCGCTTTGACGTTCTTGAATTAAAAGAAATCTTTGACTTTAGCCAATCCGTATAGGTATTTACAAATCGACTGTGTGTCCGACTTGATCTTATCCATCGAGACTTAAACCCACGGATGAAATCATTCATTTCGCGCTCGAAGTCCGCTTAATCATCATCTGATGGCTTAACAATATTCCTCACATGTTCAGATAAGAAAGATAACTTGTCCGTATAATTTGTTTGGCCGCTGTCTTTCATAATATCGTAGAGTAGAAGGCGAGTAAATTCGATTGAATTTGCATGTTCTTAAATGTTGAAACAGAGATTCATTATATATTTATTATATACCGGTTACAAACAAACACCCTAGCTAAAGACCAGAAACACAATAAAAAAAGCGGTCTGTTTATTACACATTGAAGAGACACATATATTTTATATAATGACACAGTAAGACAATCACAATAACACGTTCACAGTTAATAAGAGTAATCTAGTAAATACGCTGTACTTCGCTTTCCATTTCTTCGTAAACTATATTTAATAATAAAGCTGAGCTTAAAGTTGATCTTTTACTAATTAATTGTAATTGACAGACAGCTTACAGTTGCACAAAAACAGCTCACCGAAACAGGTGACCAACACTCATAAAAAAAAAAAAAAAACTCTGTTTTGAGATTAACCGCCCAACTTTGAATTCAAATAACTCTCCTGGGGAAGAACGGGGCACAAAACCCCTTGGTGGACACTTAAGTTGATATGTGACACATAAATTAAAAAAGAATGGTTACGTTTGGTTACGTTTGAAGCAACTTTTGCCTATCTAAAGATCAAAATATCTCTAATTTTTTATTTTTTAATTTTTAATTTTTATTAAAATTTGTTCCCAATATTTACTAAAAATTTTTCGATTCAAACAAATTTACGAAAATTGTTAAGGACTCAAATTTATTATTTCCATTTTCAAAAAAAAATTGTATTCTATTTTTTGCGTGAAATTCGTCATCAACAGTGACAAAAAAATATAAATTTTTCGTATTTCGAAAAACGAAAACACTAAGTTTCAACTTTGACGTCACATTAAAGGGTATCTATTAGACATAGGGCCATAATTTTTCACTCCCTAATGCAGAATTTTATATACTTTCACTTCATATTAATTTGATTCCGCAATTCCAAAATTTGTATTTTGAATTAATCGTCACTTTTGGGGGGTCTCACCCCAGTGTGCGTCGTTAAGGCTAACTGGAGGGCAGTTGCCGCGCCGGATGGAGAAGGTGGTGGCGGTGGACTTATCGCCGTTGACAGTGATATTCCACTTTTGTGCCACGAGTTAAGAAGGTAGAGTTGCTCTTGCATTACCTGGGAGGCCTCTGCTGGGGTGTCTGCTACGGTAAGGAAGGCCGTGTCATCGGCATAAGTGGCTGCCATTATGTTCGATAGTACCGGGAGGTCGGCCGTGTATGCATTGTACATAAGCGGACTGAGGACGCTTCCTTGGGGGACACCAGCGCGAACATCTTTAACTCCTGAGCGGGCTTCTCCACATTTGACGGCGAACCTTCGGACCTCCAGGAATGACTACCAGGAATCTGGTAGATGTGATCATTCTCTACGATACTCCATTTTTCGTTCTTTTCTATCTTCAAAATTGTGGACTTTCATCGGGGGGCGTGGCGAAATTTTGAAATACACTTGTACTGAAGTGGTATCACAGGAGTTTGGACAGAAAGTTTGGTTGCTCTAGCTCTAATAGTCTCTGGCGGACGTAATGCATCTCTCAGGCGCTCATCTGTACGAATGGGCAAACTCGACACTTTGGTGTGTGAGTGTGAGCGAGAGGGATGTTTCGCGAAATGATTTTCGCTATTGTGGCTATACTAATGATCCGATCTAATTCAGCCCCTGTTAGATATGGGCGGGGCGAAATTTTGAAATACATTTGTAGGATATGAGATATCACATCAGTCTGGAAATAGTCTCTTATAGCATCCGAGCAATGGGCGACAAACAAGACGGACAGACGGACGGACAGACATGGCTATATCAACTCGAATATTGATGCTGATCAAGAATATATATACTTTATAGGGTCTTAAATGATTCCTTCTCTATGTTAAACACATTCACTTGTACCACAAATACAATATACCCTTTTACTCTTCGATTACGGGTATAAATACGACAAAGTATATAAGTGTGGCATCGTAAAAGCATAAAAATACATGAAGTTAACAGAGATATTTACAAAGCTAACATTACGTCAATATGTCTTTAAAAATAGTCATATTTCCCGCTATTTTATAATTTATCCCGCATTTACCAATTGAAACACGATCGATCTAGTGGAAAAATAGCTATAATGGCAATACTGGGGAACGAGCTGGAATGTCGTGTTGTTATGAGAAGTGATGTAACGGCAACTGGGACTCAACGTTCCCTATCGTTTAAAACGAAGGCTTGTGTTATAAGACATTTTTAATTACCTGATCAATATTGCAGCAGAACTCTGTTTGACCTTTATCAAGTAGAAAGCCGCAACGTTCGTTTAGCAAATTTAAAACCATCTTTAGGCATTTCTTTCGCGGTCCCATTATATGAACAGTATTGATTATGATTAAAGGCATCAGTATTACATACTCCAAACCATATACAGTCCTAAAATTAAAAAAAATAATAATATATATTCTTTTTATATTATATATTAATATATTAATATTACTATACTATAAATATGTAGAACAAATTCTGCTCTCCGCAACGCGGAGTTAGTTAAAACTGCAGCTGATGAAATTAATGAGTGTTTGTAAGCATTTGTGGCACTCTGTGAAAACACTTAGATTGACTACAATTGCAAAAACGATGAAATCAGCAGATTCGTTTTCCAGAAAACTGTTAGACTTAGTCTTAAATTTCGTTTAAAAATGTGTGTTTGAACGCCTGTTTCATTTCATTTGGTGTCATTCTGTAACAGAAAATTTTATGACAGATTTTGTTTTTATAACTTTTGTGTGAAAAAACTGTTTTCTGAAAAATTGCAATTTGTGTAATTTTGTTGTATATTTTAAAAGTTAAATGCCTAGACGATTACATTTGGACCGGCGAACGCGAAATGTGTAGCGAGCTGTGGCTTCGAGGAGCCGTGAAAGTAGCCAAGACAATACAAATCGCAATGAAAATAATCGTCTACGCACAGCAAGGTCCCGTTCAAATCAATGGAACAATAATGCAAAAACATCTGCAAACTAACGTCGTGATATAAAAATCTACAAGGTCTTGCGTTCGCATACAATCGTGTCACCGAGTGCGCTTCTCATAGGCAAATTATAATTGGTCCAATAAATTTAAAGGTGAAGCAGATGGGATGTGCTGTGCGAGAGGTAAAGTGAAATTTCTTGAATTGGGGAGCCCACCACAACCATTGAACACATTACTTAATGTATTGACACCTGAGTCGAATCATTTTTTGAACAATGTACGAAAGTATAATTCAAGTTTTCAAATGATATCTTTTGGCGCCACAAATATCATAAGAGACAACTGCATGGCAACATTCAAGGTAATTAAATAGTTTTGTGTATGCGAATAGAACGTTCTATCGAATATTTTATTCAGATTCAAGGTCAAATATACCATCGAGATGGATTACGTTCCGAGAAGTATGTTCATTTGCGTGATGCTATTAACAACTATGGTAATGCACAAAATGTTGGAACTATGATAATACCGTCATCGTATGTTGAAAGTCCACGACATATGTTTGAGTACGCGCAAGATGCGATGTCATACGTTCGCCGTTACGGTCCACCAGACCTCTTCATCACCTTCACGTGTAATCCCCAATGGGAAAAAATATCGGAATTATGTATTGTTTGTTGGCCAAACATCGAAAGATCGCCATGATATTTTAGCTCGTGTTTTTAGACAAACATTTAAATCATTCATGGATTTAATTTTCAAACACGGTGAAGTTGGGTCAGAAACGGGTTTGCCTCATGATTAGGGGGCTAATCAAATTGACGATGTGAATTCGGCCGAAATTCCATATCGGACAGTGGATCCTGAATGGTTTGAAGTGGTCATCAAATATGTTATTCATGGTCCATGTGGTGCGTTGAATTTGTATTCACATTTGTTTTCCAAAAATTTGGTCCCCGATACAGTGGAATATGGAATATCGGCGTCGATCAACTGACGATAATGGCCATTCGGTATGTTTGAGAGTTCAAAAATCAAGATTTGGAAATTGATAATCGTTGGGTTGTGCCATATTCCCCGTTATTATCAAGGATTTATAAAGCGCACATAAGCGTAGAGGTCTGCAATTCAGTTCAATCTATTAAATACATTTGCAAGTACATCCACAAAGAAAGGATATGGCTGTTTTGGAGCAGTTGCTAATGTTACCGATGAAATCTCTCAATTTCAAATGGGCAGATACATCAGTTCAAATGAAGCAGTATGGCGCATATTATCATTTCCGATCCATGAAAGGCATCCAACTGTAGTTCATTTAGCTGTTCATCTTGAAAACGGTCAACGCGTTTTTCACACCCGAAATGCAATGCGAAGAGCTGCGCAACCACCAGCAACAACGTTGAAGTCACTGACCAAATACATTGTATTTGGTCAGTGGTTGTGTCAAGCAGATGATTTTGCGAAAACATTGCTTTACGCGGAAGTACCCAAATATTATACGTGGAATAATTCAAAAGTTTTTCAAAGGCGAAATGTTCGAAGACCAACATCATTTGAATCTTTGCGAATAGGCAAACCTTCAACCTTATTATACCCGTACTTGAAGAGTAAAAGGGTATATTGTATTTGTGGTAAAAGTGGATGTGTGTAACACACAGAAGGAGGCGTTTCCGACCCCATAAAGTATATATGTATATTATTGATCAGTATCAATAGCCGAGTCGATATAGGCATGTCTGTCCGTCCGTCTGTCCGCCCATTCGTCCGTCCGGAACCAAATTTTTTTCCAAACTGATGTGATATCTCACTCCTAGAAAAGTTTTTAAAAATTTCGCCCCGCTTACTTCCACCTCCACAAAGAGCACAAATCTGTGGCGTCCACAATTTTGAAAATTACAAAAACTAAAAATGCAGAATCAAAGACCATATCTATCAGGTGCCCAAATCTGAATCGTATCGGATCATTAGTATAGCCACCATAGAGAAAAACCATTTCGAAAAAAACATCATTCCTTCTTTTCGCACTCACACAAAAACGAGTCGATTTGGGTTTACGTACAAATGAGTCCCTCGATTTCAAAGACTATACGAGCTAGAGCAACCAAACTTTTTTTCTAGACTCCTGTGATATCGCTTCAGTGCAAGTTTATTTCAAAAATTTTCTGCCTCGAGCAGTGAACGTGTTTGTTGTGAGAAGTGATGTAGATTATGTAGATTTAGATGACAGATGTAGCAACAAAATGTAAAAACTGAAATTTCGAAATTTTGAAGATAACAGAAAAGGAAAAATGAAGAATCATAGAGAAATACAATATCTATCTGAGGCCCAAATCTGAACAGGATCGGATCATTCATATAGCCACAATAGAAAAAACAATACGAAAAACTTCGCTCCCTCTTTTCGCACTCACACAAAACGAGTCGATTTGGTTTTTCGTACAAATGAACGCCTGGATCTCAGAGACTATAAGAGCTGGAACAACCAAACGTTCTGTCAAGACTCCTGTGATACCAAACCTGAACAAGTGTATTTCAAAATTTCGCCCCGCCTCCTTCCGCCACCACAAAAGACGAAAGTCCACAATTTTGAAGATATGAAAAAACGAAAAATGCAGTATCGTAGATAATGACCATATCTACCAGATTCCCGAATTTGCTTCAGATCGGATCATCATTGTAGCCACAATGATGAAATGAATTTTCAGCAGCGAGTCCCCTTTCGGGGGTTGCCCCCGCAACAAAATATACATTTTATTAGGGTTGATGGCAGTAGCGGCCGCTACTGATTCTCTCACACTCACGCTCACAGATTCTGCCTCGTGCAGTGTACGTGTGTTGTTGTGAGAACTGATGTAGATGTAGATGACAGATGCAGCAAACAAATGTAAAATGTAAAAACTGATAAAACATTTGAAAATTCCACAGAAATCACATGTGTACTGACTGAGTACGGGTATAAAAGTACGTACGTTCTTTCTCGTTATTCAATGTACCGACGGCAAACCAAAAAATATTTTTCACCATAAAGCATTGCAACAAATAAAATATGTTAGTACATCAAAATTATCTTTGTTTAATTACGATGAATTACTAAACATTGAATCGCTGCCACATTATTGGATGGTGGTCGCACGGCGCACTCTGCCCTTAAGCACTTAATCGTACGTTGAATGATATTCGTGGAGATAATTGATTGTTTGGTGGTGCATTGATATTGTTGGCAGGTGATTTCAAACAAACATTGCCTCTAGTCAAACAAGAAACTGCTGCTGATGAAATTAATGCGTACACCCAGCGACAAAAAAAAAAAGCCGCACTCTGACTTTTCATGCATTTCTGACTTTGGAAGCCTGGTGTTTCCCCAAATTTTATTCGATTCGACTATTTTTTTTTTTGTCTCTTAATCATTTTTATACAAAAAGAAGTTACTAAATTTGTTTCTATCATAATTATATAGTGAAAAGAAAAATATGTTTGCCAATCACACCGTTTTCAACGGTAATTTAGTAATTTCACCATAACCAAAGTAAAAAAATTAAATTAAAATATATAAACGTGTTTTTCCAAAAAACTAAATTTTTTCCAATTAATTATTTTGTTTTCTATAAAGTAATGACAAAGCTAATATTTAAAAAAATTTTTTTTTTTTTCAAATTAAGAACTATTTAATATTTGGTGGGACCACCCTTGGCGTTTATGAGACATTTGGTCCTATTGAGCATCGAATCGTATAAAACCTTCAGATATTCGTCCGTTATATCATCAAACAATACTTTTTCTATAGTTTGGCGTAACTCAACCATAGTTTTTTGCTTCCTTTTTTCTATTTTTTTGAACTCATAAGGGCCTAGACATTCTCTATCGGATTGAGGTCGGGACTGTTACCTGGCCAATCTAAGGACTTAATACCCAATTCCATCTTAAAAATGTTAACCTATCGTTAAAGAATAGTCAAAATTAGTATAATGCATTTTTAACGAGAAAGAACGTGCGGAGTCGCTTCGAACGCGACTCTACTTTTATACCCGTACTCAGTCAGTACACATGTGATTTATGTGGAATTTTAAAAATGTTTTATCATTTTTTACATTTTACATTTTTGCTACATCTGTCATCGACATCTACATCTACATCAGTTCTCACAACAACACACGTACACTGCACGAGGCAGCATGTTTGAGCGTGAGTGTGCGTGTGAGAGAAGCTGCAGCAACAATCAACCCCAATAATTGACTTACTCTGCAAGAGGAGTGGGGGATTGCTGCTGAAAATTCATTTGATCATTGTGGCTACAATAATGATCCGATCTGACCAAATTCGGGAATCTGGTAGATATGGTCAATTTCTACAATACTGCATTTTTGTTTTTTTCTATCTTAAAAATTTTTGATTTTCGTCTTTTGTGGGGGCGGAAGGGGCGGGGCGAAATTTTGAAATACACTTGTTCAGGTTTGGTATCACAGGAGTCTTGGCCAAAAGTTTGGTTGCTATAGCTCTTATAGTCTCTGAGATCCAGGCGACACAAAATACAAAAAACCAAATCGACTCGATTTTGTGTGAGTGCGAAAGAGAGGGAGCGAAGTTTTTGCGTATGTTTTTGTCTATTGTGGCTATATTAATGATCCGATCCGATTCAGATTAGGGCCCCTGATAGATATGGTCTCTCTATGGTTCTGCATTTTAGTTTTCTGTTATTTTACAATTGTGGACGCCACAGATTTGCGCCTTTTGTGGGGGCGGAAGTGGGCGGGTCGAAATTTTGAAACACTTTTCTAGGAGTGAGATATCACATCAGTCTGAACATAAAATTTGGTTTCTCTAGCTCTTATAGCCTACGAGCAATGGGCGACAAACAAGACGGACGGACGGACGGACGGACAGACGGACAGACGGACGGACAGACATGGCTATTTCGACTCGGCTATTGATGCTGATCAAGAATATATATACTTTATAGGTCGGAAATTATTCCTTCTCTATGTTACACACATCCACTTTTACCACAAATACAATATAGCCTTTTACTCTTCGAGTACGGGTATAAAAATAAAGCAAAACGACAAAGAATAACTTAGAGAGCGCGCTCGATGACAAGGTGCAGAATCGTACTGAAAGATGGGATCATCTTCTTTCTCAGTAACTGATTCCATACTAGGCACAACGCCACTGAGAATAATTTCTTTATACGCTTTTGCATTAACCATACCTTTTACCATTATTATCGATTCAATTTTATTTTTAGATATTCAAAACCCATACCATAATATAAGGCAAATGCTTTACGGTGCTAATGCAGCAATCTTTGGAATATCGTTCCCCTGTTCTCCGGCGATCTGTGCGCGAACCATCGGGTCCAATGAGGTTGAATTTGGACTCATTCGACAATATGACACGTGACCATTCGATTCACCCAAATTAGATTTTTCTGTAGACCAATTTAAGCGAGCTTTCTTAATTCTACTGTACAGAAGTGGCTTTTGGCAGGTGTCCTTGCCATTAGGCCCATCTTCTTCAGCCGAAGCTGTATAGTTCGAGCCGAAATATCTTTTGAAAATCGTTGCTGCACTTCGGAAGCTATCTCAACAGCATTTCAAAATCTATTTTGTAGGGTCGTTCTCATAATAATACGATCTTTCCTTATATTTGTTGAATTTTTTTCTTCCCGATCCTTTTCGTCCTCTCCACTTCTCCAGTCTTTCGATTTTTTTCAAAAATCGTCTCCCCAGAGCTTTCGTTGAACTTAGTTTTAATCGCTATTTTTTTACGAATTGAAACATTTTGTTCAGCCAATTCAATAATTTTTGACTTTTCAGTCACCGATATCTGCGCTCCCCTTAGGCATCGTTTTTGAAGAGTTCAAAGTTAAACGTTCTTTAAGAAGGGTTTCCAGCAACTAAGACGTCAAAAACTACACAGAACTAGAAGGAGACATTCACGGAAACTCTAAAAAAAAAAAAAAAATTTGTCGAATCAAATAAAATTTGGGAAAACACCAGTCTTCCAAAGTCAGAAATGCATGAAATGACAGAGTGCGGCTTTTTTTTTTGTCGCTGGGTGTATTTAAAAACATCTATTTTAAGCACTTTGTGAAAACGCTTAGATTGAATTCAAATGCCTGTGTTCAATTGCAAAACGATGCTTCAGCAGATTTTTTTTTTTCCAGACAACTGTTAAACATTGGTATTGACAATTCTGGCTCTATAACGCTTCTTGACTATTATGACTAATTTTCTTTAAGCAACTATTTTCACTGGGAAATTTTGTGGTGAGCACGTTTTGATTCCGACGATTCCGACTGACATGCCATTTGATTTCAAAAATCAGATAATTTTTTCGAAGATGGCAGGTTGTGATTCGAAGAAATTCCTCCGTTATATTGTCTGTAGTTTTGTTCAGCTTCTGACGAACAGTTTTTCCACTCCATCTCGTTCTCTCTGGCATGCTATTCGGTCCGCCTGCCCTCATATAGGCTATAACTGATCTTCATTATTATCGCACTCCTATCGTCTTTATCTGATATTGCATCTGCATAATTTTGCCCTTTCTATCGTCATACTAACATACCCGCAGGGCTTACACATGGACATACTAATCGCGATGCATATAAACATTACGCCTTATAAAATACTTTCGATCTTTGCCTGTCAGTTTACCGCGTAAAAAATAAACTACATATATTTAACGAAACAACAGCGAATTTTATTAATCTCAACAGCTAAGGAAGAAGCTCTCTAGCTTAACAATGAGAAAATTAGAATCCTAAGAGAATAAGGATAAGAAATGTACATAATAAACATGCATCTGTCACAATTTTCCGGCCGCTATAATATATACTTTAAAAAACCATATGCATTAACCTAAACAATCGTAGACTTCTATTTAACAGTTCGTAAAACTACGGTATTGGTCAAGCTTTAGTAGCTCAACACACATGCTGTTGTTCTGCTCCATAAACTTTCCTACATTTCTTCAGTACCGATGTATATCGATTTTAGTATTCACGTTAGCACTCGGGCATCCCTTAACTTCGATGCTTGGTCATACAGTTAACGGATTTAAACACGGGACTTTGAAAAATAAAAATTAAACATTCTGGTATTTTGGTAATAGCTTCTGACAGTTAATACACAGTTTAAACTCAAATATCTCAATAGAAAAATCATCAAAAGAGAAGGGAAATGGCAATGCCTTAGCACAATTAACAGAATTATGAATTTTAAACCACGTTTTCAATAGTAAAGCTGGAACTGTTTTCTTACCTGTTTTGATAATTGAAAAACTAAGGAAAGCCGCAATAAAGAGAGTCCGACTCCAATTGCAGAACTCCTGAGGGGATTGAGGAACACATCCTTTATGTAAAAATTCAAATCGCATATCTGTAAATGAAATTGGGATGATAGACAATTTTAAGGTTTATTTAGAATGGTAGATACGGTATTTAACTAACTTAAATTTCTGCGATTTACTATCAGATGAACATGTTCATATCAACTCGTTTAATGAGTCACTGATCAAGAATTTAAATGCTAAAAAGGGTATATGTACAATGTACTGTATCAATATAATAATAAGCACTGTAAATAATTAGAGAAATAGCAATTAAATAATATACAGCGCACGTTGGTATCTTCCACTAATCGATATAAACAGTGAAAGATACCAAAAATATCATAAGAGAATAGATCGTATAGGAACTATCGATAAGTCAAGCGGAGAAGCTGGAGATCGAAGCCGGCTCTTTTGTACATGACGAGCGACTGGATAAGTGTTGAGCGGAATAAAAAAAGAAATTATTAACTCGACAAATTGTCATATAGCCTACATTCAACCGCCGGGCAGTGTTTAATTTCATATTGGGCCTCTTACAGTACATATATATATGAGAAAGGTTATGTTTAAATATGTGTTTATTGATTTGGTTATAGGTAAATGCGTAGTAATTAATAAGGTTATGTTTTAATTTATTGTAACTAAAAACTGCGAGTGACTCCAAGAACAACTGCCAACGGAATGTAAAGAGGCCTCTGAGCGGCGTCGGCTGACGCTTCCTGACCAGTGTTGCCAATTTAGCTATTTTCCCACTAGATCTATCGTGTTTCAATTGCCAAATGCGGGATAAATTGTAAAAATAGCGGGTAGCGGGAATTATGGCTATTTTCAAAGACAAACTGGCGTAATTTTAGCTTATTAAAAAACCTCTGGCAGCTTCAGGTATTTTTATACTTTCACGATGCCACACTTAGATACTTTGTTGTATTTTTGATTTAAATCGCAAAATAACATCGATAAGCCAAAAAGAGAATTAAATTTCATCGTTTTTAGGTATTAAATAAATTGAATCGAGTTTAATACAATCACTAATGAGTTATTTCACAATCTAATTCGCGATCGTGTAAGTGTGTAAAATGCCTAAGGTTTATAAGCAGAAACCGCATCATGCCAGTATGCAGGACCCATTATTCAAAAGATTGGCTGGCTGTAGATGCAGCCGATGAAGGGAAATGCTATTTCAAATACTGTAAGTCTAGCATCGCTGCAAAGCTTAGTGATTTGCACGCACATGCCAAGACAGCCAAAATACCACAAGCTTTTGGACCGAAGTTTTTAGTACGTGGATGCAGCAGGGAACAGAAGATTTTCTGCACTGGCATCATTTTCGCTAAGCCTTTATCGCTGCCATGGTCGAACGCAGAGGTAGAATAATGTTAAATGTAGCCAAATGAATAATGTTAAAAAAAAAAAAAAAACGGCAATTCAAACATTGAACTAAATTTTGCACATAAGGTATGTCGTCTGTTCAACTTATATTTTATAATATTAACTTAATTAACTGTCATAATTACGAAGTGCCACCAGGTTGCCTAAAAAGATAGGGTCCAGTCAGTCCTACTTAAAATCATATGAAGAGGAGGAAATACTTGACAAACTTAATAAGTTCGCAAAAATTCTTGATTAAATCAATAAAAAAGTCGTTAAAATACTCTAGCGTTTTTTAATAGCTAGCATTCAAATTTTCTGGCTATTTCTAGCGTTTTTCAAAGGCTAGTTTAGCTATTAAATAACCCAAAGAGTTGGCAACACTGTTCCTGACTCTCGCTTTCGCGATCTGCTCTCAGCTCTCTCGATCTCCTCTTTGCTCTCCCTGCTCTCTCGGGGAGGTCAGCGCCTGTGTGCGCATTCGGCCATCCTGACATTCGTCGTCCGTCCCGGATGACAACAGCTCCTCGTTCTTGACAAACTTCCACAGCTTGATATTGTCACAGTCGCTGTCACGTTGGTTCCTTCGATGTCCGGGGCTGCTTTCTTCATGTCGTATCGCCCGTTACGTTTAACGTTGACGATCTCATACGGACCAAGGTATGAATTCATCAGATTTCGACCTGCAACAAATTGGGTTCGCTTAACAGCGACGGGATCACCCAATCTGTATCCGTGGCTCGACACATCGTTTCTTTGCCGAAGTTGGCCTTGTAGGTCTTCTGCGCCTGCTGTATATTCTGCCTGGTTTCCTTTCGCAATATATGACGGTCGTCGATAAACTTCTCTACCAGCTCGTGGTTCAATACCTCGATGAGTCGATCTTCTGCTTTGGTACTCATCTTAATGCCAAACATGATTTCGAATTGTGATACTTTCGTCGACATATGAATGTGGGTGTTAATCGCTTTTTGCACCGAAGGTACATAATTGAACCACTATGACGGTTCTTCTGATGACAGTTTTGCTATGATCGAAAGGGATCGAGCGGTTAAATATTTAGACCTGACCATTACCTCTGGCAAACACCAGTTGTTGACCAGATATTTTATCTACCATGTTAGCGCTGAGGAACTTAGCAAACGCGTTAGCCGTGAATGCAATGCCTCTGTCGCTTATCAGGGGCCTCGGAAATCCGAATACGTTGGACCATTGTTTAAACGTCGCATCCATCGGACCCAAGAGAGCGATATTCACCGATTGGAGTGGTACATCGCCTTTGTCGATGCAATGCAAGAGTCTTTCTTGCTTGAGGTCTTCTTGCTGTGAATAATGCAACTTATACAGTTTATATGAAATTATTTACCTTCCCCTCAAACTGGGAGATGTAAAATCTGCTGATGGATGTTGTGCATCGTCTTTGTTGTTGCAAAGTGACCAGTGTCGTGTGCAGTCTTGATCACCCTGTCGCTCCATCTGTTTTGGGACGACCAGTAGTTCGTCTCCGACAACTTCTTTTAAAGTACAAGCCTTTCAGCTTGTAGTTTTCATATGCACCGTCTTGTTGGACTCGAGTACCCATTGCGCCACTTCTCTTGGTTCCCAGCAAATACTGTTTAAGCTTTTTTCAATGCCATATATGCAGATTTAACCACGAGTATGTAACTATGTTGCTTAGACTCAGCTTGCGACGTCTTCTTGCTCCAGAAATAAACCGGATGAACCTTACCATCGAACATTTGCAAAAATAACTGCTCCGTAGCCCCAGTGTGAATCTCGGTTGGCGCATCCCTTATGTACATTCGCAAAACAGGCTCCGATACAAGCAAAGATTTAAACTGTTGGATTGCCTGTTCTTCCTCTGGTCCAATCTTAAAATCGACGTCTTTTTTAAGAGATTTGTATGCGGACGTGCTACCGTTGCATAATGTGGTATAAATTTGCGAAAAAATCTTGTAAGCCCCAGGAATACTTTGACAGCCTTAACGTTTTTCGGCGTAGCGAAGCGACTAACAGCAGAACATTTCTCTTTTTTCCGGCCAGATTTTACCATTTTCGATAATGTGTCCCAAGAACTTAATACGCCGCTGCTGGAAACTAAATTTTTTCCACTTAATCTTCATTCCATACGATGCCGCTTTCTCTAAAAATTTCTTTGTTTTAATCTCTCCGACGTCGTTGGCATAAATAATAATTATGTCATCCATGTATAACGTCTTCATTGATGAGCGAGTGGAATATGTGATTTACAAACCGTATGAAAGCTGCTAGAGAGTTTGTAAATCCGAACTGTGTCGTGTTGAATTCGAACAGTCATCACAAGTCACAAACGCAGGGTAAGCTTTGCTATTATTCTCTTCTACGGGCACATGAAAAAACCCCATTTTCCAAATCCATATTGCTAAAAAACTTTGCTGCTTTGAGTTTTTCTAGAACGTCCATCATCGACACGGGAAAGCGATCTTTCAATACCATGATATTCAGCTTACGATAGTCAATGCATACTCTCACCGTGTGATCTTTTTCATGACTATTACGATTCTGCTCGCTACATGAGACGTCGATTTGCGCAGAATGCCCTGATCGAGCCACTCATTAGTCTGATTCTTTACAGCTGCTGCTTCATCTACAGACAAACGGCTTGGCGACTGACAAAAGGTTTTATAACTCCTTTAGGAACGATCTTCAGCTCTATCGGACATATTATGGGCACTTCACCTGATCTATAACTGGTTTCCACTAACTGTTCGATGTCCTTTTGATATTGGGGTGGAGCCACAAAATTATAGACAATGTTACAACATGTTACAATCTCCTTTCGACTTTTAATGCTATTACAGGCTCAGAAAAGAGACTCCGTTTAAATCGCCCATAAGTGTAAACTTCTTTAGAAAACCGTAGCCCAAAATTCCAGGAGCCTAAGGAAGAAGCACGAACAGAACGTGCTGAGGTACGAGCGGCTGAATGGAGTAGCTCCTGCCAACGGAGACCAAACGCCCTCTGTACAGAAGGCAACGGTGGAACCGACTGGTCGAGAGCCAAGGTTCAAGCGGCAGAGGACGGATGACTCCACAAAAGCTTCCGAGCCGAAGAAGGCGAAACCAGAGGAAATTCTGGCCAGCCTAGGATCACCGCCTGAGCCGCAGTCTATCATTATCGACCGAAGCCACCCGGAAGGGAAGATATCGGACGTTAACTGGCTGAAGGCAGAGTCAGAGATTTTGACCGCCATGAAGGATGCCATTGTTCGCGCAGACAACCTGTTTGTTTGCGAGTTCAAGGGCATCAAGTGGTATAAGGGAGCCAAAGCAGTGGCCTGTGGTAACGCAGAAACTCTCGAGTTTCTCAAAACCACGGTCCAAGGTTTTGGCGAACTTTTGGCCAGGAGCGGCTCTCTGCGTGGTCCCCATCGATGAGATTCCCAGGAGGACGATCATGATCGTGGATTCCTCCCCCAAACAAGGCGGATGAAGACACACTTGTCCTGATCAAGGCTCAGAACCGGATCCTGGGAACGTCAGACTGGACCATCACACGGGCGATAGCGCGAGACAAGGGGAACGGCAAGGAACTCTGGATCAGTATTGGTCAAGAAAGTCTTGCCAAACTCCTTGAAAAGGACTGCCGCATGTATTTTTTGTATGGGCACACTGGCGGTAGTAGTACCGCGACACCCCAGGTCCGCTGAACAGCATGAAGGTGGTGCAGATTAATCTGCATCACTCAAATGTACCATCGGCGGACCTGCTGCGGGTTATGGACGAGAAGGCGGTAGACGTGGCCCTCATCCAAGAGCCCTGGACCGTTAAGGGAGGGGTTCGGGGACTGAACGGTCGCGGATACCGCCTTCACGCCACACCCCGTGGGTAAGCCAATAACCTGTATCGTGGTAAGAAGCGAGCTTAATGTTCTTTTTTGCAGGTACAGCACTCCGGACCTAACGGTGGCACTATGTGAAAGGAAGGACGGAAGAACCTATACCTGCCGTATGAGGAAGAGGACCCACCCTCGGGGATGTCAGGCCCCAATCCACCATGCGCGGAAAGAGGGTCTCGGCATCGTCCTAGGTTGTGACGCGAATGCCCATCACTCCCTTTGGGGAAGCACGGGCACAAATTCCAGAGGAGAGTCACTGTTCGAGTACATTCTGTACACAAATCTTGTTGTGTGCAACCGGAGAGACCACCCCACCTTCCGCAACAGGAACCGTGCAGAGGTTATTGATATAACACTTGCCTCAGACAGTGACTCCCTTACCAATGATGATTGGCATGTGTCCGGTGAGTGCTCTTTCTCGACCACTACAGGATAGTGTTCAGCATCAAATGGAACAGAGAAAGGCCCAAGGCCTACCGCAATCCCAAGCGAACAGACTGGAGCCGCTTCTCCGCAACCGTTATAACGGGAGCCGATGACACAGCCACATGGCCACTAGGTACAGATTGCCCCACCATGACTTCGCCGCAGCTGCAGGGACGAGGAGGAAAATAGAGAGCATCCAGCATTTCTCTGTGGCTATCCTGCACTCATGGAAAGGCGTCACCGAATACTGGCAGCGCCTTTCACGAGGACTTGATAGCCTGGCAAACATGCCTCTGCACTTGATTGAGGTCTCGGATGGTTCACGAAAACCTCCCTAGGCACCGGACGTAATCCCATGACAAGCCCATCACAATGGGCAATTTTGCCTCCGAGTGACCTCGACTTCGGTGGAGCAGCCCTATAAACCTAACCTAACCTATGTCGGCGTTAAAAAAAACCAATTGGCTTTGTATTCTGTGTTGCACTTTCCAGCATCTGCATACCGTTCAAACTTTTGAATACTCTTTCTGTAACCAAGGTCATGTCCGACCCATTGTCAACCAGGCCCCTCCACTTCGCTTTCGTTTACGAGTATGTATTGTCTCAAAGCGACTGCGATCTAGAATTTTTTCGACAATTATGGGAAATATTTCCGTACTCGTTGCAACCAAAGCATTTGGTATCAGCTGTACACGCACTTTTTTGTGATCCGGAGAACCGCAATTGAAACAGTATTCTTTTCTGCCTTCAGCCACCGTCGCTTTACTTTTATATACCACTGGGATCTTGTCGTGGCTAAGTTTTCCCTGAACTAGCTCGTAAATGGCATACTTTTCTTTTAGCGCTTTATACGACTGGCACCGATGCATCGCGATTTTAAAAATCGCAACCCGTCAACGATATAGGGCAATACTGCTTCCTCTCTTCCTTGCCAACTTCTTCATGCTCAGCATATACTCATGGAATGTCTCCGACTTCAGCATTTTACGATTTTTAACCTAGGGTGAATATCCGAACTATTTGTACTCGTATCGAAATTAGCTTATTAATCTGTCTTTCAAATCGTCAAAATTGACACACTCTCGGATTCCAGAAAAGCTTTGCCGCACCACACATTTTTCCTCGGCCTGAACATGTTTTTGTTTATCTGACAGTTCGTACGTCTCTGCATAATTCTCCAAAATGTCGAACCACTGTTGTACTGGAACAGAGTATACATCAAAGTCGCTATTTGTTATATTTTCAGGGTTAAAAGATGCATTATCTGTTGCATCCTGGCGTTGATTTTTTTTCACGCTTCAGCCATTGCTATCGTGTTTTCTTCACTGAGATCTACCCGATTTCGCAATCTTGGTCCGTCTCGGACAAATTTTCATCCAGCAGAAGTAGATTCTCCTTTTGAATACTTGCTTGCGTTTCGCTGCTTTTTTCGATGGCGTACGTCCGGTTCTCGGCATCTTCCGTTTTACTTTACGTTCATTTTTTCCGATCTTCTTGCGAACCGACACAACGAGTACCAACAACAACGACGTCGAGCGAATTTTTATATGCTGCTTTTCTATTCTTTCGCGTGTAACGTGCACGTCGCAACACAAAACGAAACCCGCCAGCAACGTTGACCGAACTGTTCTTCGCTCTTTTCTGTTTTTCGCTCCTTTTCCGTACTTTCGCGTATGTGTATGCACGTCGCAAAACAAAAACAACGGAATTTCGCACAAATTTGTCAATTTTTGGGCAATTTACTGTAGTTTTTCACTGTTCAACCAAACGACTTTACTACTTTTTTCTTTGTTTAAATAACAATCTGAAAGACTAAATAGAGCCTGAAAGAGTGAAAGTGATGGGGAATCATTCTCAATGCAATCTGCTCGACATGCTCGGGTTAATCTGTAGTTGAAAATACGCAGGTCCACAGCCAGTCTTCGGGAGCTGAATGGCTTCATAATCCGATCATGCAGCGGGAATGCATCATTTCCAACAATGTAATATGGAGTTCACTCTCCATTTAGCACATTGTCATCAGGAAACTGCAGAGTTTCTGACAACAACCCTTTTCCAAGCTTACCGTGTGAGAAGCCATTCATGTCTCCTTCACTTCCATAGGCGCCAACATCTGAGCAGTGTAACCGTACGGAATGCAGTGCACAACTCTGGTCCCACTACTTGCCGCTAGAAAAATATATTACATTTCTTCGCTAGCAAACAGTTTATCGATCTGAGTACCATGCTTTAAAAAATAAGCTGTTCTCTTCTCAAAAATTTTAAATTTGTTGTGCAAATGTGCAGGAAAAAAAATCCATTTGAATGAATTCGGAAAAATCTTTCCAATCGAGCCTCAACGTTTTAGAGTGTGTATTTGTGAGTTTAACGATAGCCCACTTGAATTCAAATGCCAGTTTTTTTTCCAATCCATGAAAACCTCTAGTACAAACTATGTATCTGTATGACTTTAAGATTTTAATAAATCGAATTATAAATGTTACCCCCGTAATAGTTGTCTCTTTACCCACGGTACCGTTTGCTTATTTCTTTGCTATTATTTTGCGTTTGTCTTACTTAAATTGGCCTAGGCATGAAATCAGTACAGTCAATATTATAATAAGTGTTTGCATATTTTGCATGGGTAATTAATGTACTGAAAAGGGAATATCGCAATGAGAAAAGAACTGCGAAGGTCACGCCAGGACACGTTTTCTCATGTAATAGAACAAGAAGAGGACGAGGAAGACATTGCAGTGTCTGCTCTCGCTGCTACCTCAGGCGTAGCAACGATGGTAGCACTGAATCAGGGGCAAATGATCTTAGCGTATATCTTGACCCACCGCACCAGTTACGCATCTACTGATGCGTCTACTGATCCTCCCATAATCAACACACTCACTCTGGGTGACTGGATATGCCTTTAGGCTTATCTTTGACTCTTCTCCTTGGGTCGCTGTTTTTCACACTTTTCCCACTTTGGGTCTTTAGTAATCACTTGATCACTTGCTTAAGAAGATCCCCAGTCCCCGCCGTCAGCCTCCTTATGTAGGCGCCGGCCAACGGTTCTCCCACGCTGTATTTTTTCCATCGGTCATGGCTTGTGGTTCCACGGGCTTTGTTGTATTATGACCAAATCCTGCGCCGACACGTTGCCAGTCCGATCCAACTATCCCGCTCCTGTAATTTCTGTAAACAGATATTTCCAATTGCTTTTATTCAATATTTCCAATTGCATTTATTCAATTTGATTTGCATCATCTCGCCTTCATTGAGTCCACCGTTCGTGTTCGTCGCTTCGCTGGACCATTCTGCGTGTAAATAGCTGCTGCTGATAATCCTACCGCCTGCTCTCTGATTTCTCGTGCGATTTATCTCTGCGTCTTTTGATATTTGCACAGTGATGAAAAATGCAATCTATGCAGCACAAAGAAATGTGAGTTTGGCGGCCCCATTACCAGAAAAGTCTTACCTTCGCTGCTGGCTTTGTGATATATGTATAATGTTCTGGAGATGGTAATTTTGGGCGTCTAACGATCTAAGCGTATGGGTTTTTTCGTAATGTTTGGCGTGCTGCACAAAAATTCGCAAAGTTCCCGGTCAAGAACGCGGAAAATCGATTTTATAATAATATGTTAAGCTAACGAGTAATAAAAATTATCCTTTCCTCCACCATGTTTAGTTGTTAATTCGGTGTTGTAATCTACTATACGCGACATAGAACACTGTTGTTCAGAGCGCACCGACTGGTTGCTGCAACCCAAACCTGCCATGTTAGTCCATTGAGTCCTTTGCCTATATATGAGGGGCGTGTCAGGATGGGCAAAATGACGACGACAAGCAACTGGAGACAATGAAGCTACTAGTTGCTCTTTACCACAGGATACATGGCTATAGACCGAGAGCGCAAAGCGGAGTCACCAGTGCCGGTTTCTTCAGCTCGAAATTTTTTCGAAAAAGAACCGACGACGATGACGCGACAATACGCAGGCAGCAGTGCCCCAATGGGGCTGTACCTCTTTGGCAGTGTGGGCGTATGGACAACCTTAATGGACCTGTTCTACAACTGCTGCACGCAGATCCCCTCGCAAGCAACGTGTGCACTTTACTGCCTTTATAAACAGTATGCATGGCCGGATTCACGAGGCAAAGGAGCGGTAGGGTCCCATCGACAGGGCATTCAATTCAGAGAAACCAGCACCTTTTATCCAACGAAACCCGTGGCAGACATCATAGCCCGCGTGTCCAAGCTGATTTGAGTTGAGTCAATGAGTTTCAGGTCACCGAAATAGCCGACGCCATGATCCTGAACCGACTCTTTACGCATCTCTTCAGAAAGGGCTTGGCGGTTTCAGGTGACAGATACCGGTGACATTCCCGAAACGGATCGCATTCTAATGGACGACTTGAAGCAATTTACAGAGAAAAACGAGAAAGAACGTACGGAGTCGCTGTAAACGCGACTCTACTTTTATACCCGTACTCAGTCTGTACACATGTGATTTATGTGGAATTTTTAAATGTTTTATCAGTTTTTACATTTTACATTTTACATTTGTTTGCTGCATCTGTCATCTACATCAGTTTTCACAACAACACACGTACACTGCACGAGGCAGAGTCTGTGAGCGTGAGTGTGAGAGAATCAGTAGCGGCCGCTACTGCCATCAACCCTAATAAAAATGTATATTTTGTTGCGGGAGCAACCCCCACAAAGGGGACTCGCTGCTGAAAATTCATTTCATCATTGTGGCTACAATAATGATCCGATCTGAACCAAATTCGGGAATCTGGTAGATATGGTCATTATCTACGATACTGCATCGTTTTTTCCTATCTTCAAAATTGTGGACTTTCGTCTTTTGTGGGGGCGGAGGGGCGGGGCGAAATTTTGAAATACACTTGTTCAAGTTGGGTATCACAGGAGTCTTGACAGAAAGTTTGGTTTTTCTAGCTCTTATAGTCTCTGAGATCCAGGCGTTCATTTGTACGAAAAACAAAATCGACTCGTTTTTGTGTGAGTGCGAAAGAGAGGGAGCGAAGTTTTTTCGTATTGTTTTCTCTGTTGTGGCTATATGAATGATCCGATCCTATTCAGATTTGGGCCTCAGATAGATATTGTCTTTCTCTATGATTCTCTATTTTTCCTTTTCTGTTATCTTCAAAATTGTGAACGGCACAGATGTGCGCCCTTTGTGGGGGCGGAAGTGGGCGGGGCGAAATTTTGAAACACTTTTCTAGGAGTGAGATTTTACATCAGTCTGTGTAATTTTTGATTGCTCTAGCTCTAATAGCCTTGGAGCAATGAGTAAAAAACAAGACGGACGGACAGACGGACGGACAGACATGGCTATATCGACTAGGCTATTGATGCTGATCAAGAATATATATACTTTATGGGGTCGGAAACGCCTCCTTCTGTGTGTTACACACATCCACTTTTACCACAAATACAATATACCCTTTTACTCTTCGAGTACGGGTATAAAAAATTAACGACGACTCTATATGTATATGTATTTCGCTTGTTCGTCCGATTTCTTGGTACTGTTCTTGTGTATGGTGACCTCAGTACAAAGTACACCAATACCGTATAAAATCAGTCCAGCGAAACATTTTATTTTTTTTTATGCGTGGCCTCAACTGGCATGATGCTGTGAGACTGCCTTCTTAGAAATTGTTGTCCTTTCCGCTGTGTATATCGAATTATTCCTGGCATGAACCGTTTAGGGTCTTAAGCTCGGATTATAATTCCCTCTACCATATATGATTTCATCAGGGTTATAATGCTTACATTTCAGGCTTTCTAATGAGGTATCACTTGTTCAATTTGAAAGACTGGAAGTGTCTCAAAAATAGTTGTGAAAGTACTTGCAGTGCCGCAATTTAGTTGGCCCAGTTGGAAATTTTAGCTTTAAGGGCTATTTCTACGTTTCTGGAGCATTTTCCAGAACCATTTTTATTTGGTATGCTTAAATTAAACATTTTTTAATTAAAACGCACAGATTTTTTTTTAATTTCATGTCATCATACACTTAAAGCTATTTATAATTTGGAAGAAGATTAACCTTTTTGTGACACAAAAGTCTTGGCTCAGTTGCACTACTTATTTTATTAATTTTTAACTTTAGCCCGATCTGGTCATAATTTTTTATGAAATTTATAATGGGGCTCCCTTAAAACACATTCTACTGAAATTTCATGAAAAAATTGCAGTTTTAGTTAGTTATTATGCATTTTACACTAACGTTTCTTGAGTTATTTGAGAGGCGTAAAGAAACTAGTGTAGCTCAGCGTGTCCTTCACTTGCACAATGAAGTCAAATCTTATAGCGATATAGACAACATTATGGAACTGAGACGATTTTCCATCAGAAGCATTGTGCAGAGATTTAAAGGAGCATCAAACTTGGAGAACGCACCCAGAGCAGGACGAACAAAGGCTTTAAAATGACAGTGAACGCCAGCAGGTGATCCGCAGAATAAAGGTGGACCCCAAAATTTCCTCTTCCAAGATTGCCCATGAGGTCAAGGCTGAGTTTGGGACGGAAATCCACCCCATGACTGTAGGGAGGGCCGTGCACCAAGCCAACTACCATTGTCGTGCTGCTAGACAAAAGCCGTTGATCTCGGAGGTCAATAAAAAAGCGTTTTGCCTATGCTAGAGGGCACTTGAGCAAGCCAATTGATTTCTGGGATCAGGTGCTCTTTTCGGAAGAAACCAAATTCAATATATTTCGATCCGATGGCCGTCAACAAGTGTTAAGAAAACCGAAGACTGAATTTAAACTTGGCGCCCACGCTGAAACACGGCACTCCTTACAGTCATGGGGTTGATTTCCGTCCCAAGCTCAGCCTTGACCCTCATAGGCAATCTTGAAGAGGAAATTTTGGGGTCCACCTTTATTTTGCGGATCACCTGCTGGCGTTCTCTGTCAGTTAAAAGCCTTTGGTCGTCCTGCTCTGGGTGCGTTGTCCAAGTTTGATGATCCTTTAAACCTCTGTACAATGCTTCTGATGGAAAATCGTCTCGATTCCATAATGTTGTCTATATCGCTATAAGATCGCTAAAAAACCAGTGCCCGTTTAAAACTTTATTCCAAAATTCCCCGAATTTTAAGATGCTTGTATGATGACATGGCTATTAGATCTGAAAACATTTACTACTTTAAGAAAATTTCTTGAAAAAAGTGACTTTGAATGTAGCACGTAGCATGTAGCACTCATACAAGAAGTAAAAACTTTTACTATTGCAATCTTAATAAGACGTCAAATTTACTAGATACATTTTATATGTACATATGTTACATTTGTAAATTAAGCACATACGACAATGCATTTTGTTTTTGAAAGCTTCACATATGCACATACAATACATAGTATATTCATACAAATGATTAAACATTTACATATACTTATGTAAACCTAAATAAGCAAGTTTAAGTAGAAAAAATAACTGCATACATACATATGAAAACATTAATATAAGGTGCTGTTTATTTAGACCACAATTTTACATACATATATGCACTACAAATACGTATTTTAAAATATGTACGTATCGTATCATAAAATCGTATTTTAAAGAAAGTTAGAACCAATATACGATTCTACATATGTATGTACATGTGAAAAAATACTTTTATTTTAGTCAACACCATTCAATTCGATTTTCACTGACCCTTGTTTTTAAAGCGAAATTCACCGATATACAGTGACAAATATTATTTAAAAGTAAGCACCTTCCATCGTATTTTTGCTTGACAAACTGATCGAATATCTGTACTCGATAAAATGTAACCATTCCTTGATGCCAATTGTCGAAACCACTGTACATGTACATATATATACATATATGGATATAGAGAAAATTCAATTTTTTATCATAAGATGTTATATCTCCTTTTCCTGTTAGGACGTTGATTAGCATATGACCAACTCAATTTGACTTGATTGACTGTTTATTGCGCTTCGAACGCTTCCAGCTAAATTTGTATATTTTAATATGAGTATTCACTCAACCAAGGGCGAACCCACGATTTCCGGAAGGGTGACTGTATTTGTTTTATATGAGCTGGGAGTCAGCTGCTCTACTGCGAAAAGGTATTGCTCAGAAAATCACATGACGTAAACAGAAAAATGTCTTATTTACTGTAGGATGTTGATTTGCAATGACTGCAACATCAAGGTGTTAGACTAATATTCGAGGAAAAATTAGGGCTAAACACAACGCTAAACATGCAAAGTTACAAAAGATTATTACTAATTACGGGCAAGGTATGTATGTTAGTATTAGTGATTTAAGTAGAGGAAGTGAATTAGTGGTGAATATTATATGGTAGAACGAATTATAATCCGAGCATAAGATCCGAAACGGTTCATGCAAGGAATAATTCGATCTACACAGTGGAAGTTGCAAAGGAATAAAATTTCTAGAGGATCTAATAAGAATCGTGAAGTTTGTGCGGCTCAACAAGTCAGGACTGTCGATGTCACCCCTGATCAAGTTGTGCATGAAAATCACACCAAGCATTTTTCTACGATTGAGTAAAGATGGAAGGTTTACTAAGAGCAATCTACTAGAGTAAGAAGGCAGTCTCACACCTTCATCCCAATTGAGGCCACGCAGAGCAAAAAAAAGTTTTTCTGGACTGATTCTATACGGTCTTGGTGTACTTGTACTGAGGGCACCATACACAAGAGCAGTACTCTAAAATCGGACGAACAAGCGAAATATAGAGAGTCTTCGCTAAATAGGGGTCATCAAATTCTTTTGACCACCTCTTATAACCCTAAGCACTCCATGGCTTTATTTACCATAGTAGAAATCTGTTCAGAAAACTTTAACTTTGGGTCTTGTTTAACACCAAGATCATCAAAAGAACCACCGCAGAGGGTGTACAGTACCCACAAGCGGCTGGAGCGATGAAATGTCATTACTTTAAAGTTCGAGGCCTTCAGGTGTAACATATTTGCACAACACCATGACTGAAAGTTATTGAGATTAAATTGCAAGCGAGAGTGAAATGAAATGTCCTTATACCGCACTCAGAGTTTAACGTCATCCGCATACATGAGTACTCGAGAGTTTGAAGGCAGGTCATTAATAAAGAGTGTGAAAAGTAGGGGCCTGAATGGCGGTGGTACTCCTGAAGTAACCTGAACAGGTGAATAAAAAATGAGTTTTTGAAGAGGACTCTTTGAGACCTAGAGCAATCCAAGAGTATGTCAAGTACATTGTAAATATGTTTTGTGCACAATAATGTGGGACAAAAATGTGAAACTCTCCAGATAAAGAGTGCTGCACAACCAAGTGAAGGCCACAAGGCCAAAAATTGGCAGAACAAATTGTGTTGAAATGAGATGGGGAGAAGCCTATTTTAAATGAAGCTATCTCCCTGCCATTAGAGCAATTAGACTTCTCCACCTGTAGGTCATCGGCTTTTATTTTGCTTTGGATGAAAGCAGTTTCATTTTCAGTTGTAACGTCAGGGGCAAACCGAAAGACTAAAACTTGCCGCTTTGGTGGGACACCCACCAGTGGTTTTGGAACCACAGGTGCGGTACCTGTGATGGCAATATCCGGTGGTCCCGGACGTACAACAACTGGCGGTTTCGTAATGGAAGGGATAACTATGGGTTTCGGTACGGACTCTACGGACACGGACGCTACAGTCGGCTGCATGTTCTCCGAGACGATGCATTCGGTTACCGAAACTGCATCCCCAGCAGCGATCGTTGCCCTTGGAGTGGCAAACGAAATCAACTGCTGCATTGACGGAGTGGTCGGAGTTAGTTTTTCGGATGCCGGCGGCCGTCAGGTATTTAGCACTTCCAAGTCCCGTGGAGTGGACTTCTTGCGCCGCGGAGACTCAGCCGGCAGCTGTAAACTGCTAAATTGAGTGTCTTTGGCCAAGAGCCGTTCATATTGCTTATTAGCAAACATTAAACATTTTGATCGTTATACAGACTTGCTCTACCAATTTGTTAGTGCTTTTATTCATTCCGCTTTGAATAACTTCTCTCTGTGCTCATCGCTCATGCGCACGTACACACACTCTGTAGAGTGCAAGTGCAAGGTCTCTTGCTATCAGTCTCTCTGGACTTCGCCTGCATTCTTTTTAAATTGCTCTTTCGGTATCTCTACTTTCGTGAGCTTCACCGTTTGTTTTCGTCGCCTCGCTGTGTCTTCTGCCGCTGCTTTTGCTGATCCTCTTTAGGACGTTGATGTGCAATGATTGCACAAGCCGAAGCCTGTTACGCGCTGATCCCTGGCAGATACGCAGCCCTCCTCCCGCCTAGCCGACCGAGGGGCGCTGCCGCATGACGCGCGACACGTGTACCAAGACCGATCGCGAACATACATGATAGATGGGTAAGGTTAGGTTAGGTTTATAGGGCTGCTCCACCGAAGTCGAGGTCACTCGGAGGCAAGAATTGCCCATTGTGATGGGCTTGTCATGGGATTACGTCCGGTGCCTAGGGAGGTTTCGTGAACCATCCCGAGACCTCAATCAAGTGCAGAGGCATGTTTGCCAGGCTATCCAAGTCCTCGTGAAAGGCGCTGCCGAGTATTCGGTGACGCCTTTCCATGAGTGCAGAACAGCCACAGATTAGGTGCTGGATGTTCTCTATTTCCTCCTCGTCCCTGCAGCTGCGGCAGAAGTCATGGTGGGGCAATCTGTACCTAGTGGCCATGTGGCCGATGACACAGTGCCCCGTTATAACTCCGTCAGTGTTCGCACCTGACTCTTCCTTAAACCTAGGAGAGTCTTAGTGCGTTTAGGGTCATAGTGGGGCCAGAGCGAGCGTGAGATCTCACAGTTGGCTGTTGCGTTCCACCGTCTGTCTGATCTCGTTCTAGCTCGGCCCATCATCTGCGAGATGATGTCTCGCAGCGGCCTCCCTATTTCGCTGACTGCGTGCGCCAGTGGCTTAGCCGATCCATTTCTGGCACATTCGTCCGCACTCTCGTTGCCCGCGATGTCGGTGTGACCCGGGACCCACGTGAATGTGATTGAGTGCGCCCTGATCCGGTTCAGCGTGTCCACCGTATCACGTACGAGTCTGCTCGTGATCTTGCAGGAACCCAGGGCTTTGATAGCAGCTTGACTGTCAACGCAGATTGCTATGTTCCTCGGAGGTGTCTCCAAGGTATATACCAACTTTGCCGCTTGCCATACCGCCTGAAGTACACTGCACCAGTCTGGTAGTCTTAGGTATATGTTGGTTGCTAGTTCTTCAGAGAAGATTCCAGCTCCTGTCCCTTCGACTGTCTTTTTGACCCGTCAGTGAAGATGGAGAGCACGTTCTGCCCAAGAGCAGCGTTACGCGTCCATTCCTCTCTTTCCGGTATGTGTCCTTTAAAATTCCTCTTCCATGAAAACTCCGAGACACAGTAGTCGCTCCGTTCGCCCGTTCCACTTTCCTCCTTACGAAGTATTGTGGCGTGGCCATAAGGCGATGGCTTGAAGAACCGCGCGGCTGAAAGCCTCGCGGCACTTGTCTCAGCCTTGCACTTAAGGTGGAGGTCGATGGGCTCCAGGGCTAGCATGGTGTCCAGAGCAGCCTGTGGGGTGGATTTGAGAGATCCAATGACCCCAAGGCATGCCGTCCGTTGGACTCTCCGGAGGTTCTCTAGGAGGTATTTGGTGTTGGCCGCTTCCCACCACACCAAGCTTCCGTAAGTCAGAATGGGTCTTATTATCGCTGTATACATCCAATGGATGATGAGCGATTGTAAGCCCCATGTTCGCCCAAAGGTTTTCCTACAAATGTAGAAAGCAGCCATTGCCTTTTTCTTCCTCTCCTCCGTGTTTCTCTTCCAGGAGAGTTTGGATGACACCAAGATACTTGGCTTCGTTCGATAACTCAAGCGTCGTTCCACCAATTGCTGTTCGTTTGAAGTTTGGTATCTTATATTTTCGTGAGAACAACACCAGTTCTGTCTTTTGGGGATTAACCCCCGACCGTTTTGGGGTGCCTAGCTCGCGGTCGTTCCCAGTGCACATTCCAGAAGATCACTGATTGTAGGTAGGAACTTACCCGTTAACAGTATCACTAGATCATCCGCATAGGCCACGACCTTGTATCCGCTCCTCCCAACTGAAGAAGAAGGTCGTTGAGGACTAGGTTCCCCAGGAGAGGGGATATAACCCCTCCCTGTGGAGTACCTCGTGGGACCGTCTTCCTTGAAGAGGAGGTGCCCAGATTAGCGCTAATCGTTCTGCTCCTGAGAACGCTGTCAAGCCATATGGCAGGCAAGCTGCCTGCAACATGGCTGGTCGTATATCATCCGGCCCCGGTGACTTGTAGGGACCGAAGGAATTAATTGCCCAGATAATCTTGTCTGGTGCCATAATGTCACGTATGAGGTCCTCAGTTTCCTCTTCCTGGTGTGGCTCAGTGTCGTTGATGTCGTTGGATTCGTCACCGGTATGTGTTTATCACTTTTGCCCTGTTGAAGAGCCTCCTTGACTCCTCCTGACTTCGCTCAGCTCCCGCGTCCACCACGGATTGCGATTGGACTTTGGAGGTCGGCTGATCGGGAAAGATTCAAGGAAGGCCCCTGTATGGCTTTAGTGACATTCTGAGCCGCTTCCTCTAGTGCTTCCGTTTGAAGGATGTTCGCTTCCGGTGGGGAGGGGGCAGTGCCTTCCTTTACGGTTGCGGAGAAGCGGCTCCAGTCTGTCCGCTTGGGATTGCGGTAGGCCTTGGGCCTTTCACTGTTACATTTGATGCTGAACACTATCCTGTAGTTGTCCGAGAAGGAGCACTCACCGGACACATGCCAATCATCAATGGTTAGGGAGTCACTGTCCGAGGCAAGTGTTATATCAATAACCTCTGCACGGTTCTTGTTGCGGAAGGTGGGGTGGTCTCCCCGGTTGCACACAACAAGATTTGTGGACAGAATGTACTCGAACAGTGACTCTCCTCTGGAATTTGTGCCCGTGCTTCCCCAAAGTGAGTGATGGGCATTCGCGTCGCAACCTAGGACGATGTCGAGAGCCTCTTTCCGCGCTTGGTGGATCAGGGCCCTGACATCCCCCGAGGGTGGGTCCTCTTCCTCATACGGCAGGTATAGGTTCTTCCCGTCCTTCCTCTCACATAGTGCCACCGTTAGGTCCGGAGTGCTGTACCTGCAAGAAAACAGAACATTAAGCTCGATTTTTACCATGAGAAGGCGGTATCCGCGATCGTTAACTCCCCGAACCGCAACAAGTCCGCCGATGGTACACTTCAGTGATGCAGATTAATCTGCACCACCTTCATGCTGTTCAGCGGACCTGGGGTGTCGCGTTACTACTCGACGCCGTGGGGCTTGCGCTCGCACCCCAATCACCGCCGGTACTGGGTCTACGACTCCCTGCGCCTTAACTGCTTCTCCGTTAGTAGAACTAGTTACTAGAACTACTTTTAGCTTCAGCGCACGCCCCTGACCTGCCCGGCTTGGGTGGCCCTTCTGGCAGCATGAGCTGCCGCCGGTATAGCGCTCGGGGTCCTTACGCTTACTAAGCCCCCTCATCGCGGCAAGATGGTAGTTCGCCGATGGGGACGAAAATAGGAAAAAACGTTAAATTCAGTTTCGTAGAAAATGACCGATTCCCAAATTTGGTTCAGATCGGATTATTTTTGCCCCGCCCCCTTGCAGCGTAAGTCATTTATGGGGATGATAGTCGCTACAGATTCTTTCTCTCGCTCACACACTGCTCACACATTCTGCCTCGTGCAGTGTACGTGTGTTGTTGTGAGGAGATGTAGATGACTGATATAGCAAAAAAAAAATGTAAAAACTGATAAAACAGTTGAAAATTCTACATAAATTCGATGTGTACTGACTGAGTATGGGTATAAAAGTTGAGTCGCGTTTACAGCGACTCCGTACGTTATTTCTCGTTTTATATGTATAGATTGTGTTATGTTATAAATGTTATGGGTGGGAAGCGAACTTTCAAAAACTTTTGAGAGAAAGGGCAAAATAGCAATCGGTCTAAAGTCATTATGAGATTTCAATATTAGGAGTGTTTTCGCCGCTCATTATTGCACCATTAATGACATGTGTTATGTATAGCAATATCTTTGGTAGCAGCAGGAATTTGGGGTTTATGTCATCTGGCTCTGTTGAATTCAATTTAATATGTAGAATAAACTCTACAATATCACATACAAAGCTGAATCTATTTTCGTCAGTTTCTATCCTCGATTGCATAATATGAATAAGCTCAACTAGTCATCTAGTCTTTATTCTTGGCGGTACGATTGCTTGTTCACTGAACCAATGGTGATTTAAATAATTGATTTGAATATTAGGTTATACTTTTTCAATTAGTTCTTCCATCGATGTTACTATATTACAAAAATTTCGGGCATTTATATGTTTTTCTTGACTGGCAGCTGTTTATTCCCAGTGTCCAGTAACTGCCGAGAGAATACCTCAGCTGATTCATCGTTCTGCAACTGGACGCGCATATTCGCTGTTAAGAGTTCAAGGGGTTTACGGCTCTTGTCCTTATACCGGAGCACTCCCAAACGTTTATCCAAAACAGAAAGGCAGGTCCTCTCCATTCTAAATCTTTTCTTAAAAAATAGACTTGTTGTTTTGGGAGCATCCTTCTCATTAAAAATGTCCGGAACCGTTTTTCAAAATACAGTGTTTACAACAGATATCAGAAATATTTATAATCATATCTATACTCAATGTTGGTCCCATATTAGTCATCCATGTCCAATTTAGTATTTTTTTGTGCAAGAATATATTTTGCTTCTGAATTACACTCACAACCATTCCAATGAAATACAAATTAATTTTGTTTTTATAAAAGTTAACAAATTTTCCGCCGTACAAAATTCTGTGCATCAGCTGTTTTGCAAGGGTGAGGGATGGGGTTAAAAAATTTCCACCATTCCTTTGGGATGTGTTTAGTGTGCAGAGAGTTTTAAAGGAAACACCTATAAAATCTGCATTAAAAGGTGTAAAACAGGCATTGATATAACGTGGTAGGAGGAACAGCATATATTTATTAGCTTGGCTTACAGCATTTCTGTTAGAAGCGCAGCTTCTTCCCCAGTTCGTAAAATTTGGTGTATGAAGTCTAGTGTAAGTAGGTTAGGGCAAGGCGGAAGCGCAATAATGCGATCGAGTGCCCGTACCATTTGTTTTGACCCGCCAATAAATCTTTACACCACCCAAGTTTTCGGTTGTTTTTACATTAGAAAAACTATTTTAATTTTTTTATATTGATAGAATGGGATATTAATCGCAAAACTAGTTTTCGAAGCCGCTCCTATACAATTCTACAGGCTTTCATACGAAGAACTGAGGAACTAAGAATGTAAAAATCGATCATTAATTGGTACTTGTCCCAAATAGTGTCCCAATTGACTGATGGCTGGAAGACATAATAATACTGTATATTAATAGTTCTCCTCTTCTCCCACGCTTATTTAACATCGGAGGCAAATTTAGTTACGTCTTATGTTATAACACAATAAGAGACGTAGTATTTTTTAGAAATGGCTTTTGATTAATAAAATAGATGCAAGTAAAAGTGCTGAAGCACACTAGTGTCGACATATTTAATTTTGATATTAACAGGTAATATCTTTTATTTTGTTCTTTTCCTGTGTTCCACAATCTCAGCTTAAGTGCGAACTAGTCTAGTTTTTGATTCTGAGTAGTCGATATACTTGTTTTCGATATCAATTAATGAATTATTATTTTCTAAAACGAGAATTTTAATACATTGTTACACATATTTGATTGTAGATATCGCGACTTGTTAACACGTACATATTTTCGGTGGGTACGGCTAGTACTGTAAATATTTATGATTAAGAAGAGTACCTAATGCAGTGTATCTTTGTTCTACTTCATCGTATGAATATGTATGTACATATATCAGTCCTGATTGATATTTTTAAGTCCCGCTAGCTCTGTTGATTGTTTGAGTGTATATATAAGATATGTACAACATATCTTATATGCAATGTATCTTATATACATCATAAGATATACGAAGATACGAACCGTTGGGATATCTGCCAGCTCTGTACACCAATAATTTTTTGTAATAAAATACATGTTTTCAATGTTTATTAAATTGTTGTGGCTTAATGTTATGGCCCCAAGGCATTCATATTACACAATTTTGGATGTCATATGCATAACCAAAGACAATGTAAATGACAATTATATTAACTTTGGCGGACAAGTTATACGACCAATTCTTAATTGAAATAGCTTTTTGACAAAAACTGTTTTTTAGGAATCGGAAACTTTTCGCATCAAGAGCCGTGGAAATATAGAAATGTGACGTAAATAGTGATACGCTATTGCTTAAATATTCAGAGCACTATCGGGTTCAGATGGGAACCACTGAGAAAAACCTCTTCTGTGCGCTGAAGTTTTTAAATAGTATACATATGTACCTTCTAAGCTAGAATACTAAGCTGAATGTACATACAGCTGCGAACATTGAAATAGTAGTGCCGCAGCTCACCAATTTCAAAACTTTTTTTTGACACTTCAAGTCTTTCGAATTAAAAAGTGATGCATTTTTTAGAAAGCCTCGAATGTAAGTATTAGAGCCCTGAAGGAATCCCATTGTATTTGGATTCCCTTTTCTTTGTTTTACATGACTAAAGGAAAATACCCATGAAATATGGTGCACATAGAAATAATAGTGCTGGGTGTAAATATTTAACAAAAATTAAAAAACAAATTAACTTTAATGTCACTATCAGTAAGTTTGTTTCATTGATTGAGTATTTTGATAAAGGAAATTTTCGGAAAAAGCTTTACTTTTGATTTTGGAGCGTAGAATAAATTATTGCTCAGTGCAGAAGAGGTCCCGCAAGTTTTTGACTAAAAGCAAGCGGTATATGGGAATTAAGAACTAACTTTTAACTAAATGTCGATTTCGTATGCGAAAAACTTATCTTTTAGAGGATGGTATCTTTCTTTTTTCTACATGAATAGACGAATACCCATGAAATCTGCTGTTCAATGAAATCAAAGTGTTCTTTTATAAAATCGAGAAAAACATCGAAACTCTAGTTAAAACTTATGTTTTATGTTTTTTTTCTCAGCTTTAATATATAGTTTTATATTAATTTATTCTGGAGCATTTTAAAGCACCAATTTTTTGTATAAGATTTGCCTTCATTGAGCAAGTGAAGGACAATTTTTCGCTGAGCTACATTAGATTCTTTGCGCCTCTGAAATAATTTTAAAAACGTTAGGGTAAAAATCCAGAACAACTAACTAAAAATGCAATTTTTTTAATGAAATTTCCGACGAATGTGTTTTAAGGGGAGTCCCATTATAAATATACAAAATTAGTTTTTAAGTGTATGATAAGAAATAAAAAAAAAACTGTGTGTTTTAATTTAGAAATGTTTAATTTAAGCATATACAAAAAAATTGGTTCTTTAAAATGCTCTAGAAGCCTGGCCCCTAAAGTTAAAATTTCCAACTGTGCCAACACTTAAGTGCGGCACTGTATGTGGAACTGGCCTGTGTGTCAGTGATGAGAAATACTTATATGTATTATATGGTAAGATAGTCTCCAAAGAAAATGTTTGGAATTCACAGAAACTCCATTACCCCCAAAATCGTGAAAAACCAGAGAACGTTGTGAGTCGCTAAGGGCGCGACTCACCTTGTATGCCCGTACTCAGTCAGTACAAATATGACCTTACCATTTTATGTGGAATTTTAAAAATATGTTTCATTTATTAGATTTTCAATATTTTTTGCTACATCTGTTATCTACATCTACATCACTTCTGACAACATAATCACGCCGTTCCAACTCGTTTTCCGGCACAGGCCACACGCTGAACGAGACAAGGCAGAATGTATAAGGGAGAGAAGAATGATTAGTGGCTGCAGCGCTGAAGAGGAGGGGGTTAGCAACTGAGAATTCATTGTATTATTCTGTCTTAAAGAATGATCCGATCTGCACCAAATTCGACAATCTGATACATAGAAATATTTTTACGATAGTGCATTTTCTGTTTTATCGTATCTTCACAGATTTTCGTCCTTTATAAAACCAAGGGGACGTGGCAAAATTTTGGAAAACACTTGGTAATATTTCCGCGCGGTGATATGTATGTCGTTTCAGAACGTCATATTTCCGCGCGGAGATATGACGCAAACGTTCGCTCTGAGATATGTCGCTATGCCGCCTATATCGACTTGGTTATTGATGCTGGTTAAAGTTTCGTCCTCTGCGTTACACATATTATATATTATTGATCATCATCAATAGTCGAGTCGATATAGCTATGACTGTCCGTCCGTCTTGTTTGTCGCCCAGTGCTCGGAGACTATAAGAGATAGAGCAACCAAATTTTTTCCAGACTTATATTATATCACACTTCTATAAGTGTATTTCAACACTCGTTCACACGCTCTGCCTCGTGCAGTGTACGCGGAGACCGAAAAGGCGTGTTGTTGTGAGAAGTGATGTTGACAGATGCAGCAAAAAACTAAAATGAAAAACTTAATATTTAAAAATTCCACATACATCACATGTGGGCTGACTGAGTACGGGTACACAAGTAGTGCTGGAGACTAAAACAGAGATTCCTGTTCGTTTTTATTTTTAATAATTCTGACTATAATAAGTGATCCGATTGCAACCGAATTGTAAGATAAGTTAGATAAGACAAGATGACGGAATTTTGAGATTATTGAGAATGAGATTGTTGTTTCAGTTTCAGAAAAAAATTGTATGGCTTCAAGCCAAGGAACTTACGAGTGTACTTACATACATATGTATCACTAGATCGACTCCCATTTTCATGCTAATTCAAGACTCGTGGCAAGCATCTGTCCAATTTTAACATACTTGTTCAAGGGGCTTAATTTTCAAAAACAAGCAAAATAAACACAGTCTATATTAATTTTTACATCTCTCAATGACAACGTATTATTTCTTAATTCCTTCTAGGTGAAAATGGATGACAGAGATAAAGCTCAGCATAATATGATATCCAATTTGCCTCTCTTGTTTGCAAATGGATACCCAACGTCGCTTGAAAAAATAAGCGAATCCCAATTAGAAAGTTTTATTCCTTTTTATGGTACAATGCTCTTTGGGACATATAAACTTACCAAAAAAAATTGATTGCAGTGAGCCTGAATGGTGGCCGGAAAATGCACCATTTGGAATTCCGTTAATAAAACCGAACGATTTTGTTGGGGTAAATATATATTGAATAATTTTTAAACAGTAAACAAAAGTATATTGACCACATAAAGGCCCAGGCTTTCAAAAGTGCAATATTAATATCATTATGCAAACATACTCGAAAAAATGCAGCGTTACAGTTTCTGGGCTGGCCATATATCTAAAGTCTTTAGATCGTTATTTATTCTCTGTATCGGTTCAACGCGATGCCGCAGTTACCGCGACACTAATTGTTTACCAGTTTTTATTTCACATACTATATGCGCCATATTTAAAAAACATTTGTATTGAAGTGATATTATAGGCGCTTGGATAAAATGTTTGTTTGCTCTAGCGTTTCAAGTCTCTGCGATCTAGGCGCTAATATGGACAAAAGATCAAAGCAGACGCGTTGGAGTGTGAGGGAGAGCGAGAAGCAACGATGCCTGTCTAAATAGTTTCCTTATTGTGGCTATAATAACGGCCCGATCTTATTCGGCAATCTGGTAGATATGGCCATTCTCAACGATACTGCATTTTCCGTTTTCTTTTTATCTTCAAAATTGTAGACTCCACAGATTTTTGTCCTTTGTTTGGACGGAGGGTTGCGGGGCGAAATTATGAAATATGTAACTTGCAACAGTGTGATATTACATAAGTCTAGAAACGGACAGACAGACAGACATGGCTATATCGACTCGGTTATTGATTCTGATCAATAATATATATACGTTATGAGGTCGGAAAAAATTCCTTCTCTGCGTTACACACGTCCACTCGAGTACGGGTATAATTATGGTATCTAAGATCTCAGGGCTTAAAAATATTCCTCTTGTTGTAAAAACAATAAAATATAAATTCTTAGCCCGATTGGAAATCGTTTAGAGGTTCAGACATGAGGTCAAAGTTAAAAAATACGATGTTTTGACCACGGTCAGCCATACTATGGCTGATATATCTTATATCTGTCCGATCGGATTGATTTTTTTATATTTTAAAATATAAGAATATTGGTTAGGTTATTCAACCTGAAGGTGTGTGAACCTTCTTGAGTGTTGTAAAGATGTTTTTAAGTTTTTTTAGATCGACGTATTTTTGGCAGAGCCAAGTAGTACCCCTACCCACCACACTAAGCGTGCATACGGCAGAGTCGGTCGTAGAGCATCTGGATGGGTATAGCGTAAAGGTCGAAGAAATGACATCTTTACGGTCCACACTGCATTGCACTATTGTGAAAATTTCCATTTTTCGGGTATTTAGTAATTTTTTTTTTTGGCTTAACGTCTTAAGGAAACTCCAAACTGTAATGCTCAATACCAAAAATGTTAAATATAAGACCAATATTCGGCGTATCAGCTGTTAAAGTCAGCTGTTGCTGTCGAAAAGCATGCTTTAAGATTGAAATATTTTTGCAGCCTATTTTCAATTTGTAAATAAACAAATGCGAACTTCGTTCGTTCTCTTTCGCAATGACCAGACGTGTTTTTTTTGCGCTCCCCAGTTTTTCTTAAATTTTTACAATCAGTCTGTGTTTTTTTATATCCGTACGCGAAGAGTAAAAGGGTATATTGTATTTGTTTTAAAAGTGGATGTGTGTAACATAGAGAAGGAATCATTTCCGACCCCATAAAGTATATATATGCTTGATCAGCGTCCGTCTTGTTTGCGCTCATTGCTCAGAGGCTAGCTCTTAGAGCAACCAAATTTTTTTTCCAGACTGATCTGATATCTTAATCCTAGAAGTGTGTTTCAAAATTTTTGCCCCGCCCACTTCCGCCCTCACAAAGGGCGCACATCTGTGGCGTCCACAATTTTGAAGATAATGATAGAGATAAAGACTTCTTTTTAGCGTTTCCAAGTGTTGCTGTGTGTCTTTGCTGGCCACCATAGGTTAGGTTAGGTTAGGTTTATAGGGCTGCTCCACCTAAGTCGAGGTCACTCGGAGGCAAGAATTGCCCATTGTGATGCCCACACTCGTCATGGGATTACGTCCGGCGCCTAGGGAGATTTCGTGAACCATCCCGGGGCTCTCAACAAAGAGCATCAGCCTCTCCAAAGGCTTGTTTGCCAGGCTATCAAGTCCTCGTGAAAGGCGCTGCCGAGTATTCGGTGACGCCTTTCCATGAGTGCAGGGACAGCCACAGAGAAGATGCTGGATGCTCTCTATTTCCTCCTCGTCCCTGCAGCTGCGGCAGAAGTCATGATGGGGCAATCTGTACCTAGTGGTCATGTGGCCGATGACACAGTGCCCCGTTATAACTCCCGTCAGTGTTCGCACCTGACTCTTCCTGAAACCTAGGAGAATCTTAGTGCGTTTAGGGTCATAGTGGGGCCAGAGCGAGCGAGAGATCTCACAGTTGGGTGTTGCGTTCCACCGAGATGATGTCTCGCAGCGGCCTCCGTATATCGCTGACTGCGTCCGCCAGTGGTTTGGCCGATCCATTTCTGGCACACTCGTCCGCACTCTCGTTGCCCGTGATGTCGGTGTGACCCGGGACCCACGTGAGGTGTGATTGAGTGCGCTCCGATCTGGTTTAGCGCGTCCACTGTGTCACGTACGAGTCTGCTCGTGATTTGACAGGAAACCAGGGCTTTGATAGCAGCTTGGCTGTCAAGACAGATTGCTATGTTCCTCTGAGGTATCTCCAAGGTGTATATCAACTTTGCCGCTTGCCATACTGCGTATATCTCCGCCTGAAATATACTGCACCAGTCTTAGGGATACGTTGGTTGCTAGTTCTTCAGAGAAGATTCCAGCTCCTGTCCTTCGGCTGTCTTTGACCCGTCAGTGAAGATGGAGAGCACGTTCTGCCCAAGAGCAGCGTTACGCGTCCATTCCTCTCTTTCCGGTATGTGTCCTTTAAAGTTCCTCTTCCATGAAAACTCCGAGACACAGTAGTCGCTCCGTTCGCCCGTTCCACTTTCCTCCTTACGAAGTATTGTGGCGTGGCCATAAGGCGATGGCTTGAAGAACCGCGCGGCTGAAAGCCTCGCGGCATTTGTCTCAGCCTTGCACTTAAGGGGGAGGTCTATGGGCTCCAGGTTTAGCATGGTGTCCAGAGCAGCCTGTGGGGTGGATCTGAGGGATCCAGTGACTCCAAGGCATGCTGTCCGCTGAACTTTCATCGGCATCCTTCATGGCGGTCAGGATCTCCGATTCCGCCTTCAGCCAATTTGCGTCCGATATTTTCCCTTCCGGGTGGCTTCGGTCGATTATGGCCGTCTGTAGCTGAGGCGGTGCTCCTAGGCTTGCCAGGATGTCCTCTGGTTTCGCCTTCTTCGGCTCGGAGGCTCTTACGGAGTCATCCGTTCTCTGCCGCTTGAACCTTGGCTCTCGACCAGTCGGTTCCACCGTTGCCTTCTGTACAGAGGGCGTTGGTGGTATCTTGGCGCTTGCCGTGTTCTGCGGCTGAGGTGTGGTCTTCTCCCTCTGCTTCCCTGATACCTTCTTCCCCTTTCTCCCTCGCGAGTTCGCAGACGATGACGTTGAGGAGCTCTAGGGATTCCTGACTGTTTTCTGCAAAGACACCATCCTGGTTGCGGAGCAGTCCAGGTGTGGTTGGCGCCTTTGATAGCACCCGTCGAAGCCTTGAAGCCTCGGTGGTACCATCTATGGCATCGCAGAAGGCAGCCCACGATTCCCTTTTCGCCTTCCTACAGGTGTTCCTGTAGGTGTTAAAGCTGCGACGATATTCGTTCCAGCTTTCCTGTGTGTTGCCACTTTTGCCCTGTTGAAGAGCCTCCTTGACTCCCTCTGACTTCGCTCAGCTCCCGCGTCCACCACGGGTTGCGGTTGGACTTTGGAGGTCGGCTGATCGGGCAAGATTCAAGGAAGGCCCCCTGTAGGGCTTTAGTGACATTCTGAGCCGCTTCCTCTAGTGCTTCCGTTTGAAGGATGTTCCCTTCCGGTGGGGAGGGTAGTGCCTTCTTTACGGTTGCGGAGAAGCGGCTCCAGTCTATCCGCTTGGGATTGCGGTAGGCCTTGGGCCTTTCTCTGTTCCACTTGATGCTGAACACTATCCTGTAGTGGTCCGAGAAGGAGCACTCACCGGACACATGCCAATCATCAATGGTTAGGGAGTCACTGTCGGGCAAAAGTGTTATATCAATAACCTCTGCACGGTTCTTGTTGCGGAAGGTGGGGTGGTCTCCCCGGTTGCACACAACAAGATTTGTGGACAGAATGTACTCGAACAGCGACTCTCCTCTGGAATTTGTGCCCGTGCTTCCCCAAAGGGAATGGTGGGCATTCCGCGCTTGGTGGATTAGGGCCCTGACATCCCCGAGGGTGGGTCCTCTTCCTCGTACGGCAGGTATGCCGAGGCTAGGTATAGGTTTTCCCGTCCTTCCTCTCACATAGTGCCACCGTTAGGTCCGGAGTGATGTACCTGCAAGAAAACAGAACATTAAGCTCGCTTCTTACCACGATACAGGTTATTGGCTTACCCACGGGGTGTGGCGTGAGAAGGCGGTATCCGCGACCGTTCAGTCCCCGAACCCCTCCCTTAACGGTACAGGGCTCTTGGATGAGGGCCACGTCTACCGCCTTCTCGTCCATAAACCGCAGCAGGTCCGCCGATGGTACACTTGAGTGATGCAGATTAATCTGCACCACCTTCGTGCTGTTCAGCGGACCTGGGGTGTCGCGGTACTACTACCGCCAGTGTGCCCATACCAAAATATATGCGGCAGTCCTTTTCAAGAGTTTTTGGCAAGGCTTTCTTGACCAATACTGATCCAGAGTTCCTTGCCGTTCCCCTTGTCTCGCGCTATCGCCCGTGTGATGGTCCAGTCCGACGTTCCCAGGATCCGCTTCTGTGCCTTGATTAGGACAAGTGTGTCCTCATCCGCCTTGATTGGGGAGGAATCCACACCTTCATAATCGTTCTCCTGGGAATCTCATCGATGGGGACCACGCAGGGGAGCCGCTCCTGGCCAAAGATCACCAAAACCTTGGACCGTGCTTTTGAGAAACTCAAGAGTTTCTGCGTTACCACAGGCCACTGCTTTGGCTCCCTTATACCACTTGATGCCCTTGAACTCGCAGACAAACGGGTTGTCTGCGCGAACAATGGCATCCTTCATAACGGTCAGGATCTCCGATTCCGCCTTCAGCCAATTTGCGTCCGATATTTTCCCTTCCGGGTGGCTTCGGTCGATTATGGCCGTCTGTAGCTCAGGCGGTGCTCTAGGCTTGCCAGGATGTCCTCTGGTTTCGCCTTCTTCGGCTCGGAGGCTCTTACGGAGTCATCCGTTCTCTGCCGCTTGAACCTTGGCTCTCGACCAGTCGGTTCCACCGTTGCCTTCTGTACAGAGGGCGTTGGTGGTACCTTTGGCGCTTGCCGTGTTCTGCGGCTGTGGTGTGGTCTTCTCCCTCTGCTTCCCTGATACCTTCTTCCCCTTTCTCCCTCGCGAGTTCGCAGACGATGACGTTGAGGGGTTGGTCAACATCGTCTTCGTGCCAGCTGCTGCTGACGGTGAAGACGATGGCTTGGGGTCCTCTGCCACCGTCGCGTGTACACTTGGGGGGACTGGTCTCCGTTGGCAGGAGCGACTCCGTTCAGCCGCTCGTACCTCCGCACGTTCTGCTCGTGCTTCTTCCTAAAGCTCCTTTCCTCGCGGTCAGCGTTTCGGGGGCCTTTGGCTCATACCACGAAGGTATTTCACCGATGCCCTGTATCCCGAAAGCCGTTTGCGTCGGGTTTGAGCCTCATCCTCCGTCCCAGGTAGTGGACTCGAGTCGACCTGGATGGTGGGAACCGTGACTTGCGGCTCCGCCCTCGGCAGCTCCTCGCTATGTCCAAGGCGAGAGAAGGCCTTGGCCAACTCTGCCTCCGACACTGAGGGGCCAGTGAAGACGAAGCTTCCGTCACTGGTTCCCGGTTCCCGGTTCAGATCCTCGATCGTCCCCTTCTGCCTGCGGATCCTCCTCGCTTGTGGCATTACACGAGCTGGCAGCCAAGCTCTCCACTGCCAACTCGGGGTTCCTGCAGTCGCAGGATATCGACGCCGGGGCCTGCGCTCGCACCCCCCCAATCACCGCCGGTACTGGGTCTCCGACTCCTGCACCGTAACTGTTAATTCGTTAACGGACATTCCCATTGAACGATGCGTTTTAGCCCTACCACCAGGGTGAAACTACTCTTGGCTTCGGCGCTCGCCCTTGACCTGCCCGGCGGGTGGCCCTTCTGGCAGCATGAGCTGCCGCCGGTATAGCTCTCGGGGTCCTTACGCTTACTAAGCCCCCTCATCACGGCAAGATGGTAGTTCGCCGAGGGGGTGCTGGCCACCATGATGTCGTCCAAATATACAATGACTTTGTCATCTCTATTTAAATCATCAAAAATTTTGTTAACAAACCTTTGAATCACTGCTGAAGCCATTTTCAGGCCCTGTGCCAATCTAAAAAACTCGAATTGTCCTAAAGGTGTCACGAACGACGTATATCTAATCGATTCCTCATTGACGAATACATGGAAATAACCATTTTTGAGATCAAGTTTTGTAAATACTCTTTTGTTGGCTAATTTGTCTAGAAGATCATCGATGAGGGGTATGGGATAGTTGTCCTTAATCAATGTCTTGTTAAGTTTTCTAAAATCTATACATAATCTTTCTCGGTATATGACAGGCGCCTTGGAACACAGCTAAATTACTTTGATTTTTCTAAGTTGACTTTTATCTCCCACGTAACTAAAGGATCTTTTTTTGGTTTTACTGTCTTTACGTAATACTGTTCGATTGTTTACCTAAGCACACATAAGCTTATGACTTGTGTTCTACACGCAGATGTAACCAATTTTTTTATACCCGTACTCGAAGAGTAAAAGGGTATACTGTATTTGTGGTAAAAGTGGATGTGTGTAACATAGAGAAGGAGTAATTTCGACCCTATAAAGTATATATATTCTTGATCAGCATCAATAGCCGAGTCTATATAGCCCTGTCTGTCCGTCTTGTTTGTCGTCCATTGCTTGAAGGCTATAAGAGCAACCAAACTTCTTATCCAGTCTGATGTGCTATCTCACTCCTAGAAAAGTGTTTCAAAATTTCGCCCCGCCCACTTCCGCCCCCACAAAGGGCGCACATCTGTGGCGTCCACAATTTTGAAAATAACAGAAAACTAAAAATGCAGTATCATAGAGAAAGACCATATCTATCAGGTGCCCAAATCTGAATAGGATCGGATCATTAATATAGCCACAATAGAGAGAAACATACGAACCGAGAAAGAACGTACGGAGTCACTGTAAACGCGACTCTACTTTTTATACCCGTACTCAGTCTGTACACATGTGATTTATGCGGAATTTTCAAATGTTGTATCAGTTTTTACATTTTACATTTTTTTGCTACATCTGTAATCTACATCTACATCATCACTTCTCACAACAGAGCGTAAGCGTGTGAGTGTGAGAGAATCAGTAGCGAATATCATCCCCATAAATGACTTACGCTGCAAGGGGAAGGGGGAAATTTCGGCTGAAAATTCATTTTATCATTGTGGCTACAATAATGATCCGATCTGAACCAAATTCGGGAATCTGGTAGATATAGTCATTTCCTACGATACTGCATTTTTCCTATCTTCAAAAATTGTATCACAGGAGTCTAGACAGAAAGTTTGGTCGCTCTAGCTCTTATAGTCTCTGAGATCCAGGCGTCCATTTCTACAAAAAACCATATCGACTCGATTTTGTGTGAGTGCGAAAGAGGGGAGCGAAGTTTTTCGTATGCTTTTCTCTATTGTGGCTATATTAATGATACGATCCGATTCAAATTTAAGCCCCTGATAGATATGGTCTTCATCTACGATTCTGCATTTTTATTTTTTTTTTTTTCAAAAACAAAATTTAAATAGCACCCCTCGTAGCTTTCATAAATAACTGATCTGAACCAGATTGGGCAATCTGGTATATATAGTCATTCTCTACGATACTGCATTTTTGTTTTCTTCTATCTTCAAAATTGTGGACTTTCATCTTTTGAAAGGAAGTCGATGGGAAATTTTGAAATACACTTGTATGGAAGTGATTATCACATGAGGTTGGATAGAAAGTTTGGTTTGCTCTAGTTTTCATAGTCTCTGAGTACTAGCCGACAGAAAGACGAAAAGAATTGTGGACGCCACAGATTTTCGTCCATTTAGAAAGCGGAAGTGCGCGGGGCGAAATTTTGAAATGCATTTGTAGCATTGAGATATCACATGAGTAAAACGCAAACCCCTAAGTGAAAACGGGCTGAAAATTCATTTGATCATTGTGGCTACAATAATGATCCGATCTGAACCAAATTCTGGTAGATATGGTCATTTTCTACGATACTGCATTTTGGTTTTTTCTATCTTCAAAATTGTGGATTTTCGTCTATTGGGTGGGCGGAAGGGGGCGGGCGAAATTTTGAAATATACTTGTTCAGGTTTGGTATCACAGGAGTCTTGGCAAAAAGTTTGGTTGCTCTAGCTCTTATAGTCTCTGAGATCAAGGCGACACAAAATACAAAAAACCAAATCAACTCGTTTTTGTGTGAGTGCGAAAGAGAAGGAGCGAAGTTTTTTCGTATGTTTTTCTCTATTGTGGCTATATTAATGATCCGATCCGATTCAGATTTGGGCCCCTGATCTGATCTAGTCTTTCTCTATGATTCTGCATTTTCGTTTTCGGCTATCTTCAAAACTGTGGACGCCACAGATGTGCGCCCTTTTGGGGGCGGAAGTGGGCGGGGCGAAATTTTGAAACATTTTTCTAGGAGTGAGATATCACATCAGTTTGGAAAAAGATTTGGTCCCTCTAGCTCTTATAGCCTTCGAGCAATGGGCGACAAACAAGACGGACGGACGGACAGACGGACGGACAGACAGGGCTATATCGACTCGGCTATTGATGCTGATCAAGAATATATATACTTTATAGGGTCGGAAATTATTCCTTCCCTATGTTACACACATCCATTTTTATGACAAATACAATATACCGTTTTACTTTTCGAGTACGGGTAAAAAAATTGCACATGAATCATAACCTCATTAACTGACTGAGTCGCGACTGCGACTACCAACGTTCCTCTCGTTAGATTTGTGAGCTCTCAAATTTGAGCGAGCGAGATGGCGCAAATTCTTCGCTTGGAGAATTATTGTTTGAATATGGAAATTAAAATGTTTGAGCGTTACTCATCTTACTATTATATTTTCTTTCGGGATACAAAATGGCCTTGAATAATTTGGGTACATGTCTCTTTGTAGTCTTGGGCGTGCTTGGTGTTTGGTAATACAACTTTTTTTTTTTTTACAGAGGGCCTTAATCAAGTGGCAAGGAGTTTATATTCACATGTAGGGTTATCGTTCCGCAGTCTTATAAAATATATTAATAAATTTTTAAAACTTACCAATATGGCTTGTTTGGAATAAAGTTCAGCATCACAATTGTCGCAAAAGATATATATCAAAAGGTGGTGGTTCAACCATCATATGTTGTAAACTATCAATAGATGTGCTCATATTTTTTTGAAGTAACAGGCATTTTCTATTTTTTTGCTGTGTGTCATATGACTGAAATATAATAAATAATATTATGCATTAGTAAAATATTTTAAATATTTTGAAGTAACAGGCATTTTCTATTTTTTGCTGTCTGTCATATGACTGAAATATAATAAATAATATTATGCATTAGTAAAATATTTTAAATATTTTAAAAACGAGAAAGAACGTACGGAGTCGCTGTAAACGCGACTCTACTTTTATACCCGTACTCAGTCAGTACACATGTGATTTATGTGAAATTTGTTCCAGCCCCACCGCGGGAATCGATAGTTGGTCCAGGGCTGGAACGATGCGCCACCTATCGGGCGGGTTCGAGACTCCTTGGGGGTATCGGAAAACCTGGGGAAAAGAAGGACACAAAAGAATGATATAGAGGAACGAGGCAGGCCACGCATGCGCCAGAACCCAGAAAAAAAAAATCATAAGTGGGGTTAAGCCCGGATAAAAAAAGTGAGTGGGAAAAAAAAGTTGTAGTGGGCCCATGGTAATCCGCGTATTTCCCTTTGCCTGACCCGGATTATCGCCCAGTGCAGCCGGGTCAGCCATTTTACCGGAGGTCCGAGGAGTTCCCAAGAGGCAACCGACGTCAAAGTTCCTGGACAGGAACCAATTCCCAGGGGGAATTACCTCCTCCAACAACTCTTCCCACGCCGCGGTGCCCAGAGGGGAAGCGTCGTGTGCCCCAGGAGGCCATACAATTTGTGCCACAATATCCGTGAGTGTGTTCCGTTGGGAGTGTGTTTGTGTGTGTGTGTGAGTGCCTGGAGGGGAGCTGCAAGGCGCGCAAAGTGTCGTGCTCGCCAAGCCGGACCTAAGGCTGGTCCAGCAAAAACGACGGGAGACCGCCCCATCGGCCAAAACAGATTTTCGTTGTGGTCCGAGTGGAAGCTGCCACCGACCACCTCGACGCCCGTACCGACGGCGTACACTGTCACACACACTGTCACACACACTAAATACCGGCACCAATAATTTATTCAGAACGGGATGTTTACCAAATTATTTATTTATTTATTATTTATATATTTATGTACACGTTGTTATTTATACTGTCCTTTGTGTTGTCTTAGTTTATGCGTATATTTTTGTCATAGTTTGTAAGAACCTAACGTCAACAACCTTTTTGTACAACAACAAAACATTTACGGCAGCTAGAAACATATGGGATTAACCCTAAAAGGAGTGCGGCAAGTTAGTTTGTCGACGGCCTATCGTAATCTTGCCCCTACGACCCCTGAACAAGAGCTCTTGGTAGGTTAGTCTCGGGAGGGCCCAACAACACCCCATTTAAAACCAAACAAATATCAAGTTTTTTTTGCTTTGCTCGTCGTTAAATAGTTGGTGTTTTTTTTTTGTTTTCCATTACTTATTTATTAAATAAATTTATTTATTTATTAGTCAAATAGCTAAATAATGAATGATAGAATATATTGAAATTTATAAAAGAGTATGATGGAGTAAATTAATTTAGAGGGAGGACACGTGGCTACAGCCCTGGAGTAAACCAGCCGTTGCCGTTCCAGCAGAGGGTGGCCAAAATGTATGATCCGTTTGACCACAGGTAGGGTGGGCGCGCGAAGTGGGAACACCTAGACTTCACCCATTTGACAGTCGTCTCAGTGTTGGTTCAGTATTTTTTTTGTATGTTCTGCGTTTTTGTTGTTTTGTAGTTATAATGTCCCGAGAAGTCGTTCTCACCAAAACCCTTTGCTTACACTTGGCGGGGAGAGGGAATTACCCAGCCCTGGGGTCGAGAGCCGCCGGCGCGGCCCCACAGAAACCAAGCCAGGTGTAACAAATGGCGCCAATTATTGATTATTGTTCGAATGCATCTGGACTGACGTGATCCAGGGTCATTCTCACAAATGGCTCCTGGACGAGTATAGGGGGATGCATTGGAGCAATAAAATAAAAATAAAAAAAATATTTTGTTGAGAAGACGACGTCTTGCGAAATGCTCCTTGGCTCTCCCGGCAGAAGTCGCTACCGCAGGCTTAAGGGGAGCGAAAAAGCTGGCCCTTAATGGCGCGGAGCGGTCGATGCTGGGGGAGAAAAGGAAGCGAGTAGAGTAGAAAATGTAAAAGCTTGTCTGTTGACTTGCGTGTTTCTGTTTCTGTATTTCGTCACCGTTCGATGTCGCTTGTGTACGTATGTCGCTGCCGTTCAACACATTAACTGGGAGTTTGCGACGGACACATTGCCTGGTGGTGGTGACATCGATACAACTGTGATAAAATGTGATATAGAAATAGGATAGAGTAAGTCATATAGGTATTTGTTCAGTTTAGTTTCTCACCTGTTTGTCTTTTGTTAATAGTTGCTTTTCGTGTCTTGGTCCAGTTGTCGGTCCGTCGAGATGTGGTGAGGAGTTGGTGGCCCGGGTGTCGTAAAGACAGTCCGCGATGCATCGACTGTCACCGCAGATCGGTCGGATGGATGGCGGGGACAAGGCACAAGGAAGGAACTCGAGCACCGTGAGGCTTCTCGCTTATCGGTCATCACGCAAGTGATGACTAGAGTAAACGACAAGTCACACAAGAGGTGTTTTGTGAATGTAGTATCCGTAGGGCGGCTGTCAAATGGAGCGCAGAAACTGGAGCGGTTGTAGGTCCCGGCTAGTCACGTGTCCTCCTTTTTTAGAAGACGTAGACGATTTGTGTTTGTAGTTTTGTATGAGAGTATATGTTTTGAGTTTTGTATGTTAGAAGTCGAGCTATATGTTATTTATTCAAATATTGAAGTGGGAGATTTAAATATTACCCTATTTGGCGGCACATTTATATATCGATATATTTATTTATATATTTATTCATTTATTTATATATTGATATATTTATTTATTTATTTATATATATACTGATATATTTATTTATTTATATATATATATTTATGTGATCTATTTGTTTATTTATTTATATATTGCTATATTTATTTAGTTATATATATACTGATATATTTATTTAGTTATATATATACTGATATATTTATTTATTTATTTATCGGAAGATTGTGTGTGTCCTGTGGGATATTTTTCTTTTTTTTTCTCGCTGGGGATTTATTTGGGTATTTATTTAATTATTTATATATACATAGGTGTTAGGGATGCCACAAGAAGGGAGCAGTAGACCTTTCCAATCGACGCGGTCTCGAGCTAACGAAAGACGTGACTCGTTAGGAGAGGGGTCTGGTGCGATGGACCGCAGTGATTTGGGAGCTGTGGGGGGTTTGCCGAGAACGCCAGTTCAGAACCGGGCAGAAGAGTGGCCAGCAACGCCTTCAATCGCGTCTGAATTAGCGACAGCAGCCAACGTAGCGATTGCTCAGGCGCAGGCTACGCATAGAAACAGCGCAGGCGGACTCTATAAGTAGAGTTTTTACAGGAGGAGTTGCGCATGGGGTTCATGGGAATGATGCGCGAACTCAATGAAATACTCCAGCCTTTGAGACAGCAACCGCCACAGCCGACAGTACCGCAACGGGAAGGCCACCATAGCGAGCAAGGGGCATCGAGGTGCTGTACCGAAAACCAAATCGACTCGATTTTGTGTGAGTGCGATAGAGAGGGAGCGAAGTTTTTCGTATATTTGCCTCTATTGTGGCTATTAATGATCCGATCCGATTCAGATATGGGGCCCGGATAGATATGGGCCGTCTCTATGATTCTGCATTTTTAGTTTTTGTTTTTTCAAAATTGTGGACGCCACAGATGTGCGCCCTTTGTGTGGGGCGGAAGTGGGCGGGGCGAAATTTTGAAACACTTTTCTAGGAGTGAGATATCACATCAGACTGGATAAAAGTTTGGTTGCTCTAGCTCTAATAGCCTTCGAGCAATGGGCGACAAACAAGACGGACGGACGGACAGACGGACGGACAGACGGACAGAACAGGGGGCCATATCGACTCGGCTATTGATGCTGATCAAGAATATATATACTTTATATGGTCGGAAATTCCTCCTTCTCTATGTTACACACATCCACTTTTACCACAAATACAATATACCCTTTTACTCTTCGAGTACGGGTATAAAAAATGATAAAATATATTAAAATTGCATGTGCAATCACATGTGTACTGACTGAGTACGGGTATAAAAGTAGTGTCGCGTTAACAGCGACACAGCATGTCCCTTCTCGTTTGGGGTCGGAAAGGTGCGTTACAATTACCGTTGCGACCACAAAACTAATGTAGCCGTTAACCCTTCGAGTACTGATTATACAAATTCGAATCGAATAGGTTATTAGATGGTAAGAGAGAGGATACATGAAGGGCATGATTTATATTTATCTGTTTTGTCCATGTTCTACCACAACCACGCCTTTGTCCGCATTTACCAACGAATAGATCTTTAATTTTTTCGAAATGCAATACCCAATGCATGCTAATTCTGGCGTTTTTGTAAATTTTCGTAAATTTAATAAGTTAATAAGCTACTATATTAGCTAAAATACTACATATAAATTTGTATAATGAGTGAGAACGTATTTAAATCTAAGAGGAACCGTTTCCGCCCTCAAATATTATATATTCTTCCGTCCTATATCAGTGCCCATATCCAGGCACTCAGGACTAGAGTAACCGTATTTTGCATGCAACCGTATATCACATTAAATAATTTGTATCTAAAATTGTTCAAAATGGCTTATCAGAAAATTCTAGTTTTAAGTATGATCCTTTGGGAAATATTAATTCCAATAAATGCCTCGGTCATATATACTTTTGTCTACTGTTTTATTCATATATATTATTTAATTCCCATTTATTTATATAGAGCTGGATGGAGAAAATGAAAGAAATTGTAGTTATTTGCTATCAGTTTCACAAAAGCTTATTTTTATTACGGTTTTGTAATGATTTAGCTGCGTATGAACATGCAAGCTTAAGATTTATAAACAATTATAATTCAACAACCTCGCTATATGATAGAAGAAACAACAAATTGCTAGTAACATTTCGGAATGAAAACATGGTAAGTACATTTATTGATTGTTTTTAAATAATTTTGCACCCATTATCCTATGTTTAAGGTTTGCTTTAACGGACCTCTACTAGCCTTTATTATATCTATGTATATGCTATTTACCAAAACTGAGCACTAGATTCAGAGAACTCAAGCACACTAAAGCAAAAATCACATCTAGCTATTTTCATAACCAAGTTGTTTTCATTGCGCAAAAATATATTATACCGGTACTGTAAAAGTTTTTGTGTGTAACACCCAGAATCCGTCCGTCCATCCACGTCCATCAGAAACCATAGCAGATGGAGAAAGAAAATGTATCCAGACTCCTGTGATATCATACTGTTACAAGTGTATTTAAAAAATGTTCCCACCCCCTTCTGCTCCCACAAAGGACGAGAATTTTTGAGGTCCGCAGCTTTGAAGATTTGAGAAAATCCAACACGCATTGAGAATGACCATATCTACCAGATTGCCGAAGTATAAAGATATACATTTTCAGTGGGTATGCTCAAGCTAACTCTTCCATTCACTTTCTTGCTCATACACTGACTCGCGAAAATGCGCTCTTTGGCGGAGGAGATCGAGTTTTTAGCGGCGTGTTGGTGTGAGAACTGATATACTGGCGAGCAAAAGTGAGTGCATGTACACGATCCTGATTTTTCGTCACCCATAAAACAGAAACGATACAAGATAAATAAACAAAAGAAAACTATATTATATTCATCAATTAATTCTTAACAAATTGGTGTTAAACAAAATAACATATGAGATGAATTCAAATGTTTGAAGCTAATAACGAAAATAATCCGCATTAACTCACTTTTGAACGTTTTAAGAAAATTAAAAAAAAAAATCTATTTTAATATTTTGACCACAGATACTTATTAGCAATAATTTTATTTATGTGGTTTGGCATACTGTCTACCATATATTCAACTATATATTTTGAGAGTCGATTCCATTCCACTTTTACACGCTCCCAAAGGTTGCCCTTATTTGTTCGGGCTGCTTCGTACTTTACGAGCCGTTTCTATCGGATTGAGATCAGGGACTTTGTGCTTGCCACTCCATCAGTTGAAAATGCTGTTTTCCAATCTGATGAGCCAAGGGGCGTCGCGAGTTCAAGTCGGGAGTTCCAAGATAGGTCCAAGAGAAGTCCAAGAGAAAAGCCGGGGTCGTCGATTTCAATAGATTTATTTGTATATTTCGGTATTATAAATGTACAGCTGTACTCGCGTGCGAATGTAGCCCGAGTCGCTTTGAGTGTAGGATCGAAGTGTATAGAAGCCGCGCTCAAGCTTCCGAGGGCCGCTGGCAGCGAGAGCGGGAGCGGGAGCGCACGTCGACAGAAGTCGCGCCCAAGCTGCCGAGGGCCGCTGGCAGCGGGAGCGGGAGCGTATATAGACAGAAGCTGCGCTCAAGCCGCCGTGGGCTGCCGGCGGCGAGCGGGGAGCGGAGCGTATGTGGATAGAAGTCGCGCTCAAGCTGCCGAGGGCTGTCGGCAGCGAGAGCGGGAGCGCGATCGTGGGCGGGAGCGCGCCCGTGGCGAGACCAAGCGTGAAGAGAGCGTCGCCGGGGGGAAAAATGCTCTTAAGTATGAGGGCGAGAGCGAGGGCAGCCGCTTGCGTAGCTGGAGTGCTAACAGTCACTGTTAGGCTGGAATGCCCACAGAGCGGTGGCCCCGCCAGCGCCGTCCCCAGTCTGAACATTCTCCCCCCTTGCAGGATTGCAATATAAACCCTACGACTGCATGCGGGCGAGATTGCCAAGTTGGATAACCTGGAAACTTAAAAGGGAAGTGACGGTGCCGAAAAGAGGCTGGGTGCCAAGACCCGGGCGTGTGGAGTAGCGTGTGGTGGTCGCGGTGACACACCTTGCACAGGTCCCCACTGCGGCAGTCCTTGCCCGAGTGTTCGTGAGCCAGGCAGTTCGAGCAGTACTTGTGTACTCGGACGGCTCGGAGCCTCTGCTCGACACTCAAGCGGATGAACTGGCGGCAATTCCGTAAGGGATGGATTCCTCGGCACACTCGGCATTGGTAGGAACTGTTACCTCGAGAACATGTGCGATCCGGTCTGCAGGTAGAACGTGAACGTGCGGGAGCGTGAGGAGCCTTGGCTGGATGTAGGTGGATAGGAGGAAATAATTCGGAGTCGGAATTCGGGGCTTCAGGCCCTTTAATAGGTGTGCTCTGGAAACCTGACTCGAAAACGATGCAACTTGATGTCTCGCCGTATTGGACACGGGACCCGTGAGCACCCAACCGAAAATGGTTTCCTGTCCAAGAAGAGAACCACATATGTTGGGCTGTAAGCCACTCGAAATTACAGATGGTAGGACATCGGCTCCAATCAGGACATCGATTGGTGAGCTCTCGAAGAATGTCGGATCCGCAAATGGAAGACTCGGCAAGTCTTTTAATAAACTTTGCGAGATCGGATGCGACGGAAGATTCTTTGCCAGTTCCGGGATAACATAGGCTGTGGCGTTTAATTGTAAGCCCGGTCTCGTTGGAGAGCGAATGGAAAGATGACAGAGCTTCTCGGACTGAGCGGATACTGTCTGATTCAGACTGGAGACCTGTGTCTGAACACGTTCGAATGGTAATTGAACTGTGTCGAAAAAGGCGTTCCGTAATGAATGTTGCCTCGGGCCCGAGTCGATCAGAGCGCGGGCGCGGAAATTTTTCCCAGGTGGCAAATATTAATGATTGCCGTGCCTAGAAGGACAGAGCTTGTGCCGGAGGCGAAATACGTCTGAACGTTCGGAAGTGCGGAAGAATTAGAATTTTCGGCGGAAGGTACTGGTCGATCGACGTCTGGCCAGGCTGTGGAATCGGGCACGGATGTGGAATGTGACTCGCTGGAAGCTGGACTGCCACGATGCAGAAGCGTGTGATGTCGTCCTCCACAAGTGTTGCAATTGTGGGAGCTGTGGCATTCTCGAAGCATATGGCCCTTTGCGAAGCAATTTAAGCAGAGCTGCCTTTGCTTTATGCAGTTGGTGCGGGCGTCAACGCTCATCTGCAGGAAATGAGGACAGAGTCGGATTGGGTGATTCTCTTTGGAACAGAGATCACACTTGCTCTTGCTAGGATCCACGCTGTTATGGAACGCGTACGACGTCCTTGGAATAGGACTGCCCTGGGAACGGAACGGAGAGGGCTGGATTCGGGAGGATGGCGGATTCTGACTGCCTTTGGAGGGAGGAGGAGCGTCTCGTGAGGTGGAAGGGTCGCTCTCAATAGCCTCAAGCGTCAAGTAGCGCTGAGTGAGGAAGGAGTCGATTTCCTTCCAAGGCGGCACCTCCTTTTGTCCGTTACGGACGCTTCCCACAAAGCCCGGCTTAGCTTCGGCAATTTGGAAGCACAAATAGTCACGAGGAGACTGTCCCAATTCTCCGTGCAGACGTTGGAGACCGCCAGCGCATTTAGGACTCCTGCATCGTACTTTGAAGATCCTTCAAAAGCACGACTGCATTCGGAAGTTACGCGGGGCAAGAAGAGGAGGATATTAATTTGGTTGGTCACCAGAAGCCGATTATTCTCATATCGGCTGCGGAGAGCCAACCAGGCGGACTCGAAAACCGTCATTCGTGAGTGGGGATTTCTCTACAATGGCCTTTGGATCGCCCCCTGGTCTTCTCGGTGAGGTAGTATAACTTCTCTACCGGAGATAATTTTTGATTGTTTATCACGACCGCGGTGAACAGATCCCGAATGTGGGCCAGCGGACGTAGTCCCCTGAGAAAACTTCAATGTTGACGGGAGGCAGTCGACAGCCGCCCTGTTGGACTGGCTGTGCAGGAGGAAGGACTGTGGATGTGGCCAGCTGGGCATTGAGGTCACTGAGACACTCCTCAAATACCCCATAGCATTCGCCATATGCGTCACGGATGTCCGCTTGACTTCTGGATCCTCGTCAGTCATCACCGCGGAGCAGGCCTTGTACTCGGCCTCGACGTCCGTCCACATGCTGAGGATTTGGCCTCGGCGGACCTCGACAGAGGGCGGATGGGGCGGAAGTGATACGCTCTGCCAGGTGGGATAGTCGGCCAATGGCGGCTACCAATTTGGTCCGAGCGGCAGAGGTGGCGGATTGAGCCATTGTGGTGAAGTGGCGAGAGCTGACGGGACTAGTGAGGCAGCCTTTCGGATCCTGTTTAGTCACCGATGGAACCTTAAGGGTCACCGGAGACGGGAATAGGACCGATTTGGTCCTTGTAGCAGGGCTGCTACTGGCTGCTCTCGGAGTGAGGGATGCCTTGATTGGTTGTGTTGGAGTAGTTCCGGAGGCGGACGAGGTGCGTAGCCGGTTGGACGAGGTCACAGGCAAAAGTTGTTTGCCGTCCTTGTGACCTGTTGGCATAATTTAAAAGGACCCACGCAAGAAAAATCGTTTTTTGAAGTCTGTGAGGGACTGCAGACTGGTCTGAGTAGAGTTGACTCGGAACCGTCAGGAAACACCCGTAACCCAAACACGGACTATCAGACAAAAGGCCTCAAGCTAGCTGGAAGGCAATAATCGGAACGACTCGGATTGTTTGAGATCACCTGTAGGTGAGAAATCTCAAACAATGAGTGACCCTATATTGAGCCGAGCTGAGGAGAGGAACGGTCACACTGGAGTAGCAATATTTGGAAATATTGACTGTGCGATGCTCCTCCGTTTACCCCTTGACGCAGTCGTGAGCGGAACTGGGTTACTATCGGATGGAAGGAAGCAATGGATGCAGGCACGGACACCTCACAGAAACGGAACAACAATAGTTTCTTTATCAAAACATCAAACAAAAAAAAATATTTTTTTGTTTGTGAACAAAAAAAAACTTGGAGGTTTTTCTTGGACGTGGTCGGTATCTTTAATTATTTAATTAATTTATTTTTTTCTCTATTCGGGTGAACACCGGGTTCGGATGCCGATAGTTTTGGGCCACCTTTCACTCTCGGAACAAAAAAAATACCAAAAACACGGAACACAAATTTGCCAATTTGTAAGGTAAATTGCCAAATAATTACGGAAAATGCGCCGTGCCTTGGTCGCGAGTAATTAATTTGGACTCTGGAGATTGTGGGAGAAATTGGATACCTTGCGAAAAGTGGCTGGAGGGCACGAATTTCACTTAATCGCGGATTTTCAAATATGGCACTTGCGCGGAGTTGTGGATTGCGGTATTTAATTGTTTGGTATTTTTGTTGAATGTGTGTATGTATGTATATAGTTGGGAGCCAACTATGCAAATAAATGTAATAAATAAATAAATAATAAATTTAATTAAAAAACACAGGTAGCTGGATGTATACTTTTTATTGCGGCTGTAATGTGTATATGTTGGTATGTGTGTGTGTTTCACTGGCACTTGGAGTGTGCCAGTGTATATTGTATTAGGGTAGGGCGCGGATGGAATGCTCTTGGAGACCTGTATTTGAATGTAGGTGTGTGCGATTTCACTTGCACTTGGATCGTGCCAATATATATATTGGGGTAGGCCGCGAATAGAACGCACTGAAGAAATATTAGTGTATGTGTGTGTGAATTCACTGGCACTTGGGTGTGCCAATATATATATTATTGGGGTAGGGCGCTGATGGAACACACTAGAGAAGTATTAATGTATGTGTGTGTGTATGTACGCAAAGCCGCTCTCATGGGCTGGAATGTGCGTACATACATAAGCGCAGAATACACTTTTATTTAATATATTGTATTAAATAATTAATTATTTTGGTAAATAATTTGTCCGCGAGTTATGGACGGACAAAGAAACCGACGAAAACTACCGTATTACTGGTAATTCGAAGTGAAGTACCGGAGAACGGCCGGAATTGCCGATAATATGGCGGTGGCGAAGTTAGAAGCACTATGGATAACGGAGATGGCGATAGTACATATATATAGGCTATATATATGTACTTCGGTCGCGGCACTTGAAATTGCGGAATTTTCTACGGAACATAAACCGCTAAATGGAGGCGGTTTATGGTAAAAAGCAATCGTACTTATCTTGAGAATTCCTGTGGTGAGGGCGATGCCGTGCTCGAAAGGCTGGAGAGCTTTTGGGGAAGCAGTGAATCCGGCTCCGAAGGACCAAATGATGAGCCAAGGGGCGTCGCGAGTTCAAGTCGGGAGTTCCAAGATAGGTCCAAGAGAAGTCCAAGAGAAAAGCCGGGGTCGTCGATTTCAATAGATTTATTTGTATATTTCGGTATTATAAATGTACAGCTGTACTCGCGTGCGAATGTAGCCCGAGTCGCTTTTGAGTGTAGGATCGAAGTGTATAGAAGCCGCGCTCAAGCTTCCGAGGGCCGCTGGCAGCGAGAGCGGGAGCGGGAGCGCACGTCGACGAAGTCGCGCCCAAGCTGCCGGGGCCGCTGGCAGCGGGAGCGTATATAGACAGAAGCTGCGCTCAAGCCGCCGTGGGCTGCCGGCGGCGGCGAGCGAGCGGGAGCGTATGTGGATAAAGTCGCGCTCTCAAGGCTGCCGAGGGCTGTCGGCAGCGAGAGCGGAAGCGCGATCGTGGGCGGGAGCGCGCCCGTGGCGAACCAAGCGTGAAGAGAGCGTCGCCGGGGAAAAATGCTCTTAAGTATGAGGGCGAGAGCGAGGGCAGCCGCTTGCGTAGCTGGAGTGCTAACAGTCACTGTTAGGCTGGAATGCCCACAGAGCGGTGGCCCCGCCAGCGCCGTCCCCAGTCTGAACACAATCCATTCCCTATCAATTTTTCGCTGAGTGCTTCGGATCACAAACTTGTCGAAACCCAATTTCTTTTTTTCGGGATAAGCACATTTATCCATAAAATTGGTAAGAAAGGCTTTCAAAATAAAGTATGTAGTCCTTTTTCGCATTATACCTTCAACTAAATGCAGAGGGCCAACGTGCCACCATGTAAAGCATCCGCAAAACCATATGTTTCCTCCGCCATGTTTTACAGATTTCTTTACATGGTGTCTTTGAAGACGTTCCAGCAGTATTGCTTTCCATCTGACTGAAAACGGTTATATTTGGACTCATCAGGCCATAAAACACATTTCCAATCATCAGATGCCAATTTTTTTGTGATCCCTTGCAAATTTCAAACATTCTTATCGGACAATACAGGCTTGTTGTTTTAACATTTGAAACGTATCCGATGTTGTGCAGCGCTCTCTTCTAGCAGGCCATTGGCTAAAATGTTTGTTAATGGTAGAGATAAGCACTCTTTGGTATTACTAGCCTGTTTTTTCTCATTTTAAGTCGAGCAAGCAATAATTGTTTGTGACCTTTGACTAGCGGTTTTATTTTTCACATTTCGTCTCTTTTGAGCCATGATCACCGCCGATTGGCTAATACCAAACCTTTCGGAAATAGTACGTGAAGAACAGACCTTCTCGGTCAGGCACAAAACACTATCCGATAGAAAATCGTTGGTCAATCATAAAAAACGGCTCGTAAAAAATTACGAAGCAGCCCGAACAAATAAGGGCAACCTTTGGGAGCGTTTAAAAGTGGAATGGAATCGAATCTCAAAAGATATAGTTGAAAATATGGTAGACAGTATGCCAAGCCACATAAATAAAATTATTGCTAATAAGTATCTGTGGTCAAAATATTATATTAAAATTTATTTTTTTTTTTAAATTTTCTTGAAACGTGCAAAAGTGAGTTTATGCGGGTTATTTTCGTTATTAGCTTCAAACTTTTGAATTCATCTCATGTTATTTTGTTTAACACCAATTTGTTAAGAATTAATTGATGAATATAATATAGTTTGATTTGTTTTATTTTATCTTGTATCGTTTCTGTTTTATGGGTGACGAAAGTCAGTATCGTGAAAATGCACTCACTTTTGTTCGCCACTGTAGATGTAGATGACGGATACATACATATGTCAACAGAAAAACAATTTATTAATTTCGACAAAAATCATTTTTCGTTTTGATTCATAAAATGACAGTATACTCATGCCCTCCAATGCGTTCGATCAGTACGACTCCTGCTTTTAGTCAAATTCGAATCACACCTCTAATCACCTAAAACCCAAATCTGAAAACTAAGATCAGACAGTTTCGTTTCGGGAAACTAAAAAATATTTTCCCGGATAGGGGAAGCAAAAAAAGTGTGTACTTGTATTTGTATACCCGTACTCAAAGAGTAAAAGGTTGTATTGTACGACTATGTCTTATGTCTGTCTGTCCGTCTTGTTTGTCGCCCATTGCTCGGAGGCTATAAGAGCTAGAGAACCAAATTTGTTTTCCAGACTGATGTGATATTTCGCCCCGAAAATCGAAAATCCAGATCGGATGATTATTGTAGCCACAATAATGAAATGAATTTTCAGCAGCGATACCACCTGTGATATCACTTCAGTGCAAGTTTATTTCAAAATTTCGCCACGCCACCTCCCGCCCCCAAAAGAGACGAAAATCAACAATTTTGAAGATAGAATAAAACGAAAAAAATCAGTATCGTAGAGAATGACCATACCATACTAGATATGTCCATAATTGCCCTAGACACACGGACTCTTTCAAAAAGAAGCAAAAAGGGACATACAACACCTTACTGTGATCGAATCGAATTAGAAAAACTGGTTAATGTGGGTGTGAATCTCACCCATCAGAGTCACATTTTTGTTTATTAGTGCAAAAAGTATTAGTCAGCATAGGGCTACCCGTTGCAATTTCGTGCATTTTAGGCCAAGGATCGCAAGCTTCGTTTGAAAACGTAGACCAAAGATTGAGATTGTGTTGGCAAGAGACGAGCATAAAGGATAACAGGTTATCCAATGAGCGGATTACACCATCGTCTGTTCTTTTGAAAATCGAATCGAATCGGATTTGAACCTCAAGTAAAAGAACAATGTTAGAGCTTACGTTCTGCCGAAGGTTAGTAAGAGAAAATGGACTCATTTCATACATCTATGTTTAGCAGATCCCAATTATTTTGTACCCCAGTCAATGGATATTTTGCTAGGTAGCGACATATATGATGAATTGATGTTGAGCGAGATATATCGTATATGATGAATTGATGTTGAGCGAGATACATCGTATATGATGAATTGATGTTGAGCGAGATGATGAATAGTTAGTTATATGATGAATAGAATACTTCGTGAACCTACAGGCACGCCTTTCGCGCAGAACATCCTTTTAATTTTATCACCTCAGGAAGGTCCAGTTTTATGCGACATATTTTATATTAAATTCTGGAGCATTTTAAAGCAAATTTTTTGTATAAGTTTGTTATTGGCAAGGAAGGCAATTTTCGTGAGCTACATTGTTTTTGGCCCCGAAATAATTTTAAAAAGTTGGGTAAAATAGAAAACTAATAAAAATTTTTTAATGAAATTTCCGCAATTGTTTTAAGGGGGTCCCTTATAAATTCAAAAAGTTTTAAGTGAGATAAAAATAAAAAACGTTTTTTAATTTAAAATGTTTAATTTAAGCTAACAAAAATTGGTTTTTAAAATCTCTCCTCCCAAAGTTAAAATTTAACTGGCCAAATTAAGTCGGCCTTATGTATCCTGGGTAGTATAGAAATCTTTTGATTAATTAAATAGTTCCAAAGAAAAGTTTGGAACACAAAACTATTCCCCAAAATTGAAAAACCAGGAACTTTAGTCCTGGGCCACTCACCTTATCCCATAGTCAGTACAAATATGATTACCTTTTTGGAATTTTAAAATATTTTCATTTATTAATTTTCAATATTTTTTGTACACTGTTAACACTACATATTCTGACAACATAATAGGTTCCAATCGTTTTCCGGCCACCCACGTAAGAAAAGGAGAATTATAGGAGAATTTAGTCGCAGCCTGGAGGGGGGTTAAATAGAATTCATTTATTATTCTGTCTTAAAAATGATCCGATCGACCAAATTCGCAATCTGTACAAAAATTTTTTAATATCATTTTCTGTTTTATGTTCTTAAGTTTTGCCTTTATAAACAAGGGGAGTGGCAAAAGGAAAACATTTAATATTTGCGCGGTATAGTATGTGTTTCAAACGTTTTTGGCGGAATTCGCAAACGTTGTTGAGATATGTCGCTATGGCCTATATCGACTTGGTTAGATGCTGGAAAATTTCTTCTGGTTAAATATTATAATTATTGTACTCAAAGCAGGATATAGCTATGACTTCCGTCCGCTTGTTTGTAGTGCCGGAGCTTAAAAATCAAAAATTTTTTAACTTAATTTTCAATTTAAAGTGTATTTAAACTCGTTAAGTTGCCTGTCATGTAGGGAGACCGAAAAGGCTGTTGTTGTAGAATATGTTGCGTGAAAAAACAAAATAAAAATTAAATTTTAAAAATTCCACTACATAATTGGGCTGATGAGTAGGGACAAAGTATGTGGAGCTAAAAAAATTCCTGTTCGTTTTTATTTTAATAATTTGACTATAATAAGTGATCCGTTGCAACCAATTTAAGATAATTAATAAGACAAATACGGAATTTTGGTTATTGAAATAATTGTTTTTATTTCAGAAAAAATTGACTTCAAGAAAACTTAGAGTTTTACTACATATGTATCACTAGATCGACTCCCATTTTCATGCTAATTCAAGACTCTGGCAAGCATCTGTCCAATTTTAACATACTTGTTCAAGGGGCTTAATTTTCAAAACAAGCAAAATAAACACAGTCTATATTAATTTTTACATCTCTCAATGACAACGTATTATTTCTTAATTCCTTCTAGGTGAAAATGGATGACAGAATAAAGCTCAGCATAATATGATATCCAATTTGCCTCTCTTGTTTGCAAATGGATACCCAACGTCGCTTGAAAAAATAAGCGAATCCCAATTAGAAAGTTTTATTCCTTTTTTGGGTACAATGCTCTTTGGGACATATAAACTTACCAAAAAATTGATTGCAGTGAGCCTGAATGGTGGGGAAAATGCACCATTTGGAATTCCGTTAATAAAACCGAACATTTTGTTGGGGTAAATATATATTGAATAATTTTTAAACAGTAAACAAAAGTATATTGACCACATAAAGGCCCACTTTCAAAAGTGCAATATTAATATCATTATGCAAACATACTCGAAAAATGCAGCGTTACAGTTTCTGGGCTGGCCATATATCTAAAGTCTTTAGATCGTTATTTATTCTCTGTATCGGTTCAACGCGATGCCCAGTTACCGCGACACTAATTGTTTACCAGTTTTTATTTCACATACTATATGCGCCATATTTAAAAACATTTGTATTGAAGTGATATTATAGGCGCTTGGATAAAATGTTTGTTTGCTTAGCGTTTCAAGTCTCTGCGATCTAGGCGCTAATATGGACAAAAGATCAAAGAACGCGTTGGAGTGTGAGGGAGAGCGAGAAGCAACGATGCCTGTCTAAATAGTTTCCTTATTGTGGCTATAATAACGGCCCGATCTTATTCGGCAATCTGGTAGATATGGCCATTCTCAACGATACTGCATTTTCCGTTTTCTTTTATCTTCAAAATTGTAGACTCCACAGATTTTTGTCCTTTGTTTGGACGGAGGGTTGCGGGGCGAAATTATGAAATATGTAACTTCAACAGTGTGATATTACATAAGTCTAGAAACGGACAGACAGACAGACATGGCTATATCGACTCGGTTATTGATTCTGATCAATAATATATATACGTTATGAGGTCGGAAAGGATTCCTTCTCCGTTACCCGTCCACTCAGTACGGGTATAATTATGGTATCTAAGATCTCAGGGCTTAAAAATATTCCTTTGTTGTAAAAACAATAAAATATAAATTCTTAGCCCGATTGGAAATCGTTTAGAGGTTCAGACATGAGGTCAAAGTTAAAAATACGATGTTTTGACCACGGTCAGCCATACTATGGCTGATATATCTTATATCTGTCCGATCGGATTGATTTTTATATTTTAAAATATAAGAATATTGGTTAGGTTATTCAACCTGAAGGTGTGTGAACCTTCTTGAGTGTTGTAAAGATGTTTTTAAGTTTTTTAGATCGACGTATTTTTGGCAGAGCCAAGTAGTACCCCTACCCACCACACTAAGCGTGCATACGGCAGAGTCGGTCGTAGAGCATCTGGATGGGTATAGCGTAAAGGTCGAAGAATGACATCTTTACGGTCCACACTGCATTGCACTATTGTGAAAATTTCCATTTTCGGGTATTTAGTAATTTTTTTTGGCAACGTCTTAAGGAAACTCCAAACTGTAATGCTCAATACCAAAAATGTTAAATATAAGACCAATATTCGGCGTATCAGCTGTTAAAGTCAGCTGTTGCTGTCGAAAAGCATGCTTTAAGATTGAAATATTTTTGCAGCCTATTTTCAATTTGTAAATAAACAAATGCGAACTTCGTTCGTTCTCTTTCCAATGACCAGACGTGTTTTTTGCGCTCCCCAGTTTTTCTTAAATTTTTACAATCAGTCTGTGTTTTTATATCCGTACGCGAAGAGTAAAAGGGTATATTGTATTTGTTTTAAAAGTGGATGTGTTTAACATAGAGAAGGAATTTTCCGACCCCATAAAGTATATATATGCTTGATCAGCGTCCGTCTTGTTTGCGCTCATTGCTCAGAGGCTAGCTCTTAGAGCAACCAAATTTTTCAGACTGATCTGATATCTTAATCCTAATGTGTTTCAAAATTTTGCCCCGCCACTTCCGCCCTCACAAAGGGCGCACATCTGTGGCGTCCACAATTTTGATAGAAACTCCGAGACACGATACCGAACTCCGTTTGCCCGTTCCACTTTCCTCCTTATGAAGTATTGTGAAGTAGCCCGGCAGGCGGCGATGGCTTGAAGGGCCGCGCGGCTGAAGTCCGCGGCACTTGTCTCAACCTTGCCCATTGTGATGCCACACTCGTCGTGGGCTCCAGGTTAGGGACATTTCGTGAACCATCGGGGGGATCAACAAAAGGATCAGTGACTCCCAAGGCATGCCGTCCAGGCTATCAAGTCTGAGTGAAGGCGCTGCCGATTTCGGTGACGCCTTTCCATGGTAGGACAGCCACCAGAGAAGATGCTGGGCCTTATTACCGCTGTCCCTGCGGCTGCGGATTATGTGCGGATGGGGCAATGTTCGCCCTACAAGGTCTTCATGTGTAAGATGACCATTGCCTTTTCTTCCTTTCGTCGGTGTTCGCACCTGACTCTTTGGAGTCTAGGATGACACGATACTTAGCTTCTTTGGCGAATAACTCAGCGTCGTTCCACCAATTGCTGGTCGTTTGCGTTTGGTATCTGTCTGATCTCGTTCTAGCAGCGACCATTCTGCGAGATCTTTTCGCATTAACCCCAGACCATTTTGGTTATTCGCCCATCTCGTTGCCCGCGATGTCGGTGTGACCAGGATTCAGTGAGTGTGATTGATCACTCCGATTTTAGGTTGGGCGTCCCTGTTACCCCGGAGTCTCACGTAGTTTTTCACATAGGCCCAGGGCCTTGTATCGCTCCTCCCCTGTCAAGACAGAAGGTATGTTCCTCTGGGGCATACTCCACGGTGTATGTAACCCGCTTGCCATACTGCGTATATCTCCGCCTGAAATACAGGGGCCCAGTCTGGTAGTCTTAGGGATATGTTCGTTCTGTTCTTCAGAAACAGCTGTCCTTCGGCTATCTTTTACCCGTCAGTGAGAAGATGCCAATCGTTCTGCCCAGTGCGGCCGTTATTCACTCTCTTTCGGTATGTGTCCTTTAAAATTTCCTTCCATGTCTAGGAAACTCGAGACACATAGTCGCTCCGTTCACCCGTTCTTTTCCTCCTTACGAAGTCGTGTTGTGGCGTAATACCTCAAGGCGATGGCTTTGAGGTAGGCGTGCTGAAACTCTCGCGGCACCTTATCAGTCTTGTTTGGTCATATGGTCTGGGCTCAGGTTTTCCATGGTTTTCAACAAAATGAGGATAGATCTGATTGGTCAGTGACTCCAAGGCATGCCGTGGTTTTATCTTCCTGGAGGTTCTCGGGTGGGACCACTGGCCTGCACTTTCCCACCACACCAGGGAACGTCCGTATGTCGGAATGGGCCGAAGATTTTTGTTTACGCCATGGATGATGTGCGGTTGCAAGCTGCCCAACATGTCCATGAGTCTTCCGGCCCAGATGTAGAAGGGACCATTTCCTTTTCTTCCTTTCCAGATATTTCTCTTCCAAAGAGTTTGGAGTCTAGGATGACACGTACTGGCTCCTTTTCGATAACTCAAGCGTCGTTCCACCTCAGTGTCGTTGTCGTTTGATTTGTCTATCGGTAACGTCGTGAGCATCCCGGAAGTTCTGTCTTTTGCGGTTAACCCTAGACCCGTGTTTTCTGTGCCCAGCATCGCGGTTGTTCCCAGTCAGGATTCAGAAGATCACTGATAGCACCCGTCGGGAGCCTTGAAGCCTTACCAGTATCCATCTATGGCATCCGCAGAAGCCAGCCCAAGACTCCTTTTTCGCCTTCTACAGGTGTTTCCTGCAGGTGTTAAAGGAGCGACGATATTCGTCCCAGCTTTCCTCGTGGGACCACGTTTGTTGTTGAAGAGCCTCCTGACCAACCTCTGATCGCTCAGCTCCCGCGTCCACCACGGGTTGGGGCTTTTTGAGGTCGGCTGATCGGGCAAGTGCCAAGGAAGGTCAGTGCAGGGCTTTAGTGACATCTGAGCCGTTTCCTCTAGTGCTTGTTTGAAGGATGTTCCCTTCCGTGGGAAGGCCATAAAACTTCCTTACGGTTGCGGAGAAGTCGCTCCAGTCTGTCCGCTTCGGATTGCGGTCTCAGGCCTCTGCCTTTTCTGTTCCGTGCTTGATGCTGAACCTATCCTGTAGTGGTCCGAGAAGGAGCACTCACCGGACACATCGTTTCATCAAAATGAGGATAGAGTCACTGTCCGAGGCAAGTGTTATATCAATAACCTCTGCACGGTTCTTGTTGCCGAAGGTGGGTTGGTCTCCCCGGTTGCACACAACAAGATTTGCGGGGAAATGTACTCGAACAGCGACTCTCCTCTGGAATTTGTGCCCGTGCTTCCCCAAAGGGGCGTGGTGGGCATTTGCATCGCAACCTAGGACGATGTCGAGACCATCTTTCCGCGTTTGTGGATTGAAGCCCGACATCCCCCGATAATCTTGTCTTTTCCTCGCAATGGCAGGTATAGAGAGGCCAGGTATAGGTTCTTCCGTCCTTCCGCTCACATAGTGCTCCGTTCGTTGATGTACCTGCAAGCAAACAGTGACATTAAGCTCGCTTCATACCACGATACAGGTTCTTGCATGAGGGTTGTGGCGAAGGCGGTATCCGCGACCGTTCAGTCCCCGAACCCCATCCTGTAACGGTCCAGGGCTCTTGGATGAGGGCCACGTCTACCGCCTTTCTCGTCCATAGTCGCAGCCTTGTCCGCCGATGGTACACTTGAGTGATGCAGATTAATCAGCACCACCTTCATGCTGTTCGCCTTCCTAGGGTGTCGTTCCTGTACCGCCAGTGTGCCCGCGCCAAAAGATATTCGCGGCAGTCTTTTCAAAAGAGTTTGGCAAGGCTTTCTTGACCAATACCGATCCAGAGTTCCTTGCCTTCCTCTTGTCTTCGCTATCGCCCGTATGATGGTCCAGTCCGACGGTTCCCAGGATCCGGTTCTGTGCCTTGATCGGGCAAGTGTGTCCTCATCCGCCTTGGATTGGGGAGGAATCCACACCTTCATGCCGTTCCTCCTGTGCTTCCGTTTCGATGGGGACCACGCAGAGAGCCGCTGGGGAGAAAGTTCACTGCTAAAACCTTGGACCGTGGTTTTGAGAAACTCAAAAGTTTCTGCGTTACCACAGGCCACTGGGCCTCCTTTATACCACTTGATGCCCTTGAACTCGCAGACAAAACGGGTTGTCTGCGCGAACAATGGCATCCCTTCATGGCGGTCAGGATCTCCGATCCGCCTTCAGCCAGTTTGCGTCCGATGTTTTCCCTTCCGGGTGGCTTCGGTCGATTATGGCTAACTGTAGCTCAGTTCTCTGTTAGGCTTGCCAGGATGTCCCTGGTTTCGCCTTCTTCGCAACAAGGCTTACGGAGTCATCCGTTCTCTGCCGCTTGAACCTTGGCTCTGGACCATTTGGTTCCACCGTTACTTCCCAACAGAGGCATTGGTGGTACCTTCGCGCTTGCCGTGTTCTGCGGTTGAGGTGTGGTCTTCCCCTTGCTTCCGGATACCTTCTTCCCCTGGATCCCTCGGGGTTCGCAGACGATGACGTTGAGGGTGGTCAACATCGTCTTCGTGCCAGCTGCTGCTGACGGTGAAGACGATGGCTTGGGTCGCGCGTGCTCACTTCGGGCCACCGTTGGTCGGAGCGACTGTTCAGCTGCTCCTAACTCCGCATTAAGCTCGCTTCTTCTTCCTAAGGTTCCTTTCCTCGCGGTCAGCGTTTCCAGGGCCTTTGCGGTATACCACGAACGTTTTCACCGATGCCCTGTATCCCGAAAACCGTTTGCGTCGGGTTTGAGGGCCACGTCCGTCCCAGGTAGTGGTCGAGCCGACCTGGATGGTGGGAACCGTGACTTGCGGCTCCGCCCTCGGCAGCTCCTCGCTATGTCCAAGGCGAGAGAAGGCCTTGGCCAACCCTGCCTCCGACACTGAGGGGCCAGTGAAGACGAAGCTTCTGTCGCTGGTTCCCGGTTCCCCGATCGTCCCCTTCTGCCTGCGGATCCTGCTCGCTTTGTGGCATTACACGAGCTGGCAGCCAAGCTCCACTGCCAACTCGGGGTTCCTGCAGTCGCAGGATATCGACGCCGGGGGGCTGCGGTCGCACCCCCAATCACCGCCGGTACTGGGTCTCCGACTCCTGCACCCGTAACTGTTAATTCGTTAACGGACATCTCCCCATGAACGATGCGTTTTAGCCCCACCGCCAGGGGTGAAACCTCTTGGCTTCGGCGCTCGCCCTTGACCTGCCCGGCGGGTGGCCCTTCTGGCAGCATGTGCTGCCGCCATAGCTCTCGGGGTCGCTTACTTACTAAGCCCCCCATCACGGCAAGATGGTAGTTCGCCGAGGGGTATAATAATGATACGATGAACAAGATTCAGCAATCTCGTAGGTATGGTTGTTCTTAGATACTGCATTTTTTTTTTTTCTCTATCTTCAAAATTCTGAACTTTCATCTTTTGTGGGGGCGGAAGTGGGCTGGGCGAAATTTTGAAACACCTTTTTTCTAGGAGGAGCTATCACATCAGTCTGGAAAGAATTTGATTGCTCCATCTATATAGCCTTCGAGCAATGAGTAAAAACAAGACGGACGGACAGACATGGCTATATCGACTCGGCTATTACGCTGATCAAGAATATATATATACTTTATGGGGTCGGAACGCCTCCTTCTGTGTGTTACACACATCCACTTTTACTACAAATACAATATACCCTTTTACTCTTCGAATAGGGGTATAAAAACAGTTTTAGGAGTTAGATATCCAATCAGTCTGGAAAAAATTTGGCTGCTCTAGCTCTTATATTCTCCGAGCAACGGCTGAGATCCTTTACGAATGGAGCTGCTCCAAAACTGAGGGAAGAGCTCTGACAAGTTGGGGGTTCCATAGCCCTTCTTGAACGAGTGGATGGGTAAGTGGAGAATGCAGAATCATAGAGAAAGACCATATCTATCAGGGGCCCAAATCTGAATCGGAATCGGATCAGACAATAGAGAAACCATTTACAAGAAACATTTCGATTCATCATTCCCTATCTTTCGCACTCACACAAAACGAGTCGTTTTGGTTTCATATTTTGTGTAGCCTGGATCTCAGGAGACTATACGAGCTAGAGCAACCAAACTTTTCTGTCTAGACTCCTGTGATAACAAACCTGAACAAGTGTATTCCAAAATTTCGTTCCGTCGCATTCCGCCCCCACAAAAAGACGAAAGTCCACAATTTTAAAGATAGAGAAAATCGAAAAAGGCAGTATCGTAGGGAATTATCATATCTACCAGATTCCCGGATTTGTCTCCGATCGGATCATTATTGTAGCCACAATGATTAAATGAATTTTCAGCAGCGAGCTGCTCCCACCCCCTTCCCCCGCTACAACCTTACAAAATATACATTTTTTTGGAGGGTTGATAGCCGCTATTGATTCTCTCACACTCACATACTCTTCTGCCTCGTGTAGTGTACGTGTGTTGTTGTGAGATCTGATGTAGATGGCATCAAACAAAATGTAAAATGTAAAATGTAAAAACTGATAAAAATTTTTTTAAATTCCACATAAATCGCATGTGCACCAACTCAGTCAGTATAAAAGAAGAGTCATTTTTACAGCGATACAGTACGTCCTTTCTCGTTCTAAATGGTTTCATTTGTGGCAATACAGAAAGATTGGTCTGGCTGGCTCAGATTTGGGCCACTGATAGATGCGTCCATTTCTCCACGATTCTGCATTTTTGTTTTCTGTTATCTTCAAAATTCAGACAACACAGATATGCTTTTCTATTGTGGCTATATTAGTGGGCGCGGCAAATTTTAAAACACTTTTAGATAGGGTCTTCATCTCTACCTCATCAGTTTGGTTTTTTCAAAAACAATTTAAATTGCTTTAGCTCGTAGCCGAGCAATATGCGACAAACAGACAAGACAGACAGACAGACATTTACCATAAATACAATATACCCTTCTACTCTTCGAGGTCTTCTATCTTCAATATGACCAAGTTCATATTGCTGAGCAGGTATATAACTCTATACTATAAATTTGTAGAAAATTATGGGTGTATATGCGATTTAGTTTGCTCAGTTTCGTAGTCTCAAATTACATGCGGTAATAAAAATGAAAAAATGTGTTGTGTCACTTTTAACGCGACACTACTTTTATACCCGTACTCAGTCAGTAAACATTGAGATTTATTTGTATATATCATTTTTATCACGTACTCGAAGAGTAAAAGGGTATATTGTATTTGTGGTAAAAATGGATGTGTGTAACATTTAATGGCTAAAGAATATTTTTCGACCCTATAAATATATATATTCTATATATATATAAGTTTGGTTTCTGTCCGTCCGTCTTGGTTTTCACTCATTACTCGAAGGCTATTAGAGCAATCAAATTTTTTTTCCAGACTGATGTGACATTTTGGTCCTAGAAAAGTAATGCAAAATTTTGCCCCGCCCTCTTTCGCCCTCACAAAAGAGCGACACAACTGTGTGCGCCCACAATTTTTTGAAGATAACAGAAAACTAAGAATGCTGAATCATAGAGAAAAATGATCCTCCGATATCTATCAGGAGCCCAAATCTGAATGTGTTTTAGTCGGTAATACTAAGACTCTAAAAGTAGAGTCGCGTTAACAGCTGTGGACTCCATAGATGTTCTCGTTTTACATTTGTGAAGAGCTGTTAACGCTATAGAGCTTTTCTAGGAGTGCTATATCACAGCAGTTTACCCGCACGATATCGCATTAATCTCTATTGTTTGAGCCAAGGGGACAAACGTCGTATAGTTCCACAGTCCAAATACAGTCCAAAATACCAAATCCAAATCGGCTAGTGAAAGCCGGGGTCGTCAATGTTTATTCAATTTATAGGGTATATGATTTATATGTATTCCTTCCTATGTACAACAAGGTGTACCCGCATGCGAGATAGCCGTTTCGCTTTTTTAGAGCAAACGCAAAGTTTCTACTGAATCAACTATTTAATGTTAGCAGCGCAGATGTCGTTCCGCCTTATTTGTTTTGGGAGCGATGCCTTATGCATCTCTTTCGTAGTTTGCTATGGGAGCTACAGCGATCGGCAAACGTCTACGATCTGCTTTCGTTTCGCTCTTATACGGCGCTTTCGTTCGCTATTGTCGCGTCGCTAGGGTGCAGTTAGGACTAGCATATACAACTTTACATTTTCAAAACCACATCGACGGGCAATAAACAGTAAGCCGATGATACAGTCTGTAAGCGACAGCCCAGGAATGCAGAACGCACCCTCTGTGCCAAATTTGTATTTTAACTTAACCTCTACAAATGTTACGCAATAATTAAATCCGCGTGTAAAACCTTTCTCTGGGACCACCGAATCCGCCCCCCAAGGAACGTTTTTGCCGCAACAGGTGTAATACCACTTTGTGTGCCGCATCATTATATCAGCAGATTATTATTCCGTCAAGGCGCAGCCGTTTAAATTTTTTGGTGCCGAAACCCATTTTCTTTTTTGGGACTGTCTGTCAAACCGCTGGTGCAAACATTTTAAACATGGTAAAAATATTTTAAATATTTACGCAACGATTACGCACTTGTGAGTTGCTGTAAACGCGACTCTACTTGAGTCATACCCGAAAGTGTAGTGGAATTAATTTGCGAGCAAGCTGCGTTGGTAGACTCGGTGAAGCGATATGTTGAAAAGTTCAAAAAATGATGCGCCAATAAATCTGAAGCGCATATGGAGGCTAAATTAGGGGAAGCTATGACCACGGTGATATAGCGGAATTTCGCGCGAATCACGCATGCGCCAGAACGGTCGGAGGATGAATCATAAGTGGTGAAGCCGGGTTAAAAAGGTGGGATCTTGAAGGGGCAGTTTGTAAGAAGCGTATATCGATTGTGTCGCGCAAATTCGAACGGAATTAAACATTTTACGAGAGGTCGTATTCTTCCCATCAACGCTCATCTCATCCGGGAACCAAGTGCAGCAAAATGGGTCCACCGAACCTACTGGTGTTAGCGGGTCAGCCGGTGTTGAAGAGGTTAAACTTCCCAGAGTGAAACGTGAGTGTTCAGTTGGAGAATTTGTGGATTGGCCGGCATTTAAGGAAATGCAAGAAGCGCAAAGGTCCATAATTGTCCTAGACCTACGGATTTGCATCAAAAAACACTACCGCCCCCCATCGGCCAAAACAGATTTTCAGAAGCAAAAAAGGGATATGCAAACACCGACCGACGCCCGTACCGACTACACAGTGTAGCTTGGCAAATGTTAAATTGAAATTGTATGAATAATAAGCGAGTGTTGTTTCAGCATTATTTTTTAGGTATTCGAGCAACAGCCCATGGTCCGTAATTATACGACCTTGTGTCGTCTTAAATGCGTATATTTTTGTCAAACTTGTCGTTCATGCATTAAATCGCTGGAGAAGGTGGGGTGGATCTCACCCATTTTGCATACATTTACGGCAGCTTTGTAAACATTGGGAAAAAATCGATAGCTCAATCGGCAAGAATTACCAACTTTCGAGGCCTATCGTATCGTAATCTACCCAGCTAGACGGTCAACAAGGACGATGGTCACGACAGCCTCAGCTGGACAACACCCCATTTAAAACCGAACAAAGAGTAAAGGCGCTGCTGGGTCCGGCGTAAAACGCATGGATGTTAAATTTTCATTACATTTGTTGTCCGATTTATTTATTTATGCGCAAATCTGTGGAACTGAAGGTCATTCCATAGTCGACTTAAAAGGTATTTGGAGGCATGAATGTAGATAGGACCGGCGGCTATCGGTGATGAAGTATCGCTTGTGTTCCAGCAGAGGTTTGGGAAAATGCAGCCATCAGTCCACGCAGGTGCAGGCTAAAAAACAATTGTTCGATTTGACAGTCGTCTCACCACACTGGTCCATGTGAAGCGTCAAGTTCTGCGTCTTTTTTCAGGTTGCAACAGATCACGTCGAAAGTGTTCTCACCAAAACCCTTGCTCCCGCCATAGAACGCAAAAAATATGGGGTACTGCTGCCTACGGCGTTGGTCACCAAACCAGTCGTCAGAGTCAACAAATGGCGCTGCAATTTAGGGCATTGTTCGACCAGCATCTGGAAGACTTCGTTTGTCATTCGGAAAACGTAGCGCAAAGACTAGGATTGGGTCGACAAAAGACGCATTTAAATAAAAAATAAAAAAAATATCCAATGCGCGGATTACGGAAGCATCCCTGGCAGTTCTGTTGAAAATCGATCACGATTTGAACCGCAAGTGAAGTTAAATGTCACAGCGTATGTTTTGCCCGAAAAGTTAGTAAGAGGAAAAATGCCGGATCGTCTGATATCGATGGAAAAAATGTTTCTCATTTCGTCACCGTTCATCTATGTTTACGTATGATGCCGTTCATTATTTAACTGGGAGGCGACGGATATTTTGCCTGGTGGTGGTGACATCGATATGATAAATTGATGTTGAAATAGGATACATCGTAAGTCATGCAGGTACGCCTTCAGTTTAGAACACCTGTTTGTCTTTATTATCTCAGGAAGGTCCTTGGTCCATTGTCGGACCGTCGAGATTGGTACAGTACGGTTCAGGGTGGTCAAGACAGATTCATCTGCGGAATCGACTGTTGCCGCAGATCGGTTTGGGGATGCTTGAGCAGTACAAGCAAGGAATCTCGAGCACCGGATTTTCGAATGAAGAACAATGGTGATGACTACATTTTCTAAAACATACAAGAGGTGTTTTGTGAATGTAATATCCGTAGTGCGGCTCCCATTGGAGCGCAGAAACCTAGCGGTTGTAGGTGGAGCGTCGTCACGTGTCCAGAAGACTAAACGATTTGTGTTTTGTAGTTTTGTATGAGAGTATGATTTGAGTTTGAATGAAATATATCGAGCTATATGATTTATTCAAATATTGAACAAGGCCAAATGAAGAGGGCTTCCTATTTTTTGGAGCGACGTTTAATATCGATATATTTATTTATATATTTATTCATTTATTTATATATTGATATATTTATTTAGTTATTTATATATATACTCGATATATTTATTTATTTATATATGTATTTTATGGGATCAATTGTTTAAATTTATATATTGATATTTATTTAGTTATATATATAGTGATATATTTATTTAGTTATATATATACTGCATATATTCTATTTAGCGTTTGATTAACGGAAGGTCGTTGAAATACGCATTCATGGCAGATGTCGAAAAGATTTATTTAGGTATTTATATATCCATAGAGTTAGATGCCACAAGAAAGGAGCAGTAGACCTTTCCAATCGGATGAAGACGAGCTAACGAAAAGACGCACCCGTTAGAGAGGGTCTGGTGCGATTGGACCGGTGATGTTTGGGAGCTGTGGGGGTTTTGCCGATAACGCCAGTTCAGAACCGGCCCAAGAGAAGCCAGCAACGCCTTCGTTGGCTGCTGAATTAGCGACAGCGTCAAATGTATGTGGATGACGTTTTATCAGGCGCAGGATAGTCTGGCTGATGCCAAGGATATTCAAACTCAATAAGTAGAGATGATGAAAAGAGGAACGTTTGCATGGGGTACGTAAATGATGCGCGAACTCATTGCAATACCAGCCTTTGAGACAGAACCGCCACAGCCGACAGGACCGGTAAATTTGCAGGGCCATGATAGCGAAACGCAAGGGCTTATCGAGGAACCCCAGTGAAAACGAAATCGACTTCATTTAAACTTCGATATTCCGACAGGTAGGGAGACGAAGTTTTTCGTATATTTGCCTCTATTGTGGCTATTAATGATCCGATCCGATTGGATAAGGGGCCCAGATAGATATGGGGACGTCGTCTTATGCAGACCTTTTATTTTGGAAAACAAAACTTAATTGGGATGACCATGTGCGCCCCCTTGTCAAAGGGAATGGGAGAAATTCAAATTTTGAAAACAATTTGTCGAAGGTGAGATATACCACAGGTATATAAAGTTTGGGAATGGCAGGCGTTATTCCGCAGTTGGCGACAAATAAGACGGACGGACTCCATGAGTGCATACAGACGGACAGACAGGGCCATTTGCTCGGATGCGAAAAGAATATATATACTTTTTATATGGTCGGTGGTAGCTCCTTCTCTATGTTTAGGTGTCGCCTATTTACCACAAATACAATATACGAGCCGAGTTGAGCAGCAGTTATGGGTGTCAAAATATTAAAATATATTAAAATTGCATGTGCAATCCCAGTTGACTTTTACAGAAACGGTTTTCGCGTTAACAGCGACACAGCATGATCGTTCTGAGTTTGGGGTCGAGAAGGAGCGTTACGAGATGGAAGATGTCGACCACAAAACGAATGTTTAGCCGTTAACCCCGATCGACACGTACTGATTATAACCGCAGACCTTTTTTAATCGAATAGGTTATTAGATGGTAAGTCTTCCTACAATGAAGGGGCATGGGCCGCGATTTCAATCGCCTGAAACGGATGTTCTAACCACAACCACGCCATGTCCACAGTAGTGAGCAGCGAATAAGAAGGTTGAATTTTTTGAAATGTCACGGACGAGTCCTGTCCCTGCATACTAAGTTGGCGGCGTTTACACGCCTTATCCGCGTCATTTCATATGTGAATCGGTTCTTATATTTGCCGTATTACCACATATAAATTTGTATAATGAGAAGAACGTATTTAAATCTAAGAGGAACCGTTTCCGCCCTCAAATATTATATATTCTTCCGTCCTATATCAGTGCCCATAAAATGGCACTCGGCTTGACTCGAATAACCGTATTTTGCATGCAAACCGTATATCACATTAAATAATTTCCTAAAATTGTTCAAAATGGCTTATCAGAAAATTCTAGTTTTAAGTATGATCCTTTGGGAAATATTAATTCAATAAATGCCTCGGTCATATATATATTTTTGTCTACTGTTTTTATTTTGATATATTATTTAATTCCCATTTATTTATATAGAGCTGGGCCGAAAATGAAAAGAAAGAAATTGTAGTTATTTGCTATCAGTTTCACAAAAGTTATTTTTTATTACCTTTTGTAATGATTTAACGTTGAACATACAACAGCTTAAGCCATAAACAATTATAATTCAACAAAGCCATCCACTATATGATAGAAGAAATCAACAAATTTATTGGAGCACTGCAGCGATTCATTGGCCGACGTGAAAACATGCACCTCACATTTATTGATTGTTTTTAAAAATAATTTTGCAAATCGATCCTGCATGTTTAAAGTTTGCATTTAACGGACCTCTAAAATACTATCCTTTTATTATATCTATGTATATCACTTGTCATTTTAAACTGAGCACTAGATTCAGAGAACTCAAGGACACTAAAAGCAAAAAATCACATCGATGAATTTTTCATAACCAAGTTGTTTTCATTGCGCAAAAAATATATTATACCCGGTACTGTAAAAGTTTTTGTGTGCTAACACCCAGAATCCGTCCGTCCATCCACGTCCATCAGAAACCATAGCAGATGGATCCAGAAAACCAGACTCCTGTGATATCATACCCCTGGTGTATTTAAAAATGAATCCCACCCCCTTCTGCCCTGAAACAGGACGAGAATTTTTGAGGTCCGCAGAAACTTTGAAGATTTGAGAAAATCCAACACGCATTGAGAATTTGACTATATTAACGCGATTGCCGGAGACCGATAAAGATATACATTTTCAGGGGTATTTAAAAGGCCGGCGATATTCACTTTCTTGCTCATAGACGAGCGACTCGCGAAAAATGCGCCCTTTGGCGAATTATGCAAGTTTTAGCGGCGAAGGATGGTGTAGAGAACCGATATACTGGCGAGCAAAAAAGTGCATGTACACGGGCCTGATTTTCGTCCCCATAAAACAGAAAACGATACAAGATAAATAAAACAAAGAAAACTATATTATATTCATCACATTGACCCTAAACAAATTGGTGTTAAACAAAATAACATTATAGATGAATTGTTTTGAAGCTTTAACGAAAATTCCGCATTGGCCTGAACGTTTTAAAAAAATTAAAAATCTATTTTAGAGATATTTTGACCACTATCGTCAAGGGGAATAATTTTATTTATGTGGTTTGGCAAACTTTCTACCATAACTATTCAACTATTATAGCAGAGCAGATGTCATTCCACCTTTACATGTTTTGGGAGGTTGCCTTATTTGCATCTGCTTCGTACTTTTTGGGAGCCGTTTCGATCGGCAAACGTCTACGATTTGTGCGTGCCGCTCCATCAGTTAAAATGCTGTTTCCAATTGTCGCGTCGCAAGGGGCGTCGCGAGTTCAAGTCGGGAGTTCCAAGAAGGTCCTACATAAGTTCAAGAACCACATCGACGGCGATTTCAACAGCAATTTGTATGATTCAGTCTTATAAATGACAGCCCAGTACTCCCGTGCGAATGCAGCCCTTGTATTTTGAGTGTAGGATCGAACCTCTAATAAACATTACGCAATAATTAAACCCGCTGCGTGTAAACCTTTCGACAGGGACCACCGAATCCGAGGGCCCCTGGCAGGAACGTCCACTGCCGCCACAGCGCTACCGCTTTGTGGCCGGCATCATTATATCCAGCAGTATGTGGGGAAGTCCGCTCAAGGCCGCAGCTGTCGGCAGCGAGACGGGAGCGCGATCGTGGGTAGAAACGAATTGGCGGGAGAAGCGTGAAGAAGCGTCGCCGGGGAGGGCTGCTGGCAGCGAGGGCGAGAGCGTATGTGCTTGCGTAGCTGGAGAGTGCGCTCAGTCACTGTTGAGCTGGAATGCCCACAGAGCGGGAGCGCCAGCGCCGTCCCCGTTGAACATTCTGCCGTGGGCCATCGGCAGCCTACGACTGCATGATCGTATTGCGGAGCCGCCCGTGGTGACTTAAAAAGTGAAGAGAGCGTCGCCGGGGCAAAAAATGGCGTGTGGAGTATGAGGGGTCGCGGTGAGAGGCAGCACAGGTCCCCACTGGAGTGCTGCCCGTGAAGTCGTGAGCCAGGCAGTTCGAGCAGTAGCGATGGCCCGGCCAGCGCCGTCCCTCAAGCTGGATGAACTGGCCCTCCCTCCGTAAGGGATGGATTGCAATAGCAACTCGGCATAGGAACTGCATGCCTCGAACATTGCCATCCGGTCTGATAACCGTGAACGTGCTTAAAATGGAAGCCTTGGCTGGATGTAGGTGGATAGGTGGAAAATACCCGAGTCGGAATTCGGGCTTCAGGCCCTTTAATAGGTGCTCTGGAAACCTGACTCGAAAACGATGCAACTTGATGTCTCGCCGTATTGGACACGGGGACCCGTGAGCACCCAACCGAAAATGGTTTCCTGTCCAAGAAGAGAACCACATATGTTGGGCTGTAAGCCACTTGAAATTACAGATGGTAGGACATCGGCTCCAATCAGGACATCGATTGGTGAGCTCTCGGAAGAATGTCGGATCCGCAAATGGAAGACTCGGCAAGTCTTTTAATAAACTTTGCGAGATCGGATGTGACGGAAGATTCTTTGTCAGTTCCGGATAACATAGGCTGTAGCGTTTAATTGTAAAGCCCGGTCTCGTTGGAGAGCGAATGGAAAGATGACAGAGCTTCTCGGACCGAGCGGATACTGTCTGATTCAGACTGGAGACCTGTGTCTGAACACGTTCGAATGGTAATTGAACTGTGTCGAAAAGGCGTTCCGTAATGAATGTTGCCTCGGAGCCCGAGTCGATCAGAGCGCAGGCGCGGGAAATTTTTCCAGGTGGCAAATATTAATGATTGCCGTGCCTAGAAGGACAGAGCTTGTGCCGGAGGCGAAATACGTCTGAACGTTCGGAAGTGCGGAAGAATTAGAATTTTCGGCGGAAGGTACTGGTCGATCGACGTCTGGCCAGGCTGTGGAATCGGGCACGGATGTGGAATGTGACTCGCTGGAAGCTGGATTGCCACGATGCAGAAGCGTGTGATGTCGTCCTCCACAAGTGTTGCAATTGTGGGAGCTGTGGCATTCTCGAAGCATATGGCCCTTTTTGCGAAGCAATTTTAAGCAGAGCTGCCTTTGCTTTATGCAGTTGGAGCGGGCGTCAACGCTCATCTGCAGGAAATGAGGACAGAGTCGGATTGGGTGATTCTCTTTGGAACAGAGATCACACTTGCTCTTGCTAGATCCACGCTGTTATGGAACGCGTACGACGTCCTTGGAATAGGACTGCCCTGGGAACGGAACGGAGAGGGGCTGGATTCGGGAGGATGGCGGATTCTGACTGCCTTTTGCGGGAGGAGGAGCGTCTCGTGAGGTGGAAGAGTCGCTCTCCGGCCAGCCTCCCAAGCGTCAAATAGCGCTGAGTGAGGAAGGAGTCGATTTCCTTCCAAAGGCGGCACCTCCTTTTGTCCGTTACGGACGCTTCCCACAAAGCCCGGCTTAGCTTCGGCAATTTGGAAGCAAAAATAGTCACGAGGAGACTGTCCCAATTCCTCCGTGCAGACGTTGGAGACCGCCAGCGCATTTAGGACTCCTGCATCGTACTTTGAAGATCCCTTCAAAAGCACGACTGCATTCGGAAGTTACGCGGGGCAAGAAGAGGAGGATATTAATTTGGTTGGTCACCAGAAGCCGATTATTCTCATATCGGCTGCGGAGAGCCAACCAGGCGTGGACCTGACCGTCATTCGTGAGTGGGGATTTCTCTACAATGGCCTTTGATCGCCCCTGGTCTTCTCGGTGAGGTAGTATAACTTCTTACCGGAGATAATTTTGGGATTGTTTATCACGACCGCGGTGAACAGATCCCGGAATGTGGGCCAGCGGACGTAGTCCCCGAGAAAACTTCAATGTTGACGGGAGGCAGTCGACAGCCGCCCTGTTGGACTGGCTGTGCAGGAGGAAGGACTGTGGATGTGGCCAGCTGGGCATTGAGGTCACTGAGACACTCCCTCAAATACCCCATAGCATTCGCCATATGCGTCACGGATAACCGCTTGGACTTCGATCCTCGTCAGTCATCACCGCGGAGGCCTTTGTACTCGGCCTCGACGTCCGTCCACATGCTGAGGATTTGGCCTCGGCGGACCTCGGACAGAGGGCGGATGGGGCGGGAAGTGATACGCTCTGCCAGGTGGGATAGTCGGCCAATGGCGGCTACCAATTTGGTCCGAGCGGCAGAGGTGGCGGATTGAGCCATTGTGGTGAAGTGGCGGAGAGCTGACGGGACTAGTGAGGCAGCCTTTCGATCCCGTTTAGTCACCGATGGAACCTTAAGGGTCACCGAGACAGGAATAGACCGATTTGGTCCTTGTAGCAGGCTGCTACTGGCTGCTCTCGGGAGTGAGGGATGCCTTGATTGGTTGTGTTGGAGTAGTTCCGGAGGCGGACGAGGTGCGTAAAGCCGGTTGGACGAGGCCTCACAGGCAAAAGTTGTTTGCCGTCCTTGGTGACCCGTTGGCATAATTTAAAAGGACCCACGCAAGAAAAAATCGTTTTTTGAAGTCTGTGAGGGACTGCAGACTGGTCTGAGTAGAGTTGACTCGGAACCGTCAGGAAAACACCCGTAACCCAAACACGGACTATCAGACAAAAGGCCTCAAGCTGGCTGGAAGGCAATAATCGGAACGACTCCTCGATTGTTTTGAGATCACCTGTAGGTGAGAAATCTCAAACAATGAGTGACCCTATATTGAGCCGAGCTGAGGAGAGGAACGGTCACTGGGAGTAGCAATATTTGGAAATATTGACTGTGCGATGCTCCTCCGTTTACCCCCTTGACGCAGTCGTGAGCGGAACTGGGTTACTATCGGATGGAAGGAAGCAATGGATGCAGGCACGGACACCCTCACAGAAACGGAACAACAATAGTTTCTTTATCAAAACATCAAACAAAAAAAAATATTTTTGTTTGTGAACAAAAAACTTGAGGTTTTTCTTGGACGTGGTCGGTATCTTTAATTATTTAATTAATTTATTTTCCTCTATTCGGGTGAACACCGGTTCGGATGCCGATAGTTTTGGGCCACCTTTCACTCTCGGAACAAAAAAAATATCAAAACACGGAACACAAATTTGCCAATTTGTAAGGTAAATTGCCAAATAATTACGGAAAAAATGCGCCGTGCCTTGGTCGCGAGTAATTAATTTGGACTCTGGAGATTGTGGGAGAAATTGGATACCTTGCGAAAAGTGGCTAGAGGGCACAATTTCACTTAATCGCGGATTTTTCAAATATGGCACTTGCACGGAGTTGTGGATTGCGGTATTTAATTGTTTTGGTATTTTTGTTGAATGTGTGTATGTATGTATATAGTTGGGGAGCCAACTATGCAAATAAATGTAATAAATAAATAAATAATAAATTTAATTAAAACACAGGTAGCTGGATGTATACTTTTATTGCGGCTGTAATGTGTATATGTTGGTATGTGTGTGTGTGTTCCTGGCACTTGGTTGTGCCAGTGTATATTGTATTAGGGTAGGGCGCGGATGGAATGCTCTTGGAGACCTGTATTTGAATGTAGGTGTGTGTGCGATTTCATGTGCACTTGATCGTGCCAATATATATATTGGGGTAGGCCGAATAGAACGCACTGAAGAAATATTTTATGTGTGTGTGAATTCACCGGCACTTGGAGTGCACCAATATATATATTGGGGTAGGGCGCTGATGGAACACACTAGAGAAGTATTATGTATGTGTGTGTGTATGTACGCGCAAGCCGCTCTCATGGCTGGAATGTGCGTACATACATAAGCGCGGAATACACTTTTATTTAATATATTGTATTAAATAATTAATTATTTTGGTAAATAATTTGTCCGCGAGTTATGGACGGACAAAGAAAACCGACGAAAACTACCGTATTACTGGTAATTCGAAGTGAAGTACCGGAGAACGGCCGGAATTGCCGATAATATGGCGGTGGCGAAGTTAGAAGCACTATGGATAACGGAGATGGCGATAGTACATATATAAGGCTATATATATGTACTTCGGTCGCGGCACTTGAAAATTGCGGAATTTTTTACGGAACATAAACCGCTAAATGGAGGCGGTTTATGGTAAAAAGCAATCGTACTTATCTTGAGAATTCCTGTGGTGGGGGCGATGCCGTGCTCGAAGGCTGGAGAGCTTTTGGGGAAGCAGTGAATCCGGCTCGAAGGACCAAATGATGAGCCAAGGGGCGTCGCGAGTTCAAGTCGGGAGTTCCAAGATAGGTCCAAAGAGAAGTCCAAGAGAAAAGCCGGGGTCGTCGATTTCAATAGATTTATTTGTATATTTCGGTATTATAAATGTACAGCTGTACTCGCGTGCGAATGTAGCCCGAGTCGCTTTGAGTGTAGGATCGAAGTGTATAGAAGCCGCGCTCAAACTTCCGAGGCCGCCGCTGGCAGCGAAGCGGAGCGCGCACGTCGACAGTCGTCGCGCCCGCTGCCGAGGGGCCGCTGGCAGCGGGAGCGTATATATAGACAAAGCTGCGCCTTGCCGCTGCCGGCGGCGAGAGCGGGAGCGGGAGCGTATGTGGATAAAAGTCGCGCCAAGCTGCCGAGGGGCGTCGGCAGCGAGAGCGGGAGCGCGATCGTGGGCGGGAGCGCGCCCGTGGCGAGACCAAGCGTGAAGAGAGCGTCGCCGGGGGGAAAAATGCTCTAAGTATGAGGGGCGAGAGCGAGGGCAGCCGCTTGCGCTGGAGTGCTAACAGTCACTGTTAGGCTGGAATGCCCACAGAGCGGTGGCCCCGCCAGCGCCGTCCCCAGTCTGAACACAATCCATTCCCTATCAATTTTCGCTGAGTGCTTCGGATCACAAACTTGTCGAAACCCAATTTCTTTTTTTCGATAAGCACATTTATCCATAAAAATTGGTAAGAAAGGCTTTCAAAATAAAGTATGTAGTCCTTTTTCGCATTATACCTTCAACTAAATGCAGAGGTAACGTGCCACCATGTAAAGCATCCGCAAACCATTATGTTTCCTCCGCCATGTTTTACAGATTTCTTTACATGGTGTCTTTGAAGACGTTCCAGCAGTATTGCTTTCCATCTGACTGAAAACGGTTATATTTGGACTCATCAGGCTACAAAAAACACATTTCCAATCATCAGATGCCAATTTTTGTGATCCCTTGCAAAATTTCAAACATTCTTATCGGACAATACAGGCTTGTTGTTTTAACATTTGAAACGTATCCGATGTTGTGCAGCGCTCTTCTAGCAGGCCATTGGCTAAAAATGTTTGTTAATGGTAGAGATAGCACTCTTTGGTATTACTAGCCTGTTTTTTCATTTTAAGTCGAGCAAGCAATAATTGTTTGTGACCTTGACTAGCGGTTTTAAGTCACATTTCGTCTCTTTTTGAGCCATGATCACCGCCGATTGGCTAATACCAAGCCTTTTCGGAAATAGTACGTGAAGAACAGACCTACCGGTCAGGCACAAACACTATCCGATAGAAAATCGTTGGTCAATCATAAAAAAACGTAAAAAGTACGAAGCAGCCCGAACAAATAAGGGCAACCTTTGGGGAGCGTTTAAAAGTGGAATGGAATCGAATCTCAAAAAGATATAGTTGAAAATATGGTAGACAGTATGCCAAGCCACATAAAAAAATTATTGCTAATAAGTATCTGTGGTCAAAAATATTATATTAAAATTTATTTTTTAAATTTTTTCTTGGAAACGTGCAAAAGTGAGTTTATGCGGGTTATTTTCGTTATTAGCTTCAAACTTTTGAATTCATCTCATGTTATTTTGTTTAACACCAATTTGTTAAGAATTAATTGATGAATATATAATATAGTTTGATTTGTTTATTTATCTTGTATCGTTTTTTCTGTTTTATGGGTGACGAAAAGTCAGTATCGTGAAAATGCACTCACTTTTGTTCGCCACTGTAGATGTAGATGACGGATACATACATATGTCAACAGAAAACAATTTATTAATTTCGACAAAAATCATTTTTCGTTTTGATTCATAAAATGACAGTATACTCATGCCCCTCCAATGCGTTCGATCAGTACGACTCCCTGCTTTTAGTCAAATTCGAATCACACCTCTAATCACCTAAAACCCAAATCTGAAAACTAAGATCAGACAGTTTCGTTTCGGGAAACTAAAAATATTTTCCCGGATAGGGGAAGCAAAAAGTGTGTACTTTTGTATTTGTATACCCGTACTCAAAGAGTAAAAGGTTGTATTAAAATGACTATGTCTATGTCTGTCTGTCCGTCTTGTTTGTCGCCCATTTGCTCGGAGGCTATAAGAGCTTGAGAACCAAATTTGTTTTTTCCAGACTGATGATATTTCGCCCCGAAAATCGAAAATCCAGATCGGATGATTATTGTAGCCACAATAATGAAATGAATTTTCAGCAGCGATACCACCTGTGATATCACTTCAGTGCAAGTTTATTTCAAAATTTCGCCACGCCACCTCCCGCCCCCAAAGAGACGAAAATCAACAATTTTGAAGATAGAATAAAAACGAAAAAAATTCAGTATCGTAGAGAATGACCATACCATACTAGATATGTCCATAGTACCCTAGACACACGGACTCTTTTCAAAAGAAGCAAAAGGGGACATACAACACCTACTGTGATCGAATCGAATTAGAAAAACTGGTTAATGTGGGTGTGAATCTCACCATCAGAGTCACATTTTTTTATTAGTGCAAAAGTATTAGTCAGCATAGGGCTACCCGTTGCAATTTCGTGCATTTTAGGCCAAAAGGATCGCAAGCTTCGTTTGAAAACGTAGACCAAAGATTGAGATTGTGTTGGCAAGAGACGAGCATAAGGATAACAGGTTATCCAATGAGCGGATTACACCATCGTCTGTTCTTTTGAAAATCGAATCGAATCGGATTTGAACCTCAAGTAAAAGAACAATGTTAGAGCTTACGTTCTGCCGAAGGTTAGTAAGAAAAATGGACTCATTTCATACATCTATGTTTTAGCAGATCCCAATTATTTTGTACCCCAGTCAATGGATATTTTGCTAGGTAGCGACATATATGATGAATTGATGTTGAGCGAGATATATCGTATATGCGATGAATTTGATGTTGAGCGAGATACATCGTATATGATGAATTGATGTTGAGCGAGATGATAGATAGTTGTTATATGATGAATAGAATACTTCGTATTGAACCTACAGGCACGCCTTTCGCGCAGAACATCCTTTTAATTTTTATCACCTCAGGGGAAGGTCCAGTTTATGCGACTAACGCATTGATACATCTCCAGGGTTTGGAAGAGTTGCTACGACGGTTTTGGGAACTTGAGCAGGAATCTGAGGGGCTCGCGATTAAAGAACAATGTTGTGAGGAAAATTGTCTAAAAAAAACATAAAAGGTTTTATGGAAAATATAAAGTGCGGCTCCCATTGTTATCGACATTCAAGCCTACCAGTGATTGGAGAGTCGTATCGGCCTAATCTAAAAGAGGTTTGTGCCATGAGGACAAACTTTTACGGAGTGATGCCAAGTTGAAAAGAAATATATCCGTGAATATTTGAACTAGGCCAAAATGAAGAGGGCTTCCTTCCCAATGCATTGACCGACCCTGAAGAGAAGGTGTATTTGGTGGCAAAGGGGAACCACACATAGCTATTTACCCCACCATCCAGTAATTAGGAATCCTCCACAACAACGAAGGTTCGCATTGTATTTGTTGGATGGATGAAAAACGAGCAGTGGAAAGCGCGTTCAATAAAAAGTATTGGCAATCGGGTCAAAAACGGACAGATGTTGAAAAGATGTACAGGTGCATCAAATGCATGGCGATGCTCAATATCAACGGATTTTAGAAAACCGGATGACAGCGATCAAATTGAGGAATACGACATGTTGCACGGTGATGTTTGTCACGAGCTGTGCTCCATATTTGGCCACAAGCGGTCCAAGGATGAAGCTCATAACTACCCGTTGGCGGCCGATGTACTAGACGTCAAACATTTATTTGAGGAAAATTATGGGGATGATGGAAGACAGAAGATTCCAGTATCAATGCAAAATTATACTATTTTAATATGGCGGATTAAGTGAAGGTTTGTGCGACCGAACGAAGCGAAAGTGAACCGGGGTTGGTGCACGAGTTTGGCGAGAGTCAGCAGGAGGCTTGCCTCTTAGTATAATATAACTTTTCTTATGTCGTCGCCCGATATTTTTATTTTTCTGTACGAGGGTTTTTATATACGGTTTTCGAAGAGTTTAGGGGATAGTATTAAATTTGAGGTCGAAGTGGATGTGTGTAACAGAAGGAAATGTTTCCAAATTCCCCATAAAGTACACAGATATATTCTTGATCAGCCAAGTCGACAGAGCCATGCCTGTCTTCCCGTCTGCCCTTTTTCGATGAGCTCCTAGATCTTAAAGACTATTAGAGATAGCGAAAACAATTTTTTTTATGTCATGTGATCTTACTCTGTGCAGGGGTTTGCCCAGTGGCGGAAGAGATCGAGTAAGAACGATTTATAGCAAAAATATGCAAACAGATAACATTTTTTAAAACTCGGAAAAAAATAATATGCTGACATATGTATTACTGACTGAATGCCGGTATAACAGTAAAGCCACGTCATACGCTTGCGTTTCTCCTCGCTTTTATTGCTTTTATACTGTCATCCGTGTAATGTTATTAGAGTTGTTATTAGTTCAGTACTACAGCAGAGGCGGGGTGTTGGATTACCACTTATTCACTTAAAACGAGAAGAACGTGCGGAGTCGCTGTTGCCGCGACTCTACTTTTATACCCGTACTCAGTCAGCACACATGTGATTTTATGTGGAATTTTCAAAATTTTATAAGTTTTACATCTTACATTTGTTTGCTACATCAGTCATCTACATCTACTTCATCTACATCACTTCTCACAACAACACACGTACACTGCACGAGGCAGCATGTTTGAGCGTAAGTGTGCGTGCGAAAGAATCATTAGCGAAAATCATCCCCATAAATGACTTACGCCGCAAGGGGAAGGGGAGCTCGCAGCAGAAAATTCATTTGATCATTGTGGCTACAATAATGATCCGATCTGAACCAAATTCGGGAATCTGGTAGATATGGCCATTCTCTACAAAACTGCATTTATTTTTTTTTTCTATCTTCAAAATTGTGGATTTTCGTATTTTGGGGGCGGGATGGGCGTGGCAAAATTTTGAAATAAACTTGCACTGAAGCGATATCACAGGAGTCTAGGCAAAAATTTGGTTGTTCTAGCTCTTATAGTCTCTGAGATCGAGGCGCTCATTTATACGAAAACCAAAACGACTCGATTTTGTGTGAGTGCGAAAGGGAGGGAGCGAAGTTTTGCGTATATTTGCCTCTATTATGGCTATATTAATGATCCGATCCGATTCAGATTTGGGCCCTTGATAGATATGGACTGTCTCTATGATTCTGCATTTTCGTTTTCTGTTATCTTCAAAATTGTGGACGCCACAGATGTGCGCCCTTTGTAGGGGGGAAGTGGGCGGGGCGAAATTTTGAAACACTTTTCTAGGAGTGAGATATCACATCAGTTTGGAAAAAGATTTGGTCCCTCTAGCTCTTATAGCCTCCGAGCAATGGGCGACAAACAAGACGGACAGACGGACAGACAGCAATTACCACAAATACAATATACCCTTTTACTCTTCGAGTACGGGTATAAATATAGGTATTGTATAAGTTACATACATCAAATTGAACAAAAACTCGCATAAAAAAAAAAAAATCGGAAAACGAATTTTTATACCCGTACTCGAAGAGTAAAAGGGTATATTGTGTTTGTGGTAAAAGTGGATGTGTGTAACATAGAGAAGGAGTAATTTCCGACCATATAAAGTATATATATTCTTGATCAGCATCAATAGCCGTGTCGATATGGCCCTGTCTGCCCGTCCGTCTGTTTGTCGCCCATTGCTCGAAGGCTATTAGAGCTAGAGCAACCAAACTTTTTATCCAGTCTGATGTGATATCTCACTCCCAGAAAAGTGTTTCAAAATTTCGCCCCGCCCACTTCCGCCCCACAAAGGGCGCACATCTGTGGCGTCCACAATTTTGAAAAAAACAAAAAACTAAAAATGCAGAATCATAGAGACGGCCCATATCTATCCGGGCCCCATATCTGAATCGGATCGGATCATTAATATAGCCACAATAGAGGCAAATATACGAAAAAACTTCGCTCCATCCCTTTCGCACTCACACAAAATCGAGTCGTTTTGGTTTTTGTATTTTGTGTAGCCTGGATCTCAGAGACTATAAGAGCTAGAGCAACCAAACTTTTGGCCAAGACTCCTGTGATACCAAACCTGAACAAGTGTATTTCAAAAATTTCGCCCCCGCCCCTTCCGCCCCCACAAAAGACGAAAATCCACAATTTTGAAGATAGAAAAAAAAAAATGCAGTTTTGTAGAAAATGACCATATCTACCAGATTCCCGAATTTGGTCCAGATCGGATCATTATTGTAGCCACAGTGATCAAATGAATTTACAGCAGCAATTCCCCCACTCCTCATGCAGCGTAAGTCAATTATTTAGGTTGATTGTCGTTGCAAATTCGCACACGCACACTCACGCTCAAACATGCTGCCTCGTGCGGTGTACGTGTGTTGTTGTGAGAACTGATGTAGATGTAGATGACAGATGCAGCAAACAAATGTTAAATGTAAAATGTAAAAAACTGATACAACATTTGAAAATTTCACATAAATCACATGTGTACTGACTGAGTACGGGTATAAAAGTAGAGTCGCGTTTACAGCGACTCCGTACGTTCGTTCTTTTTTCGTTTTTTGGTTTTGACATTTTTCATTAATTTTTAATATTTAAAATATTTTACTAATGCATAATATTATTTATTATATTTCAGTCATATGACAGACAGCAAAAAAATAGAAAATGCCTGTTACTTCAAAAAAAAAATATGAGCACATCTATTGATAGTTTACAACATATGATGGTTGAACCACCACCTTTTGATATATATCTTTTGCGACAATTGTGATGCTGAACTTTATTCCAAACAAGCCATATTGGTAAGTTTTAAAAATTTATTAATATATTTTATAAGACTGCGGAACGATAACCCTACATGTGAATATAAACTCCTTGCCACTTGATTAAGGCCCCTCTGTAAAAAAAAAGTTGTATTACCAAACACCAAGCACGCCCAAGACTACAAAGAGACATGTACCCAAATTATTCAAGGCCATTTTGTATCCCGAAAGAAAATATAATAGTAAGATGAGTAACGCTCAAACATTTTAATTTCCATATTCAAACAATAATTCTCCAAGCGAAGAATTTGCGCCATCTCGCTCGCTCAAATTTGAGAGCTCACAAATCTAACGAGAGGAAACGTTGGTAGTCGCAGTCGCGACTCAGTCAGTTAATGAGGTTATGATTCATGTGCAATTTTTTTACCCGTACTCGAAAAGTAAAACGGTATATTGTATTTGTCATAAAAATGGATGTGTGTAACATAGGAAGGAATAATTTCCGACCCTATAAAGTATATATATATTCTTGATCAGCATCAATAGCCGAGTCGATATAGTTCCCCTGTCTGTCCGTCCGTCTGTCCGTCCGTCCGTCTTGTTTGTCGCCCATTGCTCGAAGGCTATAAGAGCTAGAGGGACCAAATCTTTTTCCAAACTGATGTGATATCTCACTCCTAGAAAAAATGTTTCAAAATTTCGCCCCGCCCACTTCCGCCCCCAAAAAGGGCGCACATCTGTGGCGTCCACAGTTTTGAAGATAGCCGAAAACGAAAAATGCAGAATCATAGAGAAAGACTAGATCAGATCAGGGGCCCAAATCTGAATCGGATCGGATCATTAATATAGCCACAATAGAGAAAAAACATACGAAAAAAAACTTCGCTCCTTCTTTCGCACTCACACAAAAACGAGTTGATTTGGTTTTTGTATTTTGTGTCGCCTTGATCTCAGAGACTATAAGAGCTAGAGCAACCAAACTTTTTGCCAAGACTCCTGTGATACCAAACCTGAACAAGTATATTTTAAAAAAATTTCGCCCGCCCCCTTCCGCCCACCCAATAGACGAAAATCCACAATTTTGAAGATAGAAAAAAACCAAAAATGCAGTATCGTAGAAAATGACCATATCTACCAGAATTTGGTTCAGATCGGATCATTATTGTAGCCACAATGATCAAATGAATTTTCAGCCCGTTTTCACTTAGGGGTTTGCGTTTTACTCATGTGATATCTCAATGCTACAAATGCATATCAAAATTTCGCCCCGCGCACTTCCGCTTCTAAATGGACGAAAATCTGTGGCGTCCACAATTCTTTTCGTCTTTTCTGTCGGCTAGTACTCAGAGACTATGAAAACTAGAGCAACCAAACTTTCTATCCAACCTCATGTGATAATCACTTCCATACAAGTGTATTTCAAAATTTCCCCCCGACTCCTTTCGACACTACAAAAGATGAAAGTCCACAATTTTGAAGATAGAAGAAAACAAAAATGCAGTATCGTAGAGAATGACCATATATACCAGATTGCCCAATCTGGTTCAGATGAGTTATTTATGAAAAGCTACGAGGGGTGCTATTTAAATTTTTGTTCTAGGACACTTCCAGCCATATTAGGACCAAATGGTTATTTGCATAAAAATATTGGGGTTTTATGGGCTAAACCTACATACAACTTTTTAATGTAACACCAAGTTTGATATCGATTAACGATAAATAAAAAACTTACCTCGGCAGAAAAAATGGAATTAAGCCTTGACATTTTCGTGCGATTATTTTTCACAACTTTCGGCGTGAATTAAGTAGACAAGAATGCATCGATGAACTAAAATTATTATACGGCGAGCAAGCACTTTTCTTTTAGCTCTGTAAAAAACTAGTACACCGAGTTTTTTCGTGGTCGCTGTACGTTCAGCGACGAATTCCGTGAAGGTCGTCCAAAAATCAGTTCTTGTGTCGCCCTACAGTCCTGACTTCGCACCCAATGACTTCTTCTTCGGTCAACGGGTTTCGACGCCAGAAGAAGCGGTTTATGCATTAAAAATCCAGGTTTTAGAGGTGTCTCATTCGGACTAGAAAAAATGCCTTCAATTATCAAGGAGAATATTGTGAAAAATTATAAAACCATTTTCAGACGCCTAAGTTGGGGTTTTCATAATTAGGCAAAAAACTTATATAGGAACCTACGTACAATGATGAAATTAATTTTCAGCAGCTACAGTGGCTCGGAGCTTATTTCGTGCAGCTACGAAGAAAAAGTTTAAATCGCCACTGCTCCTATACCCTAAAAAAGATAATCCAAAAAATTTAAACGCAGTTTTCAACATATATTATTAACCAAAACGATCTCCTTAATCATAAAAAACAAACCAATAATATAACAAAACCAACTTTAGGGCATTTTTCAGGCCGCAGCTTGTTTCGTGCACTCCATTTAAATTAACTTATTATTCTTAATTTTAGGGTTACTGTTTTCTGTAGCCTCTTTTCTGATTTTGAACACCTTTCAAATGATTTACCATGGAAGAAAGCAATTTGTTAGTTGTTTCTACTAGAATTTTTACCATTCTTCCAGTAAGGTAGGTTTCAGGTCATTTTTATTGGAAATCTTCCGTTTTCGAATGGCCACCTCTAATATTTGCCATAAAATGTTCAATGTCATTCAAATCTGGTGACTGTGCTCATGTTTTATTAAGATGGGGACACTTTTAGATGAGACAATCCTTCAAAAAGCCTGCTGGGTGCTTGCGGTCATCGTCTTGATAGTATCGAAAAACGATCGCGTATACCCAGATTCTCGACACTTTGCAGTAAGTTTTCTTTTAAAATCCTTAAATACATTCTAGCATCCATGATTCCGTCCATAAATACGAGGTTCCCCACGTTAGGAGCCCCCATTCAGGCCCAAACATTCACGTGACCTCCGCCATGCATGACCGTAGCTTTCAGGTGTTTGCCTTCCAGCTCAGTGTTTGGTCCCCATCAAACATATTGCCTTCTATCGAAACCAAAACGATAAAACGTGTATTTGTGTGTAAAGATTACTTCATTCCCAAAAGAAATCGGATTATTTCGAGCTCATTTGCAAATTTGATGATATATTGTACATTGCTGGAGCTTAAGGATACTATTTCTGCAATGACACTATAACTTTTTCCACTTTTTGAAGTGTTTGAGAACTAATTCTCGCTGCTCAATGGTTGTACGCGGTCCCATTTCAGTTATTCACCTGTAACTCCTTACTTTAGTCGGACCAAGTCCAAAAACTCAATAAATAGATCCTTTTAATTATTAAAATGTAAAAATAAAAAAAATTCGTGTTTTCAACTCAAAATTTTCAATTTTTCTTTAAAAAAACTTAACTGCACGAAACAAGCTGCGTCCTAAAAAAAAATGCCCATAAAATTGGTTTTTGTTATATTATTGTTTTGATTTTATGATTAAGGAGATCGTTTTAGTTAATTATATATGTTGAAATTGTGAAGTACAAAACTGCGTTTAAATTTTTGGATTATCTTTTTTTATGGTATAGGAGCAGTGACGATTCAAACATTTTCTTCGTTGCTGCACGAAATAAGCCCCGAGCCACTGTACATACAAGCTCCCAGCCCTTCAGCGATGAAACCGCAATTCATTCTCTATCTGACTCACACACTCTGGCGTGTGGTAAGAAGTGATGTAAATGTAGATGTAGATGACAGATGCAGCAAAAACAGGAAGGGACGTGTGTCGCTGTTAACGAGACACTGTGTGTGAGCGAGAGAGAGAATCAGTAGCGGCTATCAACTTTAAATGACGCTTTTATTGCGAGGGGTGAAGGGGTTCGCTGCTGAAAATTAATTTTATCATTGTGGCTATAATAATGATCCGATCTTAACCAGATATCACATCAGTCTGGAAAATTTTGGTCCGTCTAGCTCTTATAGCCTCCGAGCAATGTGCGACAAACAAGACGGACAGACAGAAAATACCATTAAATACAATATACCCTTATACTCTTCGAGTACGGGTATAAAAACGACTTTTACAACAAAATTGTTGTTAAATATGTTAATATATTTTCTATAAACTAATAAAAAAAAACACAAAAATTAGATGTTTGTTGTATGTTGTATGTTAATATATTTTCTATAAACTAATAAAAAACACAAAAAATTAGATGTTTGTTTTAATTACTGATTCATTCAAATTTTACCATTGGGATATGGGATAAAGGAAGATTGTGTTGTTTTAAAACGACCCTTTATGGCGCAGCAACATTGGAAATAATATTTCGGCTGATGGGCAAGGAGAATAATAGCAAAAAAAGTGTCATTTAAAACTAAAGATCGCTCAAATTGGTCGAAAGAAAATTAAAATTTGTATTCTGAGTAGGGTCTGAATACCCAGGATATTCCTAAAATATCCCCAATATATCCCTTCTGTCTGTGGCGTCCACATATTATAGTCAGAATGAGGATATTCATTTTCTGTTGCTAAACCTCCTACGATACTACCATATATTCCGTATTTCGTATTTCATGTTCCAACAATGGAAACATTACTTTATTCCCTGTGGGTTCTTTTATAAGAAAAAGTTGCTAAGCCTGCATAGAATAAATAAAAATTAGCAGTTAAGATTATTTATTTTACGTGAAGTTAATATAATAGATATATGTATAAGTATGGATGGTTTAAAAATTATAAACTGTGTTTTTATCCTTGCAGGAACACGAAAATATTTGTTGCATGGAGGATGATGTAATAGTTTGCGACTCCCCGAGCCTGAAATAAAACATGGAGGAAAAATGAAAACAACGAATTGCGGAATGCATTTCTTTTGAATTTTAGCCTTCAATCTAAATTTTCAGAATCCCATTTTTCTAATGATAAACAAAAAACATACTTATTTTGTGAAGACATATCCATGGACTCAACGGGAAGAAATAGACGGCTACCATCGCGAAGAAATCGAAACGTACATTCTTTTAATAGATGTTCGTTTATCCCAATATCATCTCCCGCAGGACAAAAAAAAAAAACTTTAAGGTCAACAAAACAAAAGTAGTATCTGTGGAATATATAACCGAGAGGCAGGAACGTGTTGACCGATTTTGTTACACTCCCCTTAACTTTAAAGTCAAGTACTAAACAAAAAATTGTTCGAAAAAAAAACAAACGCTAACCACACTCATTGTACTTTTAAAAAATCCCACGAACATAATTTTCATATATATTCATTTCCCCGACGTCAATTTGGAAAACGAAGAGATATAACTCAAAAACTTTTGTTTCTGAATTCGCCGTTGCTTAAGCAATGCCGTCCAATTTCAGTCAGATTAAAAAAAAATTTCTGAACATATACTTGGAGATCAAATTCCCATTACAAATACAAAACTTAACATAAGACTAACTCGCAATAATTCGCTTAACTCTAATTGGAGAATTTCATCATCTAGCCAAGACATTGTAGACACTATTGATTTATGCTCATCAGATGATGAGCAACAAGAGCAAACTATTGTATACCCTAAAAATACTTGGATCAGACGCACTTGCTATAATTTCACTTGCGCCGAAAAGCAGACTGTCCAGTACAAAAATCTGAGGTCCTTAGCCAAAAAAAAAAAAAAAAAAAAATTTCAATCGGATCCACAAACGTTTGGGGACAATTCCATCAAGCCACTTCAACAATCTGTATATATATATTTTCCAATTACAAAGCTAACTCAGGTTTAAGTCGCTGCGCTGTTGATTCGAAATTGAATCAGTCATTAGTAACTTCTTTAAATACATCGAATACATTTTCTGATTCTCAAATTCACCCAAAAGAATATAATCAAGAGAACTGTAATTTTTCAAAGAATTTAATAGCTGTTACTGATTGGTACGCGCATTCAGCCACTTCCGAAAAGACACCAATAAAACCAAAACAACTGACAGTAATACGTTTGAATGCCTTTCGGCAGCCCAACCTTACAACAGTAGTGGCGCATAATTTCTATTGATTTGACAACATAAAAAGTGTAATCTCTAAGTTATCAAAGTTTATTGTTATTTTACATACAAGGACAACACACCTAATCACTAAAAAGTGTATTCCTCGAAAAATTAAATTTTCTTCAGAAAGTGCAATTTTTGGTTGTACTAGGGCATTCTTAAATAAATATATATATATTTTTTTTATCAAATTTTGAATTCAATTATTTACTCTACATTAGAGATGGGCATGGACTGCAATATTCCGACACGATCCAAAACGACACGGAATTAAACATTTCAAAAACGTATGGAAAACATTTTTTCGAACACGGTCCAACACGAAATATTACATATTAAAAAAAAATAACGAAATTATCAAGGTTGAGTTTAAAAAGGTAGAATGAGGTAGAAACCGATTATTTATTGTTTTTCATATCGTTATCAATCTGCCAAAATTCTAATACATTTGTATCCGGCAATGAAACTTTCCCATAGTAATAGATTATTTTCTACATCCGTTGTTTTTATTAAATTTTTATGTCAGTGATTATCAAGAAAACTTGATAGCTTGAAAGCTTTCATTGGGCGAGTCTTTATTTTCTGAAATTGACTGAGTACAGTGAAGCATCATTCCTTTGACAGTGGCTAACACTTGCTTCTTTTTGTAGGCTTTAAAAACTGACATTAACCGGAAGGTTTCGTTTTTCTAACGAATTCAAGTGTGCATATTATATTCGAATCGATATCAGCAAATTGGCAATGTTTTTCTTTATACGTAAATGTGAAATGTTGGCCCTTTTATCATCTGCTCTGAGCAGTCTTTTTTACAGGGCTTTACAAAAAAATCTACATAATACATAATATACTTGAAGTTCCAACGCGTTCTTATGTCTTTTTCTTTATTTATTTTACAATCGGTAACACAACTTTTTAGTTTTTTTTTCGTGTTTTTCGTGCCGATTTTATGTTCAAATTCAAATTTGCAATGCTGGTCGAGCCACGACGCGACACGAGAAAACACGGTCCATGTCCATCTACACCGAGTTTTCGGTGACGCCTTGCCATGAGTGCAGGACAGCCACAGAGAAGGTGCTAGATGATTTCTATTTCCTCCTCGTCCCTGCAGCTGCGGCAGAAGTCATGGTGGGGCAGGCCGTATCTAGTGTCCATGTGGCCGATGACACAGTGCCCCGTTATAACTCCCGTCAGTGTCCGCACCTGACTCTTCCTGAAGCTTAGGAGAGCGGAAGATCCACAGACTATCTGATCTCGTTCTAGCTCGACCCATCATCTGCGAGATGATGTCTCGTAGTGGCCTTCGTATGTCGCTGACTGCGTCCGCCATTGGCTTAGCCGATCCATTACTGGAACACTCGTCCGCTTTCATTACCCGAGATGTCGGAGGGACCCGGGACCCACGTGAGTGTAATTGAGTGTGCTCTTATCTGGTTTAGTGCGTTCAACGTATCACGACGAGTCTGCTCGTGGTCTTGCTGGAAACTAACGATAGCAGCTTGACTGTCGACGCAGATTGCTATGATCCTCGGAGGTATCTCCAATACCAACTTTGCCGCTTGCCATGCTTACCTGCTTATATCTCCGCCTGGAATACACTGCACCAGTCTGGTAGTCTTAGGGATGTATTTGTTTGCTAGTTCTTCAGAGAAGATTCCAGCTCATGTCCCTTCGGCTGTCTTAGACCCGTCAGTGAAATTGGAGAGCACGTTCTGCCCAAGGGCAGCGTTACGCATCCATTACTATCTGTTACCATTACTTCTTTTCCATGAAAACTTCGAGACATAGTAGTCGTTCCGTTCGCCCGTTCCTTTTCCCTTCCTTTCGGAGTATTGTGGCGTGGCCATAAGGCGATGGTTTGAAGAACCGCGCGGCTGAAAGCCTCACGGTACTTCTCTCAGCCTTGCACTTAAGGTGGACGTCTATGGGTTTCAGGTCTTGCATGGTGTCCAGATCAGCCTGTGGGGTGGATTTGAGAGATCCGGTGACCCCAAGGCATGCTGCCCGTTGGACTCTACGGAGGATCTATAGGTGCGATTTGTTGTTGGCCGCTTCCCACCACACCAAGCTTCCGTAAGTCAGAATCGGTCGTATTACCGCTGTATACATCCAATGGATGATGTGCGGTTGTAAGCCACATGTTCGTCCATAGGTATTCCAACAGTTGTAGAAAGCTGCCATTGACTTTTTCTTCCTTTCCTCCGTGTTTCTTTCCAGGAGAGCTTGGAGTCGAGGATGACACCAAGATACTTGGCTTCGTTTGATAACTCAAGCGTTGTTCCACCAATTGCTGGTCGTTTGAAATTCGGTAGCTTATATTTTCGTGAGAACAACACCAGTTCTGATTTTTGGGGGTTAACCCACAAATCGTTCTGGCGTGCCCAGTGCAGATTCCAGAAGGTCCCTGATTGTGGGTAGGAACTTACCCGTTACCATTATCACTACCTTATATCCCTTCCTCTCCAACTGAATAAGAAGGTCGTTGAGGACTAGGTTTAACATGAGAAGGGATATAACCCCCTCCCCATGCGGAGTACCTCGTGTGACTGTCTTCCTTGACGAGGAGGTGCCCAGATTGGCGCTAATCGTTCTGTTCCTGAGAACGCTGTCCAGCCATATGGTAAACGTCGGGTGTATGCCAATATTGGTCTGTTTGAAGGCTCCCTATATATCTAAGAAGGCCGCCAAATTACATTCCTTATGGCTGAGAGTCTTTTCGATATTCCCAACAACTTCGTGTAGTGCGGTTCTCAACTGATCTACCTTTTGAGGTAGGCGTGCTGAGTTCCGCTGAACAATTTGTCTGTCGAGCTAAGTTTTTATGGTAAGATAAATCAGACTCTCCATCGTTTTAGCTAAAAAATTCGGACACATCCTTCGAAGCTTTTCTTCAGCCAAGGTAGCAGGGGCAGGCAAGCTCCTTGCTGCATGGTCGTATATCTTCCGGCCCCGGTGACCGAAAGATTTAATGGCCCAGATAATCTTGTCTGGTGCCATAATGCCTCGTATGAGATCCTCAGTTTCCTCTTCTTGATGTCGCTCAGTGTCGTTGGATTCGTCACCGGTGACATCTGAGCAACCCGAAAAGTGGCTGCTTTCTGCAAAAGTACCGTCCTGGTTGGGGAGCAGGCCAGCTGTGGTGGGCGCTTTTGATAGTACACGTCGAAGCCATGAGGCCTCAGTGGTACCATATAATGCACAGAAGGCAGCTCATAAAGGCAGCGCCTGCCTACAGGTGTTCTTGTAGGTGTTGAAGCTGTAGCCATATGCGTCCCAGCTTTCTTGTGTGTTTGTGACTTATCCTCGTTTCCTCGACTCCCTCCTGACTTCACTCAACCGTGACCATCGGGCAGGATTCGAGAAAAACCCTCTATAGAGCATTAGTAACGTTCTGAGTAGCATCTTTTAGTGCATCCGTTTAAAAGATGTTATCTTTCTGTGGTGAGGGAAGTACCTTCTTTACGGTTGCAGAGAAGTGGTTGCAGTCTGTCCGCTTGGGATTGCGGTAGGCATTGTAGTGGTAGTGGTCCGAAAAGGAACACTCACTGGATACGTGCCAGTCATCAATGGTGAGGGAGTCACTTTCTGAGACAAGTGTTATATCAATAACCGGTTCATGTTGCGGAAGGTGGGGTGGTCACCCCGGTTGCACACAACAAGATTCGTGGACAGAATGTACTGAACAGCGACTCTCCTCTAGAATTAGTGCCCATGCTTCCCCAAAAAGGAGGGGTGGGCATTCGTGTCGCAGCCTAAGACAATGTCGAGACCCTCTTTCTGCGCTTGGTGGATTAGGGCCCTGACATCCCCCGAGGGTGGGTCCTCTTCTTCATACGGCAGGTATGCCGAGGCCAGGTATAGGTTCTTCCCGTCCTTCCTCTCACATAGTGCCACCGTTAGGTCTGGAGTGCTGTACCTGCAAGAAAAGAGAACATTAAGCTCGCTTCTTACCACGATACAGGTTATTGGCTTACCCACGGGGTGTGGCGTGACAAGGCAGTATCTGCGACCAGTCAGTCCCCGAAAACTTCCCTTTACCATCCAGGGCTCTTAGATGAAAGCCACCTGGGGTCGCGGGTGCCGCTACCGCTAGTGTGCCCATACAAAAAAGTTATGCAGCAGTCCTTTGCTAGGAGTTTGGCAAGCTTTACTGACCAATGCTGATACAGAGGCTCTTGCCGTTCTGCTTGTCTCGCACTATCGCCCGTGTGATGATCCAGTCCTATGTCTTCAGGATCCGGTTTGTGCCTTGATCAAGACAATTGTGTCCTTATCTGCCTCGATCGGGGAGGAATCCACGCCATGATGATAGTCCTCCTGAGAATCTGATCTATGGGGGACCAAGCAGAATGCCGCTCCTGGCCAAAGTTCACTAAAACCTTGGACCGTGGTTTTGAGAAACTCGAGAGTTTCTGCGTTACCACAGGCCACTGCTTTGGCTCCCTTATACCACTTGATGCCCTTGAACTCGCAAACAAACGGGTTGTCTGCGCGAACAATCGCATCCTTAACGGCGGTCAGGATCTCTGATTCTGCCTTCAGCCAATTAACGTCCGATATCTTCCCTTCCGGGTGGCTTCGGTCGATAATGGCTGTCTGCAGCTCAGGCGGTGCTCCTAGCCTGGCCAGAATGTTCTCTCTCGCAATCAGCGTTTCTGGTGGTCTTTGGCTTATACCACGAATGTATTTTGCCGATGCCCTGTATCCCGATAGAAGTTTGCGTCGGGTCTGAGCCTCCTCATCCGTCAGAGGTAGTGGACCCGAGACGACCTAGATGTTGGGAGCCGTGACTTGTGGCTCCACCTTCTGCGGCCTCGTTGTATCCAAGGCGAGAGACGGCCGTAGCCAACGCTGCCTCCGACACTGAGGGCCCAGTAAAGACGAAGCTTCCGCCGGTGGTTCCCGGTTCCACGTCCGCCACTCACAGCTCCGCACACTCTGGGCTCACCCTTTGCTGGTACTCACCCTAAGCGGTGAGTAGTATCCTGCGTGCCACTCGTCTTTTGTACTTCAGCTCCTGCTGAAATATCCTGTGATTCTTCCACTCCCGTCGCACGATCGCTCCGTTTAACTGCGGTTCCCGGCACTCGGTTGTATTCGCGCACTGATCCGTTCACTGCTCCTCGGCGTAATGTCCCGCGCCGCTGTCGCCGGGTTTCTTTTATACCCTCAGGCGACGCCGGGGCCCGTGTCGCTGCCTAGCAACAACGGGACAACCACGCGTTCCGTCGGTACTTTTCCATCGCGCCTCCGCGGGTTTCCACCGCTTTCTTTACGGGACCAAGCCGGTGGCGTGATCTCATGCTCACGGGCCACCATTGGCCATGGGGGCTGGGCTACCGCCCGCGCGTCCCGCCAACCCTCCTTGTTTTGGTCGGCTCTCTGGGCCGGCCGAATTCGCCGTGCTCTCTCCGGCTTAACCCTATACCGGCCCCTGTGAGGAAATTCACCTCACACTTCCCCTCTCTTCACTAGAGGACCACTCCCTCGTGTCCTCTTACACCCGGCGAACTGAAGGCATTTAAAATTTGGTCCAGCTCCCGCCAGATTTGACCGTTGCGCGCGCGCGCCAACCAGTGCGTTCCGATCTGGCTCGCTCGTCCGTCGATCGGTTCGCCGGCGTCGAACTGGCTCGCTCCCCAGTTGATCGGTTCACTTCCGCCGAACTGGTTCGCTCACCCGTCGACCGGTTCTCCCAACCATCGATAGTCTCCGCCGATATATTTTCGGCACTACTTTGCGCATTATGTGCATGATAGGTGCACAAACAGATACGGCCGCCCCGTATCGGGCTGCCATACCCACCTATTTCACGCCTCTTCCGGTTGCGGTACCTGTAGTACCCATGCCGGTCGTGTTTTTTTTTTTTTTTTTTTTTTGGTGTGTGTGTTGGTTTTTTTTTTTTTTGTTTTTTTTTTTCATGGCCCGAACGCCATAACCGCGAGTGACCACCTCCTGCAGCCCGCTCCCTGTGAAATCCCTGTAAGTCTTACACTTCATTGACTTCAATTTCCTTTGTACATACATTTTTTTTCTTAGCCTCTACGCCTTCGCCTACGCCTCCACCGACACCTCCACGTTGTTGGCGGACGCCGCCACCCGGTACCGCACCCCCTGCACCCGGTCCCCATCGCCGCCGTCGCTGCTTCCGGCTCCGTGACCACCGTCTCCAGGGCCCCATCGCCGTGGCCACCGTCTCCACCGCCGCTGTCGCTGGCTCCGGCTCCTCGGCCGCCGTCTCCGGTGCCTCCATCGCCGTGGCCTCCGGCACCTGCGCCGGCCTCCCGTTGCCGCCTCCGTCGCTCGCCTTGCCGCGGATCCTCGAGTTACTTCGCCTCGGGGGTCCTCCCACACCTTTGGCCTCCGCTTCCGTGTCCGGGGGCGCCGACTGACCACGTGATGTGGATGGTCTGGTGGTGCCACACCAGACCATCTCAGTTTGCCGCCGTGTGCACGCTTTGCGGCACGAACGGCCCACACCGCGCTCTCTGGCCCGCTCCACTGCGGCCGCTGCTCCGGATGGGGTGGGCTCCTCCTCCTGCCGTGGCTCCTGCTGCTGCGGGCTCGGCGGCTGCAGCTTCTGCTGCTGCGGGCTCTGCGGCTGCGGCCTCTGCTGCTGCGGGCTCTGCGGCACGGCCTCTGCTGCTGCGGGCTCTGCGGCTGCGGCCTCTGCTGCTGCGGCCTCTGCTGCTGCGGGCTCTGCGGCTGCGGGCTCCCCGGCTGCGGCCTCTGCTGCTGCGGGCGCTGCGGCTGCGGGCTTGGCTGCTGCTGCTGGCTTGGCTGCTGCTGGGGCTCCAACAGCTCTTGGGACAACTCGGGGGACTCACTCCGCCGAGTCCACCGTTCGCCACGCGAGAGCTCCGCCCGTCGCTGGCGGTGGTCCTCGGCCTGAGCTGCCCCCGCAGCTGGCCTGCTCCTCCAAGTATCTCCTGAGCAAAAGGTGTGCCATTTTCAGGTTAGTTTTTTTTTTGGTGGTCTCTTTAAAATCTCAACTACGCTTTCGGTGACGATCACGTGAGAATGATCGCCCGCTCAAACCTCTGCTGCTGCCATACCCATGCCGCCTTTCCCACCGTTCCTCGTACGGTACCTCCGCTTTTTTCCTCTGGTGGCTCTCGCGGGATCCTGCTGGTTTTGGGCCTCCAGCTCTTTTCACCGCATTAACCCTCCTAGGGATATCGGGGTTTTTTTCCCCCCAGTTTTCCGGCCTCCCTCATATATTTCATAAAAACATAAATTTTATTTTATTTATTATGTATTTTTATTTTCCTTTTTTATATCCTCGGCCATAAATAAATTGTATTTTATTTTTTTTTTTTATATATACCCTCGCCCACAAATAAATTTTTATTTTATTTATTTATTTGATTTTCTATTTTTATTTTGTTTATATATAAAACATTCTCCTCTTTTTAAATATAGCCTCGGCCCTCGGCGTCCACCCTCCTTCCCCCTCTGGTCAACCCTCCCTCAGCCTGGTAAGTGCTACGGATTCCTTTTTTAAATTGTCTCTATTTCATATTTCTCCTGCTTTTCAGATCATCCTGTGTCCTTGCCCGCGGTGCCACTCGCCATGTGTGCTCGCGACTAACAGGTCCTCCGACCTTTCGCCCGGCTGCACCATGGCGACCGGCCCCGGCTGGTCCCCTCCTTCACGTCTTCGGTTCGGCTTCTGGCGTGACCTCTGCTCTCGTGTAGCTACCTCGGACCCGAGGGTCGTCCGACTCCTCGCCCGTCAGTAGCACACGGGTAGGGGCCGTCGCCCGGCCGAACCCGACGGTCGTAGGAGACTCCGGATCCTGGGGCCCCAGGACCAGGACATCTCCCTCTCCTGTCTCCCGCCTGAGCACCCCCGGACCAAGATCGGATCTTGAGAGGAAGGGTTGGTGGCCAACGCCTACGTAACCAGGTATGTCCTCTCTTTCCGTTCACACTATTTATATCTAATATGAATCCTCCTCTTCCTCAGATGATGACCTTCGAGGAATCATGTTCCTTTATTCCAGTTCCTTTTATTATTATTAAAATTCTTCCTTTAAGTTCGTTTCCTTTTTTTTATAAGTTACAAAATTAGTTCGTTTCCTGTTTTTTGTTTACCCCAATAAATTGTACATATGTAACTTTGCTAGCTTTCTTTTCCTTTATTACAATACTGTAGATTAATAATTCTGTATTCATGTAGCTTCGCTACTTGTCTTATGATTTCCCCCGCCGGCTCAATGATACCGGATGTATGTAAATTTACTTTTGTTTAACTATCATTGTGGTCTTTGTCTTCGCGACGACAGATCGGCTCACCTGCTCTTCCTCGGCCTGGGTGTAGTTGCTTGTGTGGGTGTAGAGGCTTGCAGTTGTTCGTCCTCTTTTCACCTTCAGCCCTCACTTGGACACCTCCTCTGTTTGTGGCTTCAGATCACCAATGTGTATCACCGTCCGTGTATGCTGTCTCTCCTCAGCTTGCATATCACTGGTGACACGAAGTCGATGATCTGGTATGGTACCGCATACCTTGGTGCCAATTTTGCCGCGAATCCTTCGGCCGCGTTCGATAGGTGGTGCTGCTTTTGGCCCAAACCACCTCGCCAATCTTCGGCGTCCAGGGCCTCCTTCGCAAGTTGTAATACCTTGCTTGATCCTGGGCAGCCCTTTCTAAATTCCTTCTTACCAGCTGAAACAGCTCCCGCACTTTTGCTTGCGTTTTCGTCGGGGGTAGTTGGTTCTTGCCCCGTGCCGAGCGTTTCCTCGTCGTACAAAGCCTTCGGCAGTCTGGGCTCCCTTCCTGGACTATAAACGCCGGGCGTATCCTGTCGATTCTGTGACCCCAGAGTTTACGGCCAGCATCAACTCCGGCCACTTCGTCCCAGCATCTCTGGTCTCCTTCGGTGAACTGCGCGATCATTGTCTTGACCGTCCGATTCGCGCGCTCCGTCGGGTTTTCCTGTGGCGTGTATGGAGCCGTGAACTGATGCCGCACTCCCATCTGCTCGAGAAACCTCTTAAACGCCCGGCTCGTGAATTGCACCCCGTTGTCGGTGATCATCACCTTGGGCACTCCGAAACGGCTAAAATGCGTTCCCTGAACGCCTTACTAGTGTCTCCGTGGTGGCCTTTCTAAGTGGCACCACTTCGGAAGCGATCCACCAACACTAGCAGCATGGCGTTCCCATGCTTTGAACGAGGCAATGGTCCGACGAAATCCGCGCACACTGTTGCCCATGGTTCTTCCGGTACCTGGGTGAGCATTTTTCCGGCCGCCTGTAGTTGACAGGGCTTGAACCGGAGGCACGTCTCACACTTTCGGACGTATGCCCTTACATCCCGGTGCATTCCTGGCCAATAGTATCGGGCGGCTATTCTCGTCATGGTCTTCCTGCCGCCTGCGTGACCCGCCTCCGGCGAGTCATGATTCTCCTTCATGACTCGTTCACGAAGGTCTTTGGGCACGCACAGCTTCGACGCCACTACCTCTTCGTCGCCAGCTCTGTGTGGTATATGCCGGTACACCCCGCCAATTTCCTCCACGTAGTCCGGGAATTTTTCCGGTTCCCTCCTCATTTTGTCCTTTAATTTTATAATCCATCCGCATAGCCCTCCTGAACCCGCGGCGATATTCTCCTCTCCGTCCACTCGCAAACACCGCTCCTCCATGGGCTGGCGAGATAGCGCATCGGCTACTATGTTGAGCTGCCCTTTCCTGTACGCTATCTCGAAGTCGTACTGCTGCAAACTCCAATGCCCATCTGGCGATCCTTCCTGTCGGGCTTTCGATACTATTCAACCACTTCAATGCCATGTGGTCGGTGACAACCTTGAAGTGGTATCCCTCCAGGTATGGCTTGAGCTTCCTCACGGCCCACACTATGGCCAAACATTCCTTCTCCGTGGCTGAATAATTCTTCTCCGCCCCGTTCAAGGTTCGGCTGGCGTAGGAAATTACCCTTTCTCCTTTCTCCGTCTCTTGCGTAAGGAATGCCCCCACACCATAGTCACTGGCGTCCGTCTGCAGCACAAATTTTTTTGAGAAATCGGGGCACGCCAGCACTGGGTCCGCCACCAGCCTATTTTTACGGCCTCAAATGCCTGCTGCTGCTCGGGCGCCCACCCCACTTCGCCTTTTTTTTTAGTAAGGCGCTGAGTGGTTGCACCATCGTGGCAAACCCCGGCACGAAGCGCCGGTACCACGAGCCAACGCCCAAGTACTGGCGCAGTTCTTTCACGTTTGCTGGTGGCTTGAGCTCTGCAATTGCGGCCACCTTCTCTGGGTCGGTGCATATCCCTTCTTCTGTCACCAAATGACCCAGATACCGCAACTTCCTTCGAAAGAACTGGCACTTCTCCACGTTCAGACTCAAATTGGCCTGTTTTAACCGCCGGAATACCTCCTCTAGGTTTCGTTGATGCTCCTCCTGGTGCGGCCAATTACTATAATGTCGTCCTGATACGCGAAGGCGTGCGGCATCATCTCTGGACCGATCACCTGGTCCAGCGCCCTTTTGAAACGTGGCTGACGCTGAGTGTAGGCCAAACGGCATCACCTTCCACTGGAACAGACCCTTGCCGGGCACCTTGAATATTCGGCTGTCTGTTTCCAGTGGGATCTGCCAGTACCCGTCCTTCAGGTCCAAGCTGCTGATGAAGCGCGCTTCTCTCAACTGGTCCAGAATGTAGTCGATTCTCGGCATGGGATATGCGTCCTGATTGACTTCGAGTTAATTTGCCGAAAGTCAACGCACAACCTCCATTGCCCGGTCTTCTTCTTAACCATCACGATGGGGGAGCTATACGGGCTTTTCGAGGGCTCGATACACCCCATCTCCAGTAGCTCGTTTAACTTCTGGTTGATCTCAGCCTGCATCTTCGGGTTTTTCGGGTAGTACCGCTGTTTAATCGGTACAGCATCACTCATCGTGATTGTATGCACCGCCACATGCGACACTCCCTTTAACCTTTTGAATTCTTCTAGTTCTTTGGCCAAGAATTCTTTTGACTGACGCTTCCTCAGACCAACCACCACCCACGCCTTCTTCCGGAATGCCAGCCTCGACTGCTTCTGACTCCTCTGTGGTCTCCAGGATTGCCACCGATAGCCTTTCCTCCAACCTCCCATTTCGCCGACCTTTCGCAGGGATCACGACCCTGTGCCCCGCACAGGTCACCTCTGCTCCGACTGCGGTGATGAAATTCCATCCCAGGACCAGCGAATCGATGACTCCGGGTAGGACGAGAAGAGTCATCGGCACTTTCCGGTGTCCGAAGGCCAGCTCCACTTCGAGTTGGGTGGTTATAGTCTGACTGCGTCCGTCAGCCAGCCGCACTTGCTTCCGAACCTCTCTCATTTGGCTCTCCGTTCGAAGCTGCAATGCCAGCTCGTAGCTGACAAAGCTGCTTGTGGCCCCTGTGTCGACCGTGGCCTTCCATTCTTTTCCAGCGATCATCACCACGGCCGACAACTGGTCCTCCCTCCGCGGTGAGTCCACCGATTAGTGTTCGGGCCTCATCCCCTGCGACCCCGGCACGGCCCCCTCCTCGGCGTGGGTCGCGGGGCGTTTCCCGCTTTCCGGCAGCACTGTGAGACTGAGACTGCCTTCTTACTCTCGTAGATTGCTCTTAATAGACCTTCCATCCTTACTTAATCGTAGAAAAAATGCTTGGTGTGATTTTCATGCACAACTTGATCAGGGGTGACATCGACAGCCCTGACTTTTTGAGCCGCATAAACTTCACGATTCTTATTAGATCCTCTAGAAATTTTATTCCTTTGTACTTTTCCACTGTGTAGATCGAATTATTCCTTGCATGAACCGTTTCGGATCTTATGCTCGGATTATAATTCGTTCTACCATATAATATCCACCACTAAATCACTTCCTCGACTTAAATCACTAATACTAACATACCTTGCCCGTAATTAGTAATATTCTTTGTAACTTTGCATGTTTAGCGTTGTGTTTAGCCCTAATTTTTTTCCTCGAATATTAGTCTATTAGTCTTTCCTGCATGTGCGCATGTTCCTGCAAGGGATCCGCGCGTAACAGGTTTCAGCTTGGTGTCGCATGGGCCACTTTGATGGTGCAGTCATTGCAATATGAACGTCCTAAATCAAACTATGTTTCGACGGGGATATTAGACTACAACATGCGTGTTGCAGTTGCCGAGTAACAAGGTACTCTAGCAGCTGAGAAATAGCGTTGGATGTAGAAGATTTTTGTGAAGAGGAATAAGGTAAGATTCGTCCCAAATCACGGGGGTGACAAGAAGGAAGGATCAAAAGTTGGCATAGAGCTCGACCGCAATACTTGAAAATGCAGCTCGAACTTTATCAGGTGCCCGCGGAAAAACATGTCAATCGATGACAATCCTTTCACAAACAGCGTTTTCTTCGGAAAACTGAAGGAATACGTTTTTAGCATGGGGAAGATGGTATGGATAAGGGGAGGATGAGTCGAAGGTATGCGATGAGTACGTCGATTGAAAGAAGGTGGCAAATAAATTTGCAATTCCTTGTGCAGAAGTTTCTGTTTTATCTAGAAGTTGAAGGAAAGACGGAAGGCGTTCGACTTGCGTTTTGAATTGACGAACGAAAAGAATTTGTTTGGGATCAGTACGGAAATTTGTACTACATTGGGAGAGATATTGGTTATAGCATTGACTATTGACAGTAAGATATTTAGAGCGAACAGAGGAATATTGAGGAAAGAGGAAAAAGAAACCAGTTCTCTGGTACTTTTAAAAAGCCGAAATTTTTAATTATACCCGTACTTGACGAGTAAAAGGGCATATTTTATTTGTGGTATAGTGGATGTGTTTAACATTGAGAAAAATCGTTTCCGACCCCATAAAGTATATACATTCTTGATCAGCATCAATAGCCGAGTCTAATTTTGTTTCCACACTCATATGACATCCCACTCCTACAAATGTATTTCAAAATTTGGCCGCCCACACCGCCCCCACAAAGAGCGCACATCTGTGGCGTCCATAATTTTAAAGAAAACGAAAACAAAAGTGACATTTAGGGTTGATAGCCGCTACTGATTCTCTCTCTCGATCACACACTTTGTCTCGTGCAGTACACGTGTAGATGTATACGAAAATACATGTAAAATGTAAAAACTGATAATACATTTGAAAATTCCACTTAATTCATATCGATTGAGTACGGATATAAAATTAGTGTCGCTTTTACGCCAACACCACACGTTCTTTCTCGTTTCTTAGGTAGGACAGATACTTGCAGAACCTCAGGACAACTTGGACAACTTCAGGAACATAGATGTTGAGGGCAGAGTTTCACGTGTCGTAAAACGAGTTGACTGTTTCGTTTTATATGTGATGACGACTGTAGAAAGAACCAATCAATTTGCGAGAGATGTAAATTTATATCGGTGAAATTCGTTTTGCGGAAACACTTGATTCCTTTTTGTTGAAGGTAAAATGGTATTAGTACACGAAAACTCGACATCTATAGATAAAGTTGGATGGTGCGGATCTTCAGGAAAAGATAAAAGATTACCTCTGACAACAGTTTCTCGGCAAGCATCACGGACAAAAGTGAGATCTAAAAAGTCTACCCCTATTGTTTTTAACGGAATTCATTTGGGCAAGGGACATTTCTGTTATCTAATCAACAAAATCATGTTGACTACCAGTTTGATTGATTCATCCTGCTGCCAAGAAAGAAATGGAATGTTGGAGTCGCCCATGACATTGATCTGATCAGCACAACCTGAAGCAGAACCCACAGCATGAATGGCAGAAAGGTGGTTAAAATAAATAAACAATGGCATCAGATCTAGGAGGAATAATGAACAGGAAAAAAAATAAAAAGCCGCCCAATACGTACTTTTACTGGAATTAATTCGATACCGTGGATGTTGTTAAATGGAAAAATCTCAGACGCAAAGTCAATTTTACCGCGATTAAAACGCCACCTGCAAATGATGGACGATCCGTTCTATAGGTGGTGAACTTGGAAGACGGTAGAGTTAAGCCAGGATTCAGTTATAACTTTAGCGAAGAATTCGAAAGAGGCGTGTCGGGTCAGGCAGCATAACGCCCGCCAGCGGCCGGTCTGTCATTTATGTCTGTTTGTGCACCTGCTGCGTCAAAGAGACTCTCCTACGCTCTTCGTCTACCACTCATGTTCGGCTCAGAAACCGCGCCGAGCTACTCTATGATGCTCTCACGCTCTCCCTAAGGCCATATGCATAGGGCATAGGTTTCCTGCCCTTGGCTATGCATTTTTCTGTCTGACCTGATCATCATCGCTTTCGGATTATTGTCCACTTAACTCACAAACGCGTACTGCCGCTACTTATTATAAATATAAATAAAATAAAATACATAAAATTGTAGTTCCAATTGAATTATCTTGACTCTTTACTTAAAAGACAAATTACAACAGCTATTAAAAACGCTTAATAGCTTAACATTTGGTGACCCCGACGTGATTGTGCAATAATTAATTGATTAGTGCAATTACAAACTACATAGAATAAACTAAATAATTCTCAAGTGCCGTTCGTTTTTTCTGGTTTCGCTCGCTTTGTACATAGCCAGTGCCATCGACCACATAGCTGCTATACAAGCAAAATACACACCCGCCCTTGCATACACGAATTGCACTTGCGGTTATTACGCGCTTTGCCTTTTTGTTCTCCTCTTCCCGCTACGAACGTTTTCAGAGCGGCTGCTGCTATGGATGCTGCCAACAACACTCCAGTGACCAGGGAGCAAAACAGGGTGTCTTTTTGAGGATGAAGTCAACGGAACTCTGCGAGAAGGTTAAGAGATTGACTACCGCTTGGGAAGATGAGGCCGCTGTCTCCGATTATTACACACTAGTGGGGAAGTTGGAGCAGGTTGAGAAACTGATCGGGCAATTTGAGACATTTCACAACGAGCTCGAAGAATTGACTGCAGCGAAATTCACAGTGGACTGTGCGACAGTTTTGAAACGCTTGCCAGTGCTCTCAAGGCTTCGATTCGGCGTGAAATTGATCGGATCGGCTACATGCCTCTGCATTCAACGGTTGCTAGACCAAATTTAACTTCTGGTTTTGCTGGTTCTCAGCCGCCACCTCGTCGCAGGCCAGCATCATCCCTGCCTCCCATACAATTGCCAAGTTTTAGTGGAGGATATGCGGATTGACGGACTTCTACTCGATGTTCACCACCATTATCGACAACCATCCAGACCTCTCCAATATTGAGAAGTACCAGCATTTGCGATCTTGCTTGCGAGATTCGGCGTTGGAGACAGTGCGCGCCCTGGAAATTTCTGACAGCAATTATAATTTAGCCTTGGATTTGTTGGAAAAAGGTTCAATAATCGCCGGCTAGTTTTTCAGGCGCACATTACTGAGATCCTAGGGCTACAGGCTGTGGAGAATGGGTCGGTGTCTATGCTTCGGGAGATATTGGACAAATTTAACGCTCATATTCGGGCGCTCCAGGCGTTGGGCACTACTGAGCAGATCGCAGGATGCATTATTGTGCAGGTGCTGCTGCGTAAACTTGATCCAGCGACTCAAGCCAAGTGGGAGGAACGTTTAGAGGATGCAGCTTTCGTCAACCTGATTCCGTCGTGGGAGTCTATGGCCTCATTTTTGGAGCAACGATGCAGGATGTTGGAAACCGTGGATTTCGCTATGGCAACCTATACGCCGAGCAGTCAGGTGGGCAGGAGTAGAAAACCTAACAATTTTAAATCCACACTTGTTGCATTTAATCAAACGATATCAGGTTGCGTGCTGTGCAATGACAGCGCTCACGAAATAAATCATTGTCCTCAGTTCATAGCACTGTCCCCCTCAAATCGCCATAAAGAAGCCAAGAGGTTTTCTTTGTGTGTAAATTGTCTCAAGGCAGGCCATCGATTGAGTCAATGCAGCTCTAGCAAATGCCGTACCTGTGGGCGCAGGCACCGCACTCTCCTGCACTTCGGAGGCCCTGAAACTACTGCAGCTCAAGGTGGATCTGTGCCAATTGGCGTTTTTCTCCGTCTACGTCGTCGCATCCCATCACCGAGTCCTCTGCTGCAGCTTCTACATCTTCTGCACATATTACCCAGGATCTCAGTAATGATGTCGTTCTGCTAGCCACGGCAACCGTCTTGGTCAGAAATCGTTCCGGAGTTTTCGTTCCCTGCCGAGCGTTGCTTGACTCCGGCTCGCAGCTCCACGTGATAACTTCTCGGTTTGCAAATCAGCTTCAGCTTCGTAAAATAAAAATCATCGACATCGGTATCAGGAATAGGTGACTCTACCTTTGTCACGGATGGAGTTTCAGTCAACGTTAGCCTGCACTCTCGGTCATCGGAATACTCAACTCTCATCACTGCTGTCGTAGCCTCTAGCATAACCGATCGGCAGCCAAGCTTCGGAGTAGACACTCGCAACTGGAATATTCCATCAAACCTTCCACTAGCTGATCCAGAGTTTTATAGACCTCAGCGTGTCGATCTTCTAATTGGCGCCAGACTGTTTTACGAGATTCTCTGTATTGGTCAGGTAAAGTTATTGCCAGGATTGCCCTTAATTCAGAAGACTCGCTTGGGATGGGTCGTATCTTCCCGTGGAAAGGAGGAGTCCTCTTTAATGGTTTCGCGCGCTCCGGTCGTAGTTACTGAGGATAACCTGGACGAGAGACTTGAGGTACTGTTGAGACGTTTTTGGGAGGTGGAAAATTGCACCGAAGCCATAGTAAAGTCTTCCAAAGAAGAGCTAGATTGTGAAGCTCACTTTGTTCAGCATTTCCGCCGATTGCAAACCGGCGATTATTGTGTTAGGCTGCCAGCAAAATACAATCTGGATCTCTTGGGAGAATCTTACCATCAAGCGCTGCGCAGGTTCTTATCTCTTGAACGGAAGTTGGATCGTCATCCTGATGTAAAAGTCTCTGTATGCTGCCTTCATAAATGAGTACCTTGACCTAGGCCACATGTCTCTCGTTCCGCCTGAGTCAATCAACGCCTGTCGATATTTTTTGCCTCATCATTGCGTAACGAAAGAGGATAGTTCTACAACCAAGCTTCGCGTCGTTTTCGATGGATCCGCATCAACTTCATCTGGCTATTCTTTAAACGACGTTTTAATGTCCGGGCCCGTAATCCAACCCACTCTGTTTCACATACTTGCTAGATTTCGATCATATGCAGTTGCGATTACAGGGGATATTTGCAAGATGTTCCGATGTGTTAGAGTTTCACCCGAGGATAGTAGTTTGCAGTGTATTCTGTGGAGGAATTCCATGGAAGAGGATTTGCGTGTTTTAAGCTGAATACCGTTACGTATGGGACGAAGCCTGCCTCTTTTTAGCTGTACGGACAATGCATCAGCTGGCATCGGATGAGCAGATAGCGTTTCCCACTGGGGCTGAGATCCTTCGCCGTGACTTCTACGTCGATGACCTCATATCTGGAGCCAGCTCTGAGGAAGAGGCTGTCCGCATTCGTGAGCAAACTACCGGAATTTTGTCTAAGGGCCAGTTCCGACTGAGGAAATGGTGTTCAAACGTCCCTGCTGTGCTTGATGGAGTTCCGGAGGAGGACAAGGAAACTTATTTGAAGTTTGACGATGGCAGTGATTTTACCAAAACACTAGGACTTGCTTGGGATCCAGTGTCTGATAAACTTTTATTCTTTTTTTTCGGCCCTACATTCGTCTTCGCATCCCTGCAGGCGTTCCGTCTTGTCAACAATAGCGCGGTTGTACGACCCCCTCGGACTAGCTGGACCTGTCATTACTAAGGCCAAAATCTTTCTCCAGCAGTTGTGCAAGGAGAAGTTGTCCTGGGATGAAAGCTTGCCATCCGCACTGAACACCGCTTGGCAGGAAATATGCAGAAGTTTTGGCCAGATTCGACGTTATGAATTTCCTCGCTTCGTACTCATTCCGAATTCAGAGCTCGAAATTCACGGATTTTGCGACGCCAGCATTGAGGCTTATGGTGCCTGCATTTCTGTTGTATCGAAGGGTCAGCGGTCCACCAGTCACCTGCTTTGTGCAAAATCTCGTGTTGCTCCATTGAAGACACTCACTGTACCAAAGCTGGAGCTTTGTGGAGCGGAGTTGCTAGCTAGGCTCATATCTGAGATAGCTGGAATGAATGTTTTCAAAGGAAAGTGTTACTGTTGGTGTGATTCGTCGGTTGCGCTTTCTTGGATTCGGGACGAGCCGTCCAGATTCAATGTATTTGTCGCAAATAGAGTGGCAACGATACAGGAACTGACTGCAAAAATGGAGTGGCACTATGTTCCCACAGCTTTGAACCCGGCCGACATTCTCTCTCGAGGGGCTCTACCAGTAGAGTTGAGCGAGTCACCCCTTTGGGCTCATGGGCCTCCATTCCTTTGTGGCTCCCATGATGACTGGGCACCCACGGTGTTGCCAGATAGGCCAACCATGGAGCTTCGTCGGAAGGTTTTGCTGGTAGAATCGCCCTACGTGGATATTGTAGCTGAGTCCAAGTATGCTAACTCTTTTGCTTCCTTGCAACGCGTTTTTGGATACCTTTATAAATTTTTCAACCGGATTCGGCACCCCGGACTCACTGTCCGTGATATTGAACATGGAGCTCAGTTGTTGGTGCGGCTAGTTCAGCGTACGGAGCTATGGGAAGACATGAAATCACTGCGGGCCAAGGGAGTGGTTTCCTCATCTAGTTCACTCATATCATTGAATCCATTCATTGATCACTTTGGACTTCTTAGAGTTGATGGCCGTCTGAAAAACTCTTCGTTGGATTTTAATGTCCGTCATCCCATCATCTTGCCCAGCAGCCATCCGCTAATTCTTTCAATAATTTCTCACTTTCACGAACGGAATCTGCACGCTGGACCTCGAGCTCTGCTTGGATTAATCCAATCTCAATATTGGCCTATTGGGGAGGCAGACGGTAGCCAAGGCAGTAAATAAGTGCGTAAGATGCTTTCGAATGAAGCCTAGAGTATTGGAGCACATCATGGCGGATCTCCCGAAGGAGCGGCTCGACGGTTCTCATGCCTTTGAGATAACAGGCGTAGATTTCTGTGGTCCGTTTTTCTACAAGTCGGAAGCACGCAACAAGGCTCCAATCAAATGCTATGTCTGCGTATTCATTTGCTTCGCAACTAAGGCGGTTCATTTGGAGCTGATCAAGGACCTATCTACGGTCTGTTTTCTGCACGGTTTAAAAGCGGTTCATATGCACCAGACGAAAGCCGCGACAAATCTGGTCAGATAATGCAACCAATTTTGTCGGCGCCAGGAACGAGCTTTTGGATCTAAAGCGCCTGTTTCTCAGTGACGAGCATCAGAAGGTGGTCGTCGAATTCTGTTTGATTGAGGCTATTGACTGGCACTTCATACCGCCTCGATCCCCGCACTTTGGAGGCCTGTGGGAAGCTGCAGTGAAGACGGCCAAATACCATTTCTATCGTGCTATAGGCGCCTCAGTGCTTGATTTGAAGAACTGCGTACGCTGTTATGCCACATCACGGCAGTTATTAATTCAAGACCCTTAGTATCCATTTCAGAAAATCCTGCCGATCTGGACGTTTTAACTCCGGCTCACTTTCTAAATGGTGGACCTCCTGCGTCGTTCGCTGAGCCTGATGTAACTCAGCTAAACTTCAATCGTCTGAACGGCTGGCAGCGCGTTTCATATTTGCAGCAGGTTTTCTGGTCTCGATGGAAGGAAGAGTACATCACGTCATTGCAACAGCGCTCAAAGTGGCGCACGTCGAAGCCTAACTTGGCAGTCTCAGATGTGGTCCTCGTCAAGGATGAAAATCTGCCTCCCATGAAGTGGCCCCTAGCTAGGGGTGGTAGAACTACTACCTGGAAGAGATGGTGTTGCCCGCGTCGCTGTTCTGAAGACGCCAACTGGAATCACCAAGCGAGCCGTCAACAAGCTGTGCCTGCTTCCCCTTAAGGATACTGTTGAAAGTCAGGTTTCCAACGGGGAGTATGTCGGGTCAGGGTAGCATAACGCCCGCCAGCGGCCGGTCTGTCATTTATGTCTGTTTGTGCACCTGCTGCGTCAAAGAGACTCTCTTACGCTCTTTCGTCTACCACTCATGTTCGGCTCAGAAACCGCGCCGAGCTACTCTATGATGCTCTCACGCTCTCCCTAAGGCCATATGCATAGGGCATAGGTTTCCTGCCCTTGGCTATGCATTTTTCTGTCTGGACCTGATCATCATCGCTTTCGGATTATTGTCCACTTAACTCACAAACGCGTACAGCCGCTACTTATTATAAATATAAATAAAATAAAATACATAAAATTGTAGTTCCAATTGAATTATATTGACTCTTTACTTAAAAGACAAATTACAACAGCTATTAAAAACGCTTAATAGCTTAACAAGGCGCTTTTCGCATATATTTTAGTCAATTTACCTAAAAGACTGCGTACATTTTGATATTGGATGGTAAAATGGTACCCTAGTTTTTTATATATTAGGGACAGGGATTTTTAGGACTCTGGGAGGATCTCTTGGCAGAAACTCATGCAAAATAGTATGCTTTGGCCATGCAGACAGTTCCAGGGCCTTGGATAGAAGAGAATCAGGAAGAAATATTTTAAATTAAGAAATATTGCGCTTATGTTTAAAATTAAATTTTTTTAGATGTAGTTTTACATCTTCCGTTGTAGTTTTAGGGATGCGGCGAGAGACAAAGATTGCAAATTGAACAATATATTCGTTGTTGTTTGGTTTAAATAAATATTGAAGTTCAGAGAGTGCGGTCGTCTAAGATTTTGGTACTTTATTTGTCTAATCTCTCGCTCTCTGCGCAGCTGCAGCTACATATGTACGTTTTTACATTTTCGTGTCTTCCATTCTCGCTCCCGCTTCTCTACACTGTCGTACCTTCATGAAAAAACTGCATCTGAAAAAAACATGTTTCAAAATTTAGTCAGCAAGAGTACTTGGTGCTACAATGTCTAGACGCTTCACAATAAATAATGAAAGTTGAAATTTGATTTCTGTGCATATTTGTTCGTTGACGGAGCATTAAATGCCAAAAGTTTAATGTACATTTTTACTAAACATAATTTGTTATTACGAAGATCGTTTTCAATTGGCCGGTTGGTCACATATCAGGGAAGCCCGGATGCCCGCCGAGCAGCACGTGCCTGCACCACTCTCAGACTGTTCAGTTGGTGCTTTGAAGTGGTGCCCCAAACTTCAAGGGCATAGGTCCAAGTTGGCGTTAAAATTGCTTTGAGCAAAAGAGCCTTCGTCGACAGCTGAAGAGTTCTGGACTTCAAGAGCAAATCAAGCTTCTGGAGCTTTCGAAGGCATTTCGATTTGTTTGCCGTTATGTGAGTGTTCCATATAAGCCGGCGGTCCAAGTATACACCCAGGTAGCAGGTCAGATCAAAGGTCAGATCAAAGCCGATCAAACGCCTTAGGGAAGAAGGGCACGCATTCCGACTTGCTGCAGTTAATGCCTTTGTTTAATTGCATATTCCATCGCTCCATCGCACACAACCAGTCTTGAACTGCAGCCGAAGCTGTTTGCTGACACGAGTGGGACGCAAGCAAGGCCGTGTCGTCGGCGTAAGTAGCCAGTAGCAGGATTGCAGGCGACATTCCTTTGGGATTTATGACGGGGAACGGAGCTTACATGTCACTGGACCAAGTACACTTCCTTAGGGCACTCCTGCGTGAATCTGTGCCAAGCTGGAGCGTGAGTCTCTTACTGCTACATCGAAAGTCCGATCAGCAATGTAAGAGCTCAGGATGCCGAAGTAGGGTGATGGGAGAATGAAACTTTTTCCTAAAAATAATCTTGTAAGAACTTTAAAAAAATATGCTTAAGATTTCTATTGAATAACTAACTAACTAATAGATACAATTTATGAAATTTTCAGTATAATGACCTCGTTTTTGCTTGGTTTTCATCGTTGACTTTTCTTTACAAAAATATATCCTTGAATTTTCACGAGATTTCACTGAGTATTCCTTTACCTACATATGTGTGGAAGCGCATTTTGCGGTTCGGACCCGTTTGTCTTCTAGATCGATTTAAGTGATGTTACCTCGCATGCCGCACCTCTCATTCTGTTTTTATTGAGAATGTATAACAAGGAATATATCTAAAAAACAGAATCATACATTGCATACTCTTTATTCATCCTGAAAGATACAGTATGAGAATAAAAGTTGAGGCATTTTTTCACACTGAAAAAACTTCAAACTTGCTCATAGCTCCCAAACTAAAAACCAAACCTACAATTTTGGATTTTTGAAAGGTCTGCAAAATTTTCTATCCGATGTGTGTTCGTGTTCATTTTATACAAGGCGCACATACAATTATTTGATCTTTGCCACGTCTTTTCGTCTGATTACATTTCGGTCTTACATTTTCCGTTGTTTCGTCGAAATGCACACCGTTTAGCATGGACAACGATCCGAATACAGGCGCCTGCGAAATATTGCGATGGTTGAGTCTTTACAAGCGTAAAGTTTGGCGACCCAGACGTGATCTAAATAGAATTGTTTATGTATTTATATATTACCTAGAGTATTTTATGATAAATACAGGGAATGAAGGAAGAAGGGTTTACAAATTGATAGGTTTAGGTGGTGGTAAATATTACGAACAATGATATCAAAGGACATTTCGTGGGATATGGCATTATACAATGAGTTGTAATTACTACATATAACATAGAAAGGTTCGTGCTGGACGTAGTTCGATCTACAGAAAGGCAATCGGATAGGTCGGAAAGTCCGGGTTGGTCTAAATGGAACCGCAAAGCATATCTGTCCCAACAGAGTTTGGGAGTCAACAAGCCGGAGAATGAGCTTGTGCATTAGCATTACCCCATCGCGATGGTGTAAGGAGGGTAGGTCTAGTAATCTTAGCCTATCCTCCATACCGAGGAAACCGTCTACCAGAGTCCCTGTTTAGATTCCTAAGGGCAAAGGTTAGAAATGGTTTTTTCACCGATTCAATTAGGATTTGTTGTTTACGTTGAGGGCTCCAAACACAGGAACAGGATTCCAATATCGGACGTACCAACGATACGTACAGTACTTTTAGTAATATACGGGTCGTCAAACTCTTTTAACCAATGATTAATGAAGCTTAAAACTCCCTTAGCTTAGTTGACTATTACAGCAATATGGCTGTTAAAGCATAGCTTGTTATCGAAGAGGATTCCAAAGTCATTCGATGAGGAAATTCGGTCCAGAACATGATGTCCTATAGAATAGGACAACATATGTGGTGGAGCACGGCGGTGAAAACGTCATGAGATTACACTTGAATAGTTCAAAAAGCAGGTTAGACAAACACCACATATTTAATTCGTCAAGGTCGAGTTGAAGGCGACTGCGCGAGTACCAATCGGAAAAGGAAAAACAAATTAAACAGTAGCGGACCCAAATGACCACCTGAGGTTACATTCACGACATGTGACAAAACATTAGAGAACACAACACGCTGACACGCTGACGCTAACAATACGACGCTAACCAGTTTACAAGATGTGTAGGAAAATCTAATAAAGATGATTAACCGAATCAATAGCATTGCTGAAGTCTGTGAAAATTACATCCGTTTGTAAGCCACAGAGGCTTTCATCTCTGTTGATTAAAGACGAGAACTCTAGGAGGTTAGTCGATGTTGATCGATGTCTAACAAAACCATGTTTCTACGGGGATATTAGACTACAACATGCGTGTTGCAGTTGCCGAGTAATAAGGTACTCTAGCAGCTAAGAAATAGTAGATAGTTTTGCAAAACCGCGGTAGTTTCCGACGTTGAATCTAGACCCTTTTTTGTGAAGGGGAAAAAGGTAGGATTCGTTCCAAATCACAGGGAGACAAGAAGGAAGATCAAGGGTTGGCATAGAGCTGCTCGGCACCTTATCAGGACCCGTGGATAAACAGATGTCAATCGTGGATGAGTCGTAGGTATGCTATGAGTACGTCGCCCCCGCCCCCCCCCACCACCCAAAAGACGACAATCCACAACTTTAAGGAAACGTCAAGAAAAACCTTAACACGGGGCTACGTGGATTAAAGACCCACGGCCACCGAGAAAGAATAGTAGAGCTAACCACAGAACACAAGTCCGGTACAAAACCAAATTCGCGCACCCACCCGAATCCAGTCGCGAGTGCCACCGGGAAAGTAAACGCAGTGACCAAGTGCTAAAACAGTGAAAAGTGCCCAAAACAACACCGAGGAAAACTCAGAAAAAGCCTACGAAGACGACGCGAGCATTGATTTCCACACCAGCGAGCAAATCGCCAATCCAGGCGTCAGTATCGGCTGGATCTACAAGCGCCGCCGAGACGAGCTGGAGGCCTTCGCCAAGGAATTCGAATTTGACACCGAAGGAACTGTTGAAGAGTTGCGCAAGAACTTTGCCATACTAGTCGCCGGACCACTCCCGCCGGGTGCCTGGACTCCCTTGGCAGAACTCGAGAGACAATACACAAGACCAGCAGGGCGCTCCAAGTCCCCGCTGCCCACTACCCAGGACCATCAGGCACCGGAAAATGGGACCCCAAAGCCAGCTTGCATGTCCCCGCAGCCCCAGAGCCCACGCCCCGACCACCAATGGTCACAGCCGCCGATCTTCCAAGGCCGCCCACTACGGAAACCTCCCGCTCGCCCACACAGAGAGTTGTGCCAGCGATAGACGCACCCATAAGCGGGCCCGACTATAACCACGTCGCACGCACGGCAGAACGCATCCGCGGATGGGGCATCCAGTTCAACGGAGAAGATGACCCACTATCGTTTCTGAACTACTCGAGGAACGCGCACGCGCCTATGGAGTGGACACCAACCAACTGCCTCGGATCATGGCCGAACTACTCACCGACCGAGCCAGTCGCTGGCACCGTACCAGCCAACTACAGGGTAGTTCCTGGATACACTTCCGCCAGGAGTTTCTGACGTATTTTCTGCCGCCAAGGTATTTCGAACAATTGGACGACCAGATCCGAGGCCGCAAGCAAGCAGTGGGAGAACCATTCAAAGACTATCTCATCGAGATACGGCTACTCATGCACCATGCCGAGTACGACCTAGACACGGAGCTTTTCCGGATCTACGACAACGCCCCGCCAGGACTCCAGCTATACGTGCGACGAGACGAATTGAAAAACTTGTCACAGCTAACCCGATTAGCGGCAGAGTACGAGCTTATTCACGAGAGGAAACGCGCAACGGCCCCCGAACCCATGCGAAGCCCACCAAGAGACACCAGGCCGGCAAGGCATCCAGACCGCAGAGAAAGTGACGCCTACCGGACGCCCTTTTGCAGACCCCATTGGGATTCAGCAGACACACCTCGCAGACAGTCATCGAATCAAAATAGTACAACGAACCAAGACGTTGGCCATCGAATGATTACCACTCCCATTGCCAACCCACGCGCAGCCTGTCGCCGATGTGGTCAAGCTGGACACGCCGCCTACGACTGCACCAACGCTTCGATCCTATTCTGCTGGGAACAATGAAAGCGCGGCAATCGAACCGTCGACTGCTGCCGCCGAGCCACGTCGGGGAAACGACACGCGTCCTCGACTGACACGGATCAGCCGAAAACGACGCCTCCCCAGACCCGCAACTAAGCAACCCACTACACGTGAACGACGGCCGAGTAGTGGCGATAGTGACAATAGGGAGGACAAACAACGGAAGCCACCATCAACACCGGGGCGTCCCGAAGTTTCGTCAGCGACAACCTGGCCCGACAACTAAACAACAACTCCAACCTGCAAGATGCATGCCACCGCATACGCCTGGCTGACGGCTCAGTCAGAGAGATCACACAAGTTCTACTGGCGCACATCAAGCTGGATCAACGAGAGGTTCAAATCCCACTCCTGGTCCTACCACCAAACATGCTGGAGCAAGTTATAGTCGGCATGGACTTCCTATGTGCTATCGAAACGACGATCCAATGCGGCACCACGCTGCTAAAGCTACAAGATCGCCACCTCACGCCAACGCCACCGTCAGTTCAAACCAATCACGTACAAATCCACAACCTCAGCAACAAGAAATCTAGGTCAACCACCGCGAATACACGTCCCCGACCTACCACAAAGAAGACGGCACCCAATACAGCAACGAAGAATACGACCCCGAAACCAACCACAGCGAACACACGCCCCCCGACCTACCACAAAGAAGACGGCACCCAATAATGCAACGAAGAATACGACACCGAAACCAACCACAGCGAAAGCAAACAACCGGCCCACAACGGAAAACACGAATCCGAAGCAAGCACCGGTAAACTGCAACCAAGCAAACGGGAAATCGAATCCCACGGCCACTATGGAGCACCCGCGTCCTAAGCTAACCACAGGGATCACACATCCCAAACACACCACGAGGATCTCACACATGAGACAAGAATCAACACACTTGAACCAGGCGCTCGACACAGGAAGCCCAGGATCAAAACAAACTACGGGGCACACGCACCCCGAACCCACCACAAGGATCTCACCCACGAGACAAACCCCAACGAACTGGAACCCGCTCGACACAGGAAGCCCAGGTCCAAGTTCAGCCACAGCGCACCCAGGCACCATTCCCTCAACGGAGAAGGTGAACCCACGGACACCCTCAGAGACGACCACCAGCCCCGAACAACGACAACGACAACGGCAGCAACAGTGAAACAACCAAACCACGAGGGAAACAGCCACGCAAATCCCTTTGCTGGTCGGGTCCAACCATCGAACTAATATCCACGGAACCGGAATCTAGCCCGATGACCCCCCGAAACACCGACCGCAGCCCTGTCGTACCCACGGCCGACCCCACCCCGATCTTCGGCAACCCACTGGAGTACCCTCCGCGTACTGACGTGCCCACTAGCACCATGCACCACGCCATGCCTAACACCACGTCCGAAATCTTCGTCGCCCAACCAAGTCGTACATCGATCTGGAGACATTACAACCCATGTATACCGCCAGACCCACGATGCTACGCCACCTACGGCCAACGCTAACCCGATCGTCGCCCACATAAGCGACTACCCACGTAGGATCGAACACCCCAGCGCGTTCGACACAAACCATCCTCCCAGAAGACCCAAGCCAGCTAAAGGACCGACACCCCCGATCTCACCGAACCCGATCCAGAACTGATCTCCGATCCCTGGCCGCCGGACATAGCGCCACAGATCCAAGAATTTCTGGACACAGAACTCCCAAAGTTCAATAATCTCCACGGGACCACGCAGCCATGATGCGGATTATCGACGAGCAAGTCGACCAACTGATCCAGGAAGGTCTCATCGAACCCTCACGAAGCCCACACAGCGCCTCCATCGTGCTCGTGCGTAAAAAGAACGGCAAATGGCGCATGTGCGTGGACTACCGACAACTCAACACTCACTCTATTCCTGACATCTTGGAGCGCCTACAGAACGCACGCTTCATAACCACCCTCGATCTGAAGAACGGATACTGGCAAATACCCATGGCCAACGGAAGTCGAGAAGCCACCGCCTTCACGGTCCCCCGCAGAGGTCTCTATCAATGGAAAGTGATTACATTCTGCACCAGCAACATTCCAACGGGCCCTTGATACTGTGATCGGTGCCGACATGAAACCCTACGCATTCGCATATTTAGACGACATTGTTATCGTCGGACGAGACTTCGAGGACCACCTACACAACCTGGCAATAGTCCTCTCGCCTTCGAAAAGCGAACCTGCGGATAAACGCGGAAAAGTGCACCTTTTCCAAAGCCGGATCAAATATCTTGGTCACGTCATCAGCGAAGAAGGTATCCACACAGACCCCGACAAGATTGCTGCCGTTAAAGAACTCAAGCCACCCACGAACCTAAAAGAACTACGTCAGTGCATCGGAATGGCATCATGGTACCGAAGATTCGTGCCAAATTTTGCTACAGTCGTCCAACCAATGTCTCAGCTACTCAAGAAAGGACAAACATGGGCCTGGACCGCAGATCAACAAGCGGCCTTCGACCAACTAAAGGAACTACTCACGACCGCTCCCGTACTTGCTTTTTATCCTGATTTCAACGTCAAGTTTTCAATACAAACCGATGCGAGCAACCTCGTCATAGGCGCCGTACTCACGCAAGAGATCGAAGGAAAGGAACGCGTCATCGCCTATGTCAGCCGACGCTTGAACCAGGCCGAAGGAAACTACTCCGCCACCGACAAGGAATGCCTCGCCATCATTTGGGCAATCTAAAAACTACACTGCTACCTAGAGGGATACCGGTTCGACGTTATAACCGACCATCTCGCACTGAAATGGCTGAATATTCTGGAAAGCCCCTACGGAAGAATAGCGAGATGGGCGTCCGAATTCCAACAGTATCAGTACGACGTCCACTATAGAGCAGGGAAACAAAACGTAGTTGCCGATGCCGTGTCACGACAACCCTTGGAGACGCTAGCAAGAATCAAAGAGGACGCAACATCTTGCCACTGGCTCACACGACGGATTCAACAAACCAAAGAAGAACCCGATAAATACCCCGACTACGTTTTCGAGAATGGAGAACTCTACAGGCATCTGGGCCACGGAGCCGACGATCACGACTACGTGTCATGGAAACTCTGCGTCCCAAAGGACCGACGCCAAAGAGTCCGCAAGGAATGCCATGACCAGCCCACGGCAGGTCACCTCGGCGTTCGGAAAACCATCACACGGATTGCACAGCGATATTATTGGCCCGGCCTATACCGCGATGTGAGGAAGTACGTACGCATCTGCTTGAGCTGTCAAAAGTTCAAAGCACTGCAGCGCAAGCCCGTGGGTAAGATGCTCACCTGCAGGGCAGAGGAACCTTTCGCCACACTATGCGCCGACTTCGTGGGACCACTTCCTCGATCAAAACGAGGGAACACCATGCTGCTGGTATTCTTCGACACCTTCTCAAAATGGGTCGAACTAGTGACCGCCACTCTAGAGCTAGCTTTTCGGGAACGCATTCTGTCACTTTGGCGTACCAAAACGATTCGTCTGTGACAATGGAACGCAGTTCACCAGCCGCTCATTCCGCACGTTTATGCAAACAGCCGGCGTGGATCTGCAACACACCGCACCGTATTGCCCCAGGAAAACCCTACGGAAAGGGCCAATCGGACAGTGAAGACCATGATTGCACAATTCGTGGAGGACCATCAAAACACATGGGACGAACTCATACCCGAAATATCACTAGCAATTAACTCCAGTGTCTCGGAAACAACTGGATTCAGCCCCGCCTTCTTGCTACACGGGAGAGAACCTCGCTTACCTGGAGCATTGTACGACGAAGTTACACCAGGGACAGGAAGCCCTCCGGACACAGCCCACACTAAGGCGACCCGACTCAAAGAAGTATTCGCGATAGTGCGGAACAACATTCAGCGGGCGACTCAAGAACAATTCCGCCACTACAATCTCCGCCGACGACAATGGCGCCCCACTGTGGGCCAACTAGTACTGATCAGACAACACCACCTCTCCAACGCAGCCGACGGTTTCGCTGCGAAATTGGCCCCAAAATATAATGGACCATACAAAGTCAAAGGTGTTGCGTCAACAAATATCGTCAAGTTGCAACACCCCGGAAATCGGAAACTGAAAGTCGCAAATATCAACGACCTGAAAGAGTACAACGACACGTTGGACAGCGACCCTGCTGAGGAAGCAAAACGACACCAGCGATCACAACGACCCCCTGACGACGGAAAACCACCAATAGAAACGCCAAAACACGTCGGAAGGATCCCGCGGGCCTTACGCCCGCAACGCAACGATAACGACAGTGGCCACTTGTAGCTCCATCCGGAAGAAAGGGTGTAACGAACCCTGGGACCAGGGCCCGTTACATTCATATACATATTCATATTCATAGCACTAAGTTACTTTGTCATATATATAATCTATACACCAACAACACAAACACCATACACCTGACTCTGTAAATTTCCAAGTCACACGCGCCGATCGATTTCTGCGAAATCAACACACGCGCCCCTGTTTCCGCCGAATTTCAAAACTACACTCAAGTCATTTCCCAGTGCAACCGAGTCAATGACCAAAGTGCCAAAACTACACTCAGCTCATTTCTCGGTGCAACCGAGGCAATGACCGTGTCAGTGGCACAAGTGGAGAACTCGACACCACTTCCGTAACCACAAACTTGCGGACTCAGCCATCGAGATCGGCCTTAAATAACCCGAGCCCTCGATCAATCCGGGCAGTCCATCGCCTATTCTACACAGTAACGGCAGTCTATCAGCCAACAGTAACGGCAGTCCATCAGCCGAGCACCAAACGGCAGTACATCCGCCGCGGCTACCAACGCCACGCCTCAGCAAGACAACAATACAAGAAACCACTACACGACACCAGAACCACGAGAAACAATACAGAACACAAATAAAACCATTTAATAACATCAAAACAAACTCTACGAAGTGTCATCATTTCTCAGGTGACCCAGAAACATATTACCGCACACACCAAAACTCAGGTGTCAGCGTTTTCCCTTTCATCGCCAAGTGCGATTACCAAACTACCGGTAATCAGACTTTACGCTCGCTCCACTTTCGGTCTCACGGCCAAGCCTTAGGGCAGGGCTAGTTCCAGCGAACTACAAATTCCTTGTAGGGAAAATCCTGGACAGACTGAGCCTACCTCAGCCTGAGATAGGTTTCTTGCAAAAAGAACCAATCAATTTGCGAGAGATGTAAATTTATATCGGTGAGATTCGTTTTGCGGAAACACTTGATTCCTTTTGTTGAGGGTAAAATGGTATTAGTACACGAAAACACGACAACTATAGATAAAGTTGGATGGTGCGGATCTTCAGGAAAAGATAAAAGATTACCTCTGACAACAGTTTCTCGGCAAGCATCACGGACAAAAGTGAGATCTAAAAGTCTACCCCTATTGTTTTTAACGGAATTCATTTGGGCAAGGGAAATTTCTGTTATCTAATCAACAAAATCATGTTGACTACCAGTTTGATTGATTCATCCTGTTGCCAAGAAAGAAATGGAATGTTGGAGTCGCCCATGACATTGATCTGATCAGCACAACCTGAAGCAGAAACCACAGCATGAATGGCAGAAAGGTGGTTAAAATAAATAAACAATGGCATCAGATCTAGGAGGAATAATGAACAGGAAAAAAAGATAAAAGCCGCTCCAATACGTACTTTTACTGGAATTAATTCGATACCGTGGATGTTGTTAAATGGAAAAATCTCAGACGCAAAGTCAATTTTTACCGCGATTAAAACGCCACCTGCAAATGATGGACGATCCGTTCTATAGGTGGTGAACTTGGAAGACGGTAGAGTTAAGCCAGGATTCAGTTATAACTATAGCGAAGAATTCGAAAGAGGCGCTTTTCGCATATATTTTAGTCAATTTACCTAAAAGACTGCGTACATTTTGATATTGGATGGTAAAATGGTACCCTAGTTTTTTATATATTAGGGACAGGGATTCTAGGACTCTGGGGAGGACCTCTTGGCAGAACTCATGCAAAATAGTATGCTTTGGCCATGCAGACAGTTCCAGGGCCTTGGATAGAAGAGAATCAGGAAGAAATATTTTAAATTAAGAAATATTGCGCTTATGTTTAAAATTAAATTTTTTAAATGTAGTTTTACATCTTCCGTTGTAGTTTTAGGGAAGCGGCGAGACAAAGATTGCAAATTGAACAATATATTCGTTGTTGTTTGGTTTAAATAAATATTGAAGTTCAGAGAGTGCGGCCGTCTAAGATTTTGGTACTTTATTTGTCTAATCTCTCGCTCTCTGCGCAGCTGCAGCTACATATGTACGTTTTTTACATTTTCGTGTCTTCCATTCTCGCTCCCGCTTCTCTACACTGTCGCACAGTGGGACAACCGGCCTTTTCGCATGCTCAATTAATAACTTTTCAACGAAATAAGATACCTTCATGAAAAAAAACTGCATCTGAAAAAAACATGTTCCAAAATTTAGTAAGCAAGAGTACTTGGTGCTACAATGTCTAGACGCTTCACAATTGTCGCTGGTCCCCTGGAGTTGCCTTTAAACGGCCCATTAATCCTTGGGAGGCAGGTTCATTGTAAGTCGGGCGTTGCGTGGCCGCACCGGGCGGGCGTTGTTTTATTCTAGAGATTAATTCATGTATAACCTTATTTTCTATATATAATGCTGCTTACCGCAGTATCTCCTCCTGCTTGACCACGAGACAATAGAGAAAGAGAATCTTAAAAATATGGCGGCAATTCTTTTGGCCGAAAAGTATGCCCGTTCAGTACGGGGCTAAAAATCCATAACAATTCAAATAATACTAGATACAAATTAACTATCGATTAACGTCCCGCGACATCCCCGACCCCGTGAAGAACCGCTTCACTCAAATCCAAACCGCCAGTTTGGAGACGGGACGGGTCATAATCCTGATAGGCCTCTGTCGTTAATGCGCACACTAGCTCGTCTGATGACTCCATCCACTCCTTTGTAGACCTCTTCCACGATGCCTTTACGCCACTCTCTTCGGGGTAAAGCTGGATCGCAGATGAACACCCTGTCACCCTGACGAATCGGCTCCGTCCTCCGGCACCACTTCTCTCGGCGCACTAGCGTAGGTAGGTATTCCAAGACCCATCTTTTCCAGAAACGATTCCTCATCAGTCGCGCTATACGCCATTGCTTGCGTGTAACGCACTCCTTGGGCTGCTCCACATCTTCGCCAGGCGTGTCCGGGGGCTTCCTGGTCTGCATCTACCGGCAAGTGGGTAAGCGGACGCGAATTCACGATGTTCTCCGCCTCAATCAGGAAACTCACCAGTACGTGATCCCTTGGCGCCACCTCCTTCAATGTGTGGCGCAGGACCCTCTTGACGCACTGCACCATTCGTTCCCAGGCTCCTCCTTCAGATGGATTCACTGGGCAATTGAATACCCACTCGATGCCTCTTCCTGATAGCACATCTTGAATCGTTTCAGTCTCGAACACGTCACCAAAGCGTCTGGCTTCCCTGTCAGCTCCAACGAAGTTCTTGCCGTTGTCGCTGCGCAGCTTATGTACTGGCCCTCGACGACAGACGAAATTACGGATCGCAATTATACAAGAATCCGTCTTCAGATCATGTGCCAATTCCAAATGAGTCGCCCTGGTCGTCAAGCATGTGAACAGGGCGACCCATCGCTTCTCCTTGTGTCGCGACACTGTCACCAACAGTGGTCCAAAATAGTCCAGTCCAGTATTTTTGAACGGCCAACCATTGGCCTCCAGGCGATCTTCCGGCAGGGGTCCCATTATGGGTCCCATTATTGGCGGCGCTGGAAGCGCACGTTGCAACTTGCACACGTTGCACGCTGAGATCACCCTCCGTAGCACACGTCTCAGCTTCGTAATCCAGAACCTTGTCCGGATCTCCGTAATCGTAGCATCCACGTTTTGATGCTTCATCTTGGTGTGGAAATGATGTACTATCATCTCCGAAAGACTGTGCCTGTGTGAGAGAATTATTGGCCTCCTCGCACTGTACGGCATGCACAATGCGGCATCAACTCCGCCATAAGCTCGCAGAACTCCATGGTCATCTATGTATGGTGCTAGTCCTCGAGTGTCGCTTCCACTGGCGACCACCTTGCCGTCTTCTATCGACCGCATCTCGTCTGGAAACGCTTCACGCTGTGACTGCCTGACCAGTAGGTTCTCCGCGGCTTCACACTCTGCTGCAGTGAGGCCGTACTCCTCGAGCTCGCTTCTTCGTCCACGGCACCAGCGCGTGAACCTTAAGACCCAGGCTGTAGTCCTGAGTAGCCGACTGTAGCTCGAGAATCCCTGCAAGGAAATACAAAAGTCGCTCGCACCAACTAGCGAAAACTCACTTGGCATTTCTTCTTCATCGCTACCATCCGGATCTCTCAATTCCAAATTCAGGCTGTGGCCAGCTGCCCGCATGCTGCCTCAAAAATGCTGGTCCGCCTAGCCAACGTGACTTCTGACTGAGGTCCACGTGGCATTGCGAACGCGTTGCATCATCCGCCGCATTGTCGGCTGTTGGCACCCATCTCCATTGAGATACCTTCGTCGACTCCAAGATTTCCGCTATTCTATTGCCGACAAACTGCTTGTACCGGCGGTGGGTGCTGCCAATCCATCTTAGCACCGTCTTGGAGTCCGTTCATAATACGATATCACTGATAGCTACACTGTGTTCCTTCTTGACAGTGTCCATCAGCCGAGCTCCAAGAACTGCTGCCTGCAGCTCCAGCCGTTGGATAGACATAGTTCTCATGGGCGCGCACTTCGTCTCGGCACATACGAAGCTCACCAGCACGTTGCCATCCTCATAAGTGATCCTCCAATAGGCCACCGCCGCGAATGCAGACTGACTCGCATCCACAAAGACGTGCAGCTCTATAGCCCGCACGAGTCCATGCCCGAAATAATGGCGAGGACTTCGGAACTGTTCCACGGTGTCCATCTCTTTGCGCCAATTTAAAAATGCTCTGTATATCTCATACGGAAGTGGTTCATCCCACTGGATCGTCTGCCTCCAAATCTCTCGTAGCAATAACTTGGCTGTTATCATGAGGCAACACAAGAATCCCAGGGGATCAAAGGTAGACATGACCAAGCTCAAATACTCCATCTTGGTAGGGGCTCGATCACCGTTCAATACGCTGCTTGGAACTCGATGAAACTTCACATTGAACCTGAAGTCGTCCGTGGCTGCCTGCCAACACATTCCCAGAATTTTCTGCTCAGCCTCACCCCATCTGACAGTCACGCCTCGTCCTGGCGGACCTGCGGACCTAGTGCAGCCTCCACAATGGGTGAGCTGGATGAAAAATTGGCAAAGCTCGAATCCACGTAATGACAATCTATGATGGCCTTGACTGCTCTTGGATCCGAATGCCGAAACTGTTCAGCATTTACAGTCTTCACGTAATGCGCAACGCTTGGCGAGCAGGCTGCTCCAAACGTCATTACAATCATCTCGTAGATGTCAGGATCCCTTTGGTCATCGCCATCTCTCCACAGAAAGCGTTGAGAGCATCTGTCTTCGGGTCGGATCAAAACTTGGTGGAACATCTCCGTTGATGTCACCACAGACTCCAACGGCGCCTTCTCTAAAATGAAAGAGCATAGCTGGCAAGGGTTTATAATGTTGCGGCCCCTTGGCCAGTGCTGAATTTAGCGATGTTCCTCCGACCTTAGCTGCAGCATCAAAACCAGTCGAATCTTTCCGGTTTGTTCGGGTTTTCAACTCCGAAGTGTGGCAGATACCATAGCCGCTCGCTCTGCACTGCGACCTCATGAGGCTTCAACCGCCGAGCGTATCCTTTAGACACGTAATCATTGATGATCCTGGTGTATTCCTGCGCAAACTGCCCGTTGCGCTTCATCTTCTTCTCGACATTGACCAACCGCTTGTACGCCATGTCATAACTTTGTGGCAGCACAATGTGGTCATCCTTCCATAGCAAACCTGTCTGGTAACGTTGCTCCACTCTCACTGTGGTATCTTCCAGTATCTTCTGTGCCCGCACGTCGTCGCTGCCGGCGACTGGCTGCGTTGGCTTCACACCAAAGTTCTCGACGTCGAAGTACTCCTCCACAATCCTCTGAAAATTGTCGTCCAATGACACGGAAAGGGAGGCAAGAGCTCGGCGAACGCGTAGTTGATTGTCCACTTGTCGGCCCGAAGACAACCCAGCCCAGCTCGGTTGCGGCCGCATACGGTCCCTGTCTGGCAAACCGTCTCGTCTGAAGTGGAAATCCTAGGTGTCTGTGATCCAGTCCAATTAGCAATTTCGGCACCACATTGGTGTAGGGCCTCATTGGCAGGCGGGCATCCTTATGCACGCCTTGGACGTCTCGTCGGTTTAGAGTCTGCATCGGCAGGCTCAGGTTCGAAACGGAATACACGTTTCGCAACGCATGGCGAACTGGCTTGCCTGCTCTGCTGATTTGCAGACTTACCACGTTGGTAGGCTCCCTGGTGGATCTACCTCCAAGCCACTGGGTATTAAGATGTCGTCGCTCGCCCTGCACGCCCAGATCCTTCCTAAGGTCGTCGTCGATCATCGTAACAGATGAACCTTCGTCCAGGAGTGCGTATGTATGTACCCGACGATCTGCTCCGTACAGCGTTACTGGCAATATACGAAACAGCAGGCGACCACGTTCTGCATCGACACAACTTAAAATCCTCTGTATGGGCGCTTCCGCTGCCTGCGGCGTTCCTCTGCTCTGGACTGGTACATCCGCTGCCTGCGGAGCACCTCTGTCCCGGCTACGTCTAGAAAGTGCTGACTGTTGGTCTCGCTGCTTGTAGCTTCTGTCACTGGCTCGTTGCAGCGATCTTCTGCGCTGGTCGTCCGCACCATGTAGCAAACGATGATGTCCTTTCCGGCATCCGTTGAATCCGCACTCACCATGCGTGTTGCAGGATCTAGTCATGTGACCACTTCGTAGGCATGAAGAGCATAGTCGATGCCTCCTCACATGCCTCCACTATCAGGTGGCGAAGCTCCGTTGAACTCATAACAGCCCTTAACTGCATGTTGTCCTCCACAGATTGGACAACGTCTAAGACGAGAGTCTTGTTGCTCGTCCCCGTCTTGGCCGATGCTTTGCATGCAGTAGCCGACGCCTTGGTTCCTTCCCTTCGACGTCCATTATAGTACACACGACGTTGGCATATTCCGTCAACCACGAGCTGAAGTGTACGATGGTTGGAAAGGTATGATCGACGAAGCATGCCTTGCCCACTCCACTCGTTTGCTTGTGGGGAGCTTGGGCACAAGGTCTTCCGTGAGTGTTGGGTTTGCCAAGCGCTGATCTGCCTTCGCCGATTGCAGGAATGCTGTGAGATTGCTCACACGGAGCTGTGAGATTGCTGTCTGCGCGATGCTGGTTGCGCAAAATGGCGTCGAATAGCTGTTGCTCATAAGCAACGCTGGTCCGTTACATGATGCTGCCTGCATACATGCCGTCCCGGTCACACCGACCCCGTTATGTGGGGTCCGATCGCCACCAATGGAAAATGGCGGATCGCTCCAACATGGCGTCAATACCGACACTTCACTATTCTCCCCGACAGCGCTCGGTATTACGGTATCGGGTGCCGTAGTCACATGGATCCGTGCTCTTACCGCTTCCAGCTCCTTCTCCAGCGCTGCAATTCTCTCCCAGAGATTCAGCATTAGAGTTTGCTGGTCCTGACCTGGTACGGAAACTTCAGCTGTGGTCGTAGTGCTTCCAGGTTGGGAGGCTACTACAGGTGCAGCAGTGGTCTAGCTTAGAATCAGCGGCGCTGATGCAACTGTTGTTTTCGGCTTCGGCGGACTGTTTCCTGCACCACTACTTCCAGGTTGGGAAGATGCACTCATTGTGGGGGTCGATTGTCCTTCATTTAACCTGCTACTTCGCCTGGGAGAATGTTGCATCTTTATTCTGCCCAGAACTCCACTATAATCGACGCTGTCTGCGTCTACTCTGGTCGCTGTCTGCGGCCTGTCTAACCCACGCTGTCCGCGTGTCGGCAACTTTATAATTGAGGTGGCTGTCCGCCCGTACTCAACGCAAGTTGCTGCTGCACTCGACTTATCCAAGCGGTGCGAATAAAAGATAATGTCGCTGGTCCCCTGGAGTTGCCTTTAAACGGCCCATTAATCCTCGGGAGGCAGGTTCATTGTAAGTCGGGCGTTGCGTAGCCGCACCGGGCGGGCGTTGTTTTATTCTAGAGATTAATTCATGTATTACCTTATTTTCCTTATATAATGCTGCTTACCGCAGTATCTCCTCCTGCTTGACCACGCGACAATAGAGAAAGAGAAAGCTTAAAAATATGGCGGCAATTCTTTTGCCGAAAAGTATGCCCGTTCAGTACGGGGCTAAAAATCCATAACGAGAAAAGAACGTACGGAGTCGCTTCGAACGCGACTCTACTTTTTATACCCGTACTCACTCGGTACACATGTGATTTATGTGGAATTTTAAAATGTTTTATCAGTTTTTACATTTTACATTTTTTGCTACATCTGTCATCGACATCTACATCTACATCATCTACATCAGTTCTCACAACAACACACGTACACCGCACGAGGCAGCATGTTTAAGCGTGAGTGTGCGTGTGAGAAAGCTGCAGCAACAATCAACCCCAATAATTGACTTACTCTGCAAGAGGAATGGGGGATTGCTGCTGAAAATTCATTTGATCATTGTGGCTACAATAATGATCCGATCTGAACCAAATTCGGGAATATGGTATATATGGTCATTTCCTACGATACTGCATTTTTAGTTTTTTTCTATCTTCAAAATTGTGGATTTGGTCGGCGTCGTCCAGGCATAGGAGCCAGCCAGTGGCGTCGGCGTTATGACGTTCTGGGGCCCTACACCCGACGGCACGATTCCATGCGCTGTCTGCGCGATGCTGGTTGCGCAAAATGGCGTCGAATAGCTGTTGCTCATAAGCAACGCTGGTCCGTTACATGATGCTGCCTGCATACATGCCGTCCCGGTCACACCGACCCCGTTATGTGGGGTCCGATCGCCACCATGGAAAATGGCGGATCGCTCCAACATGGCGTCAATACCGACACTTCACTATTCTCCCCGACAGCGCTCGGTATTACGGTATCGGGTGCCGTAGTCACATGGATCCGTGCTCTTACCGCTTCCAGCTCCTTCTCCAGCGCTGCAATTCTCTCCCAGAGATTCAGCATTAGAGTTTGCTGGTCCTGACCTGGTACGGAAACTTCAGCTGTGGTCGTAGTGCTTCCAGGTTGGGAGGCTACTACAGGTGCAGCAGTGGTCTAGCTAGGAATCAGCGGCGCTGATGCAACTGTTGTTTTCGGCTTCGGCGGACTGTTTCCTGCACCACTACTTCCAGGTTGGGAAGATGCACTCATTGTGGGGGTCGATTGTCCTTCATTTAACCTGCTACTTCGCCTGGGAGAATGTTGCATCTTTATTCTGCCCAGAACTCCACTATAATCGACGCTGTCTGCGTCTACTCTTGGTCGCTGTCTGCGGCCTGTCTAACCCACGCTGTCCGCGTGTCGGCAACTTTATAATTGAGGTGGCTGTCCGCCCGTACTCAACGCAAGTTGCTGCTGCACTCGACTTATCCAAGCGGTGCGAATAAAAGATAATGTCGCTGGTCCCCTGGAGTTGCCTTTAAACGGCCCATTAATCCTCGGGAGGCAGGTTCATTGTAAGTCGGGCGTTGCGTAGCCGCACCGGGCGGGCGTTGTTTTATTCTAGAGATTAATTCATGTATTACCTTATTTTCCTTATATAATGCTGCTTACCGCAGTATCTCCTCCTGCTTGACCACGCGACAATAGAGAAAAAGAGAAGCTTAAAAATATGGCGGCAATTCTTTGGCCGAAAAGTATGCCCGTTCAGTACGGGGCTAAAAATCCATAACGAGAAAGAACGTACGGAGTCGCTTCGAACGCGACTCTACTTTTATACCCGTACTCAGTCGGTACACATGTGATTTATGTGGAATTTTAAAATGTTTTATCAGTTTTACATTTTACATTTTTTGCTACATCTGTCATCGACACCTACATCTACATCATCTACATCAGTTCTCACAACAACACACGTACACCGCACGAGGCAGCATGTTTAAGCGTGAGTGTGCGTGTGAGAAAGCTGCAGCAACAATCAACCCCAATAATTGACTTACTCTGCAAGAGGAATGGGGGGATGCTGCTGAAAATTCATTTGATCATTGTGGCTACAATAATGATCCGATCTGAACCAAATTCGGGAATATGGTATATATGGTCATTTCCTACGATACTGCATTTTTAGTTTTTTTTCTATCTTCAAAATTGTGGATTTTCGTCTATTGTGGGGGCGGAAGGGGTCGGGGCGAAATTTTGAAATACACTTGTTCAGGTTCGGTATCACAGGAGTCTGGGCAAAAAATTTGGTTGCTCTAGCTCTTATAGTCTCTGAGATCCAGGTGTTCATTTTACGAAAACCAAATCAACTCGATTTTGTGTGAGTGCGAAAGGGAGAGAGCGAAGTTTTTTCGTATATTTTCCTCTATTGTGGCTATATTAATGATCCGATCCGATTCAGATTTGGGCCCCTGATAGATATGGGCTGTCTCTATGATTCTGCATTTTTAGTTTTTGTTATTTTCAAAATTGTGGCCGCCACAGATGTGCGCTCTTTGTGGGGGCGGAAGTGGCGGGGCGATATTTTGAAATACTTTTCTAGGAGTGAGATACCACATCAGACTGGATAAAAAGTTTGGTTGCTCTAGCTCTAATAGCCTTCAAACAATGGGCGACAAACAAGACGGACGGACGGACAGGCGGACAGACGGACGGACAGACAGGGCTATATCGACTCGGCTATTGATGCTTTTTTTTTTTTTTTTTTTTATAACAAAAATTAATTATTATATTTGCGCCGGAATCGTTCAATGCCATTTGAACATAACCGGACGTTTAGAAGGTAGGGATAGAGATATAGTACAACGGGCCTTGACTATTTACAATTATTTACAAAACTTTCATGGTTATTGATGGCACGGTAAGTGAGATCACTTGGGTGAAATCTCTTGATTCTTCGGAGACGTTGCGGGTTGGCAAGCCTGCTAGTCAGTGAGTTTGGGTGCGCCATGAGCCTGTCGGAGTATCGGCTGCTTTGTTGATTAAGCTGGTCGCCTACCGGAACAAGGCGAAGATCGTTTTCAATTGGCCGGTTGGTCACATATCAGGGAAGCCCGGATGCCCGCCGAGCAGCACGTGCCTGCACCACTCTCAGACTGTTCAGTTGGTGCTTAGAAGTGGTGCCCCAAACTTCAAGGGCATAGGTCCAAGTTGGCGTTAAAATTGCTTTTGAGCAAAAGAGCCTTCGTCGACAGCTGAAGAGTTCTGGACTTCAAGAGCAAATCAAGCTTCTGGAGCTTTCGAAGGCATTTCGATTTGTTTGCCGTTATGTGAGTGTTCCATATAAGCCGGCGGTCCAAGTATACACCCAGGTAGCAGGTCAGATCAAAGGTCAGATCAAAGCCGATCAAACGCCTTAGGAGAAGGTCACGCATTCCGACTTGCTGCAGTTAATGCCTTTGTTTAATTGCATATTCCATCGCTCCATCGCACACAACCAGTCTTGAACTGCAGCCGAAGCTGTTTGCTGACACGAGTGGGACGCAAGCAAGGCCGTGTCGTCGGCGTAAGTAGCCAGTAGCAGGATTCCAGGCGACATTCCTTTGGGATTTATAACGGGGAACGGAGCTTACATGTCACTGACCAAGTACACTTCCTTAGGGCACTCCTGCGTGAATCTGTGCCAAGCTGGAGCGTGAGTCTCTTACTGCTACATCGAAAGTCCGATCAGCAATGTAAGAGCTCAGGATGCCGAAGTAGGGTGATGGGAGAAGGAAACTTTTCCTACAAATAATCACCTTGTAAGAACTTTAAAAAAATATGCTTAAGATTTCTATTGAATAACTAACTAACTAATAGATACAATTTATGAAATACCTAGTATATTGACCTCGTTTTTGCTTGGTTTTCATCGTTGACTTTTCTTTACAAAAATATATCCTTGAATTTTCCCGAGATTTCACTGAGTATTCCTCAGACAGCGCTCGGTATTACGGTATCGGGTGCCGTAGTCACATGGATCCGTGCTCTTACCGCTTCCAGCTCCTTCTCCAGCGCTGCAATTCTCTCCCAGAGATTCAGCATTAGAGTTTGCTGGTCCTGACCTGGTACGGAAACTTCAGCTGTGGTCGTAGTGCTTCCAGGTTGGGAGGCTACTACAGGTGCAGCAGTGGTCTAGCTAGGAATCAGCGGCGCTGATGCAACTGTTGTTTTCGGCTTCGGCGGACTGTTTCCTGCACCACTACTTCCAGGTTGGGAAGATGCACTCATTGTGGGGGTCGATTGTCCTTCATTTAACCTGCTACTTCGCCTGGGGAGAATGTTGCATCTTTATTCTGCCCAGAACTCCACTATAATCGACGCTGTCTGCGTCTACTCTTGGTCGCTGTCTGCGGCCTGTCTAACCCACGCTGTCCGCGTGTCGGCAACTTTATAATTGAGGTGGCTGTCCGCCCGTACTCAACGCAAGTTGCTGCTGCACTCGACTTATCCAAGCGGTGCGAATAAAAGATAATGTCGCTGGTCCCCTGGGTTGCCTTTAAACGGCCCATTAATCCTCGGGAGGCAGGTTCATTGTAAGTCGGGCGTTGCGTAGCCGCACCGGGCGGGCGTTGTTTTATTCTAGAGATTAATTCATGTATTACCTTATTTTCCTTATATAATGCTGCTTACCGCAGTATCTCCTCCTGCTTGACCACGCGACAATAGAGAAAGAGAAGCTTAAAAATATGGCGGCAATTCTTTGGCCGAAAAGTATGCCCGTTCAGTACGGGGCTAAAAAATCCATAACGAGAAAGAACGTACGGAGTCGCTTCGAACGCGACTCTACTTTTATACCCGTACTCAGTCGGTACACATGTGATTTATGTGGAATTTTAAAATGTTTTATCAGTTTTACATTTTACATTTTTGCTACATCTGTCATCGACACCTACATCTACATCATCTACATCAGTTCTCACAACAACACACGTACACCGCACGAGGCAGCATGTTTAAGCGTGAGTGTGCGTGTGAGAAAAAACTGCAGCAACAATCAACCCCAATAATTGACTTACTCTGCAAGAGGAATGGGGATTGCTGCTGAAAATTCATTTGATCATTGTGGCTACAATAATGATCCGATCTGAACCAAATTCGGGAATATGGTATATATGGTCATTTCCTACGATACTGCATTTTTAGTTTTTTTCTATCTTCAAAATTGTGGATTTTCGTCTATTGTGGGGGCGGAAGGGGTCGGGGCGAAATTTTGAAATACACTTGTTCAGGTTCGGTATCACAGGAGTCTGGGCAAAAAATTTGGTTGCTCTAGCTCTTATAGTCTCTGAGATCCAGGTGTTCATTTTACGAAAAACCAAATCAACTCGATTTTGTGTGAGTGCGAAAGGGAGCTAGCGAAGTTTTTTTCGTATATTTTCCTCTATTGTGGCTATATTAATGATCCGATCCGATTCAGATTTGGGCCCCTGATAGATATGGGCTGTCTCTATGATTCTGCATTTTTAGTTTTTGTTATTTTCAAAATTGTGGCCGCCACAGATGTGCGCTCTTTGTGGGGGCGGAAGTGGGCGGGGCGATATTTTGAAATACTTTTCTAGGAGTGAGATACCACATCAGACTGGATAAAAGTTTGGTTGCTCTAGCTCTAATAGCCTTCAAACAATGGGCGACAAACAAGACGGACGGACGGACAGGCGGACAGACGGACGGACAGACAGGGCTATATCGACTCGGCTATTGATGCTTTTTTTTTTTTTTTTATAACAAAAATTAATTATTATATTTGCGCCGGAATCGTTCAATGCCATTTGAACATAACCGGACGTTTAGAAGGTAGGGATAGAGATATAGTACAACGGGCCTTGACTATTTACAATTATTTACAAAACTTTCATGGTTATTGGATGGCACGGTAAGTGAGATCACTTGGGTGAAATCTCTTGATTCTTCGGAGACGTTGCGGGTTGGCAAGCCTGCTAGTCAGTGAGTTTGGGTGCGCCATGAGCCTGTCGGAGTATCGGCTGCTTTGTTGATTAAGCTGGTCGCCTACCGGAACAAGGCGAAGATCGTTTTCAATTGGCCGGTTGGTCACATATCAGGGAAGCCCGGATGCCCGCCGAGCAGCACGTGCCTGCACCACTCTCAGACTGTTCAGTTGGTGCTTAGAAGTGGTGCCCCAAACTTCAGGGCATAGGTCCAAGTTGGCGTTAAAATTGCTTTGAGCAAAAAGAGCCTTCGTCGACAGCTGAAGAGTTCTGGACTTCAAGAGCAAATCAAGCTTCTGGAGCTTTCGAAGGCATTTCGATTTGTTTGCCGTTATGTGAGTGTTCCATATAAAGCCGGCGGTCCAAGTATACACCCAGGTAGCAGGTCAGATCAAAGGTCAGATCAAAGCCGATCAAACGCCTTAGGAGAAGGTCACGCATTCCGACTTGCTGCAGTTAATGCCTTTGTTTAATTGCATATTCCATCGCTCCATCGCACACAACCAGTCTTGAACTGCAGCCGAAGCTGTTTGCTGACACGAGTGGGACGCAAGCAAGGCCGTGTCGTCGGCGTAAGTAGCCAGTAGCAGGATTCCAGGCGACATTCCTTTGGGATTTATAACGGGGAACGGAGCTTACATGTCACTGGACCAAGTACACTTCCTTAGGGCACTCCTGCGTGAATCTGTGCCAAGCTGGAGCGTGAGTCTCTTACTGCTACATCGAAAGTCCGATCAGCAAATGTAAGAGCTCAGGATGCCGAAGTAGGGTGATGGGAGAAGGAAACTTTTCCTACAAATAATCACCTTGTAAGAACTTTAAAAAATATGCTTAAGATTTCTATTGAATAACTAACTAACTAATAGATACAATTTATGAAATACCTAGTATATTGACCTCGTTTTTGCTTGGTTTTCATCGTTGACTTTTCTTTTTTTACAAAAATATATCCTTGAATTTTCCCGAGATTTCACTGAGTATTCCTCAGACAGCGCTCGGTATTACGGTATCGGGTGCCGTAGTCACATGGATCCGTGCTCTTACCGCTTCCAGCTCCTTCTCCAGCGCTGCAATTCTCTCCCAGAGATTCAGCATTAGAGTTTGCTGGTCCTGAACTGGTACGGAAACTTCAGCTGTGGTCGTAGTGCTTCCAGGTTGGGAGGCTACTACAGGTGCAGCAGTGGTCTAGCTAGGAATCAGCGGCGCTGATGCAACTGTTGTTTTCGGCTTCGGCGGACTGTTTCCTGCACCACTACTTCCAGGTTGGGAAGATGCACTCATTGTGGGGGTCGATTGTCCTTCATTTAACCTGCTACTTCGCCTGGGAGAATGTTGCATCTTTATTCTGCCCAGAACTCAATTATAATCGACGCTGTCTGCGTCTACTCTTGGTCGCTGTCTGCGGCCTGTCACAACCCGCTGTCCGCGTGTCGGCAGCTTTATAATTGAGGTGGCTGTCCGCCCGTACTCAACGCAGCTGAGGGATCCCTCAGCCAAGTTGCTGCTGCACTCGACTTATCCAAGCGGTGCGAATAAAAGATAATGTCGCTGGTCCCCTGGAGTTGCCTTTAAACGGCCCATTAATCCTCGGGAGGCAGGTTCATTGTAAGTCGGGCGTTGCGTAGCCGCACCGGGCGGGCGTTGTTTTATTCTAGAGATTAATTCATGTATTACCTTATTTTCCTTATATAATGCTGCTTACCGCAGTATCTCCTCCTGCTTGACCACGCGACAATAGAGAAAAGAGAAGCTTAAAAATATGGCGGCAATTCTTTTGGCCGAAAAGTATGCCCGTTCAGTACGGGGCTAAAAATCCATAACGAGAAAGAACGTACGGAGTCGCTTCGAACGCGACTCTACTTTTATACCCGTACTCAGTCGGTACACATGTGATTTATGTGGAATTTTAAAATGTTTTATCAGTTTTTACATTTTACATTTTTGCTACATCTGTCATCGACACCTACATCTACATCATCTACATCAGTTCTCACAACAACACACGTACACCGCACGAGGCAGCATGTTTAAGCGTGAGTGTGCGTGTGAGGAAAAAATTTCAGCAACAATCAACCCCAATAATTGACTTACTCTGCAAGAGGAATGGGGGATTGCTGCTGAAAATTCATTTGATCATTGTGGCTACAATAATGATCCGATCTGAACCAAATTCGGGAATATGGTATATATGGTCATTTCCTACGATACTGCATTTTTAGTTTTTTTTTATCTTCAAAATTGTGGATTTTCGTCTATTGTGGGGGGCGGAAGGGGTCGGGGCGAAATTTTGAAATACACTTGTTCAGGTTCGGTATCACAGGAGTCTGGGCAAAAATTTGGTTGCTCTAGCTCTTATAGTCTCTGAGATCCAGGTGTTCATTTTTACGAAAAACCAAATCAACTCGATTTTGTGTGAGTGCGAAAGGGAGAGAGCGAAGTTTTTTCGTATATTTTCCTCTATTGTGGCTATATTAATGATCCGATCCGATTCAGATTTGGGCCCTGATAGATATGGGCTGTCTCTATGATTCTGCATTTTTAGTTTTTGTTATTTTCAAAATTGTGGCCGCCACAGATGTGCGCTCTTTTGTGGGGGCGGAAGTGGGCGGGGCGATATTTTGAAATACTTTTCTAGGAGTGAGATACCACATCAGACTGGATAAAAAGTTTGGTTGCTCTAGCTCTAATAGCCTTCAAACAATGGGCGACAAACAAGACGGACGGACGGACAGGCGGACAGACGGACGGACAGACAGGGCTATATCGATTCGGCTATTGATGCTGATCAAGAATATATATACTTTATATGGTCGGAAATTACTCCTTCTGTGTGTTACACACATCCACTTTTACCATTAAATACAATATACCCTTTTACTCTTCGAGTACGGGTATAACAATTCAAATAATACTAGATACAAATTAACTATCGATTAACGTCCCGCGACAACAATAAATAATGAAAGTTGAAATTTGATTTCTGTGCATATTTGTCTGTTGACGGAGCATTAAATGCCAAAAGTTTAATGTACATTTTTACTAAACATAATTTGTTATTACAAAACTTTTTCGTTTTTTTCTTTTTTTTTTTAACAAAAATTAATTATTATATTTGCGCCGGAATCGTTCAATGCCATTTGAACATAACCGGACGTTTAGAAGGTAGGGATAGAGATATAGTACAACGGGCCTTGACTATTTACAATTATTTACAAAACTTTCATGGTTATTGGATGGCACGGTAAGTGAGATCACTTGGGTGAAATCTCTTGATTCTTCGGAGACGTTGCGGGTTGGCAAGCCTTCTAGTCAGTGAGTTTGGGTGCGCCATGAGCCTGTCGGAGTATCGGCTGCTTTGTTGATTAAGCTGGTCGCCTACCGGAACAAGGCGAAGATCGTTTTCAATTGGCCGGTTGGTCACATATCAGGGAAGCCCGGATGCCCGCCGAGCAGCACGTGCCTGCACCACTCTCGGACTGTTCAGTTGGTGCTTAGAAGTGGTGCCCCAAACTTCAAGGGCATAGGTCCAAGTTGGCGTTAAAATTGCTTTGAGCAAAGAGCCTTCGTCGACAGCTGAAGAGTTCTGGACTTCAAGAGCAAATCAAGCTTCTGGAGCTTTCGAAGGCATTTCGATTTGTTTGCCGTTATGTGAGTGTTCCATATAAGCCGGCGGTCCAAGTATACACCCAGGTAGCAGGTCAGATCAAAGGTCAGATCAAAGCCGATCAAACGCCTTAGGGAGAAGGTCACGCATTCCGACTTGCTGCAGTTAATGCCTTTGTTTAATTGCATATTCCATCGCTCCATCGCACACAACCAGTCTTGAACTGCAGCCGAAGCTGTTTGCTGACACGAGTGGGACGCAAGCAAGGCCGTGTCGTCGGCGTAAGTAGCCAGTAGCAGGATTCCAGGCGACATTCCTTTGGGATTTATAACGGGGAACGGAGCTTACATGTCACTGACCAAGTACACTTCCTTAGGGCACTCCTGCGTGAATCTGTGCCAAGCTGGAGCGTGAGTCTCTTACTGCTACATCGAAAGTCCGATCAGCAATGTAAGAGCTCAGGATGCCGAAGTAGGGTGATGGGAGAAGGAAACTTTTCCTACAAATAATCACCTTGTAAGAACTTTAAAAAATATGCTTAAGATTTCTATTGAATAACTAACTAACTAATAGATACAATTTATGAAATACCTAGTATATTGACCTCGTTTTTGCTTGGTTTTCATCGTTGACTTTTTCTTTACAAAAAAATATATCCTTGAATTTTCCCGAGATTTCACTGAGTATTCCTTTACCTACATATGTGTGGAAGCGCATTTTGCGGTTCGGACCCGTTTGTCTTCTAGATCGATTTAAGTGATGTTACCTCGCAATGCCGCACCTCTCATTCTGTTTTTTTATTGAGAATGTATAACAAGGAATATATCTAAAAACAGAATCATACATTGCATACTCTTTTATTCAACCTGAAAGATACAGTATGAGAATAAAAGTTGAAGGCATTTTTTTTCACACTGAAAAAACTTCAAACTTGCTCATAGCTCCCAAACTAAAAATCCCAAATCTAAATAGAATTGTTTATGTTTTTATTTATATTTTATAGTCTCTGAGATCCAGGCGACACAAAAAATACGAATAACCAAAACGACTCGTTTTTATGTGAGAGAGCGAGAGGGAATGATGCCTTTCCAAATTATTTGCTTCGCTGTGACTATACTAATGATCCAATCCGATTCCAATTCGGACCTCCGATAGATACGGGCTTTCTCTATGATTATGATTTTCTGTTATCTTCAAAATTGTGGACGCCACAGATGTGCGCCTTTTGTGGGGCGGAAGTGGCAGGAGAGAAGTTTTGAAATACATTTGTAAGAGTGAGATATCACATCAGTATGGAAACAAATGATATACAAAATCTATGGCGTTGCATTAGCGTAGAATAGTGCAATTAGCCCTCCACAACTATTTAGCACATTACTTAATGGATTAACACCTGAGATTAATAATTTTTTGAACAATGTACGAAAAGAATAGTTCGAGATTTCAAATGACATCTTGTGGCTCCACATATATCATAAGAGACAACTTCATGCCAACGTTCAAGTTGTTTATTCAACAGTTTTGTTTAGTTTTTTATGCGAGTAGAACGTTTGTTCTCATTCTATCGTATATTCAGATTCAAGATAAATATTCGATCGTATATTTAATTCAAATTCATGGTAAATATTCTATCGCATATTTACTTCAGATTCAAGGTTTAATTACCATTGAGTAGGCAAACCTTCGGCCTTATCTATTAATTGTACCGACGGCAAAACAAAAAAAAAAAAAATTGTTTATCACAAAGCATTGCAATACAATTATCATTGTTTAATTTCGATGAATTCCTTAACATTAAATAAGAAAACAGCGAAGCACGCGGGTATGGAAGTATTACATATTTTTGCTACATCTCTCATCTACATGTACATCATATCTCACAACAATACGCCGTTCCAACTCGAGCGTAGTGTTGAGGGAGTGGTGGTGTAGCAACAGAAAATCAATTTTTTTCATTCTTGCTATGCGATCTGAACCAGATTCGTTAATCTGGTAAATACGATACTCCATTTCCCGTTTTTCTTCAATCTTCAAAATTTTGACTTTCGTCCCTCGTCGGGAAAAATATGAAAAATACACTTGTATTCAGGTGATATTACAGAAGTTTGAATAGAACGTTTGGTTGCTCTAGCTTTGATAGTCTCCGAGATCTAGGCATTCATCTGGACGAACGGGCAAAGCAGACGCGGTGGAGTGTGAGATAAAGCGAGGGAACGATGACTCTCTCAATGGTTTTCTTAAATTTGGCTGTAATAATGATCCGATTGTGAGTTAGAACCGGCTTACACGCATATGTACGTTACTGCGTTTCCCCATGCCGCGGTCCGACCCCAAAAGATCCTACCAGAAGCTGACTTTTCCCAGAGCCGTACAGTTTTGGGGATTGTCACAAAAAATTCTGTTTCGATGGTATGTATATATGTACATACTTGGCTATGGTTCAAATTCATTTCACGAATACCCGTCATGTTACACATCGACACGTTTGCAGCCCTAACATTACTTCGTCTGCAGACTGCAGTGCAAAAGTCGAATCTAATATGATACGCAATTTAAATATGTGGAAGCTAAAATATTTAAAATATGGGAAACGTTCAGTACGTTCAATTATTTGCAGGTAATATTCAAACTAATTATTACGTTTAAAATCATTACATTTTGCGTTAAGCTGGTTGACAGTTCGATATGTACATACGCATGTATGTATATTGCATTGTATATACAGTGGATCACAGCAGTATTGTAATTCGTTCATGGAACCCTTTCGTTAAAATGTTGGTTCCAGCTACATATATAAAGGTATGCATTAAAAATAGTATGACCCAAGGTGCAAACCATTTTTGACTTAAAACACACAAATTGATTCTCTTTGATTAGAATACAATGTAATCTGATCCTATTTTAACATTTTTCAATATGATACTTGGGATTAAAGTCCGGATTCGGTGATTTGGTGTGTTGATCTGTAAACTGTATGCAATCTAATACCCACTACCCTATCTCGACAGACCTTAGATATACGAACGTTCTTACATACATATGTATGTATTAAAAAGTACTTTTAAGGATGTAAAGTACAAACCAACAGTAAAGACTCAGTCCTACGAACCGAAGTGCCTTTTGACGTTCACACTAATATACAGATTTGAATTTTTAGCGAAACGATTATCTCCTTGTTCATTTTAAGATCAATAATTCTCGACCATTGAAATCAATGGAAATAAGGTTCAGGTTAACAAGGTTCACTATTAGGAACAATTTTTTTTTAAATAGACAACATAAGACAACAAAAAAAAAACAGTTATAAATACTTATTTTTTACGGAGGTTCCATATGTTCAATTCACGGTTGATGACACTTCACTCATACAAAGTTAAAAAAAATTTTTGGAAATCCACCTATTTATAAAAAAAAAAACAAAAGGGACGAGAGAGAATTGACTTTTATATTTAATAACATTATTATCATTATTATCGACATTATTACACTACGGAGTGGGCAGTGCATCAAAAAAAAATGTATTATGATTATATTTACAGTGTTTACCTCTTTTCCTTTAACCTTCTAAAGTATTTTGGGGCCAAAATTGATATTTGATTAGTCTCCTTTTCTGCCAAAAATACTTTTTTATCACAAATAAAATATACCCCTTTACTCTTCGAGGTCGTGTATAAAATAAAGGAGAAATACGAAATTTTTCTTAATCAATGTTCGTTGGGGCATGTTTCCACCCATCCGCGTGTGTTTTGAGCCTCTTGTTCCTTTTCAATTTGCTTATGCGTGCTGCCCCATAAATACATCGCCAATCAAAAATTAATAAAGCGGAAGGCACCAATTTCACTTGTTTTTTCATCCATTATGATCAATCATCTCTGATCATTTTCTATGATTCTGCGATTCCTGTTTCTTGTTTCTTCAAAATTTGAAACAAACTTTTATGCAGTAATACCACAGAATTCTCCACATAATTTTTTGGCAATCTTACAATCTATAACATATTGTTTAGAGTTACACTATGAGCAGTTCAACGAACGACTAATACATTAATATAATGACAAAACGAGAGAGAACGTACGGAGTCGCTTCGAACGCGACTCTACTTTTATACCCGTACTCAGTGATTTATGTGGAATTTTAAAATGTTTTATCAGTTTTACATTTTACATTTTTGCTACATCTGTCATCGACATCTACATCTACATCATCTACATCAGTTCTCACAACAACACACGTACACTGCACGAGGCAGCATGTTTGAGCGTGAGTGTGTGTGTGAGAGAATCTGCTGCGACAATCAACCCCAATAAATGACTTACGCAGCAAACTGGCGAGGGGAAACACAACCGCGGGGTATTCCCGCTGCTGAAAATTCATTTGATCATTGTGGCTACAATAATGATCCGATCTGAACCAAATTCGGGAATCTGGTAGATATGATCATTTCCTTTGATACTGCATTTTTGGTTTTTTTCTATCTTCAAAATTGTGGATTTTCGTCTTTTGTGGGGCGGAAGGGGCGGGGCGAAATTTTGAAATACACTTGTTCAGGTTTGGTATCACAGGAGTCTTGGCCAAAAGTTTGGTTTGCTCTAGCTAAAGTCTCTGAGATCCAGGCGACACAAAATACAAAAAACCAAATCGACTCGATTTTGTGTGTGAGTGCGAAAGGGATGGAGCGAAGTTTTTTTCGTATATTTGCCTCTATTGTGGCTATATTAATGATCCGATCCGATTCAGATTTGGGCCCCTGATAGATATGGGCTGTCTCTATGATTCTGCGTTTTTAGTTTTTGTTATTTTCAAAATTGTGGACGCCACAGATGTGCGCCCTTTGTGGGGGCGGAAGTGGGCGGGGCGGAATTTCTAAACTTTTTCTAGGAGTGAGAGAACACATCAGTCTGGAAAAAAATTTGGTTGCTCTATCTCTTTAGCCTTCGAGCAATGGGCGACAAACAAGACGGACGGACGGACAGACGGACAGACGGACGGACAGACAGGGCTATATCGACTCGGCTATTGATGCTGATCAAGAATATATATACTTTATATGGTCGGAAATTACTCCTTCTATGTTACACACATCCACTTTTAGCACAAATACAATATACCCTTTTTACTTTCTGGAGTACGGGTATAAAAATATCACCAGACTATAGTCCTGACCCGATGGGATTCAATTATTGGGTAAAGTTGCCGCTATGCTCCAGCTTACAGCCAGGTAGTGGTCAGGACAATAATCTATACTCCTTACAACAAGATTAAATTAATTCAAGATGTTCATTAACTTAGATTTTACATTAATATAATTAGTATCGAAAGAAAAAGAAATGCATCAAAACGGCAACAAACATATCCTCGCCGAAATGAAAAGTAAACGGCTTATTATACCACTAAAGGAATCTTAATTGCAAAATAGACGAGAAGGGACGTGTTGAGTCGCCATTAATGAGACACTGCTTGTATACCCGTACTGGTACACATGTGATTTATGTGGACTTTTAAAATATTTTATCAACATTTTTATTTTATTATTTTTATCTGTCATATACACACACATAACTTCTCACAACAATACGCGTATACTATACGAAGCAGAGTGTATAAGCGAGAGAGAATTAGTAGCAGCTGAAACAAATTCGGCAATCTGGTAGATATGGTCATTCTCTACGATACTGCATTTCGCTTTATCTATATTAAGTACGGGTATAAATATATACAAGATATGAGAAAAAGAACGTGCGGAGTCGCTGTAAACGCGTCTGTACTTTTATACCCATACTCAGTCTGTACACATGTGATTTGTGTGGAAGTTTCAAATGTTTTATCAGGTTTTTACATTTTACATTTGTTTGCTGCATCTGTCATCTACATCTACATCAGTTCTCACAACAACACACGTACACTGCACGAAGCAGAGCTTGTGAGCGTGAGTGTGAGTGTGAAAAAAATCTGTAGCGACAATCATCCCCATAAATGACTTATGTTGCATGCGGAGGGGAAAATTCTGCTGAAAATTCATTTGATCATTGTGGCTACAAAATTGATTCGATCTAAACCAAGATCGGGAATCTAGTAGATATGTTCATTTTCTACGATACTGCATTTTTCGTTTTTTTCTGTCTTCAAAATTGTGGATTTTCGTCTTTTAGTGAAGCGGAATGGGGCGGGGCAAAATTTTGAAATATATTTGTTTCGGTTTGGTATGACAGGGAGTGTGGACAGAAAGTTTGGTTGCTCTAGCTCTCATAGTCTCTGAGATCCAGGCTACACAAAATACAAAAACCAAATGGACTCGTTTTGCGTGAGTGCGAGCGAGAGGGAGCGAAGTTTTTCGTATGGTTTTCTCTATGGTGGCTATATTAATGATCCAATCCAATTCAGTTTTGGGACGCTGATAGATATGGTCTTTCTCTATGATTCTGCATTTGTCTGCATAGTCTGCAAAATTAAGGACTATCGTCTTTTGTCGGGGCGGAAGGGGCGTGGCGTTTGGACAGAAAGTTTGGTTACTCTTTTAGTCTCTGAGATCCAGGCTACACAAAATACAAAAAACCAAATCGACTCGATTTTGTGTGAGTGCGAAAGGGATGGAGCGAAGTTTTTCGTATATTTGCCTCTATTGTGGCTATATTAATGATCCGATCCGATTCAGATTTGGGCCCCTGATAGATATGGGCTGTCTCTATGATTCTGCATTTTTAGTTTTTGTTATTTTTCAAAATTGTGGACGCCACAGATGTGCGCCCTTTGTGGGGGCGGAAGTGGGCGGGGCGGAATTCTTAAACTTTTTCTAGGAGTGAGAAACACATCAGTCTGGAAAAAAAATTTGGTTGATCTATCTCTTTTTGGCCTTCGAGCAATGGGCGACAAACAAGACGGACGGACGGACAGACGGACGGACAGACAGGGCTATATCGACTCGGCTATTGATGCTGATCAAGAATATATATACTTTATATGGTCGGAAATTACCCTTCTCTATGTTACACACATCCACTTTTAGCACAAATACAATATACCCTTTTACTTTCTGGAGTACGGGTATAAAAATATCACCAGACTATAGTCCTGACCCGATGGGATTCAATTATTGGGTAAAGTTGCCGCTATGCTCCAGCTTACAGCCAGGTAGTGGTCAGGACAATAATCTATACTCCTTACAACAAGATTAAATTAATTCAAGATGTTCATTAACTTAGATTTTACATTAATATAATTAGTATCGAAAGAAAAGAAATGCATCAAAACGGCAACAAACATATCCTCGCCGAAATGAAAAGTAAACGGCTTATTATACCACTAAAGGAATCTTAATTGCAAAATAGACGAGAAGGGACGTGTTGAGTCGCCATTAATGACACTGCTTGTATACCCGTACTCGGTACACATGTGATTTATGTGGACTTTTAAAATATTTTATCAACATTTTTATTTTATTATTTTTATCTGTCATATACACACACATAACTTCTCACAACAATACGCGTATACTATACGAAGCAGAGTGTATAAGCGAGAGAGAGAATTAGTAGCAGCTGAAACAAATTCGGCAATCTGGTAGATATGGTCATTCTCTACGATACTGCATTTCGCTTTATCTATATTAAGTACGGGTATAAATATATACAAGATATGAGAAAGAACGTGCGGAGTCGCTGTAAACGCGTCTGTACTTTTATACCCATACTCAGTCTGTACACATGTGATTTGTGTGGAAGTTTCAAATGTTTTATCAGGTTTTACATTTTACATTTGTTTGCTGCATCTGTCATCTACATCTACATCAGTTCTCACAACAACACACGTACACTGCACGAAGCAGAGCTTGTGAGCGTGAGTGTGAGTGTGAAAAATCTGTAGCGACAATCATCCCCATAAATGACTTATGTTGCATGCGGAGGGGGGAAAATTCTGCTGAAAATTCATTTGATCATTGTGGCTACAATAATGATTCGATCTAAACCAAGATCGGGAATCTAGTAGATATGTTCATTTTCTACGATACTGCATTTTTCGTTTTTTTCTGTCTTCAAAATTGTGGATTTTCGTCTTTTAGTGAAGCGGAATGGGGCGGGGCAAAATTTTTGAAATATATTTGTTTCGGTTTGGTATGACAGGAGTGTGGACAGAAAGTTTGGTTGCTCTAGCTCTCATAGTCTCTGAGATCCAGGCTACACAAAATACAAAAAACCAAATGGACTCGTTTTTGCGTGAGTGCGAGCGAGAGGGAGCGAAGTTTTTTCGTATGGTTTTCTCTATGGTGGCTATATTAATGATCCAATCCAATTCAGTTTTGGGACGCTGATAGATATGGTCTTTCTCTATGATTCTGCATTTGTCTGCATAGTCTGCAAAATTAAGGACTATCGTCTTTTGTCGGGGCGGAAGGGGGCGTGGCGTTTGGACAGAAAGTTTGGTTACTCTTTTAGTCTCTGAGATCCAGGCTACACAAAATACAAAAAACCAAATCGACTCGATTTTGTGTGAGTGCGAAAGGGATGGAGCGAAGTTTTTCGTATATTTGCCTCTATTGTGGCTATATTAATGATCCGATCCGATTCAGATTTGGGCCCCTGATAGATATGGGCTGTCTCTATGATTCTGCATTTTTAGTTTTTGTTATTTTCAAAATTGTGGACGCCACAGATGTGCGCCCTTTGTGGGGGCGGAAGTGGGCGGACGGAATTTTTAAACTTTTTTCTAGGAGTGAGAGAACACATCAGTCTGGAAAAAATTTGGTTGATCTATCTCTTTTAGCCTTCGAGCAATGGGCGACAAACAAGACGGACGGACGGACAGACGGACGGACAGGGGCTATATCGACTCGGCTATTGATGCTGATCAAGAATATATATACTTTATATGGTCGGAAATTACTCCTTCTCTATGTTACACACATCCACTTTTAGCACAAATACAATATACCCTTTTACTTTCTGGAGTACGGGTATAAAAATATCACCAGACTATAGTCCTGACCCGATGGGATTCAATTATTGGGTAAAGTTGCCGCTATGCTCCAGCTTACAGCCAGGTAGTGGTCAGGACAATAATCTATACTCCTTACAACAAGATTAAATTAATTCAAGATGTTCATTAACTTAGATTTTACATTAATATAATTAGTATCGAAAGAAAAGAAAATGCATCAAAACGGCAACAAACATATCCTCGCCGAAATGAAAAGTAAACGGCTTATTATACCACTAAAAGGAATCTTAATTGCAAAATAGACGAGAAGGGACGTGTTGAGTCGCCATTAATGAGACACTGCTTGTATACCCGTACTCGGTACACATGTGATTTATGTGGACTTTTAAAAATATTTTATCAACATTTTTATTTTATTATTTTTATCTGTCATATACACACACATAACTTCTCACAACAATACGCGTATACTATACGAAGCAGAGTGTATAAGCGAGAGAGAGAATTAGTAGCAGCTGAAACAAATTCGGCAATCTGGTAGATATGGTCATTCTCTACGATACTGCATTTCGCTTTATCTATATTAAGTACGGGTATAAATATATACAAGATATGAGAAAGAACGTGCGGAGTCGCTGTAAACGCGTCTGTACTTTTATACCCATACTCAGTCTGTACACATGTGATTTGTGTGGAAGTTTCAAATGTTTTATCAGGTTTTACATTTTACATTTGTTTGCTGCATCTGTCATCTACATCTACATCAGTTCTCACAACAACACACGTACACTGCACGAAGCAGAGCTTGTGAGGCGTGAGTGTGAGTGTGAGAAAAATCTGTAACGACAATCATCCCCATAAATGACTTATGTTGTTTGCGGAGGGGGGAAAAATTCTGCTGAAAATTCATTTTGATCATTGTGGCTACAATAATGATTCGATCTAAACCAAGATCGGGAATCTAGTAGATATGTTCATTTTCTACGATACTGCATTTTTCGTTTTTTTTTTCTGTCTTCAAAATTGTGGATTTTCGTCTTTTAGTTGAAGCGGAATGGGGCGGGGCAAAATTTTGAAATATATTTGTTTTCGGTTTTGGTATGACAGGAGTGTGGACAGAAAGTTTGGTTGCTCTAGCTCTCATAGTCTCTGAGATCCAGGCTACACAAAATACAAAAACCAAATGGACTCGTTTTTGCGTGAGTGCGAGCGAGAGGGAGCGAAGTTTTTCGAATGGTTTTCTCTATGGTGGCTATATTAATGATCCAATCCAATTCAGTTTTGGGACGCTGATAGATATGGTCTTTCTCTATGATTCTGCATTTGTCTGCATAGTCTGCAAAATTAAGGACTATCGTCTTTTGTCGGGGCGGAAGGGGGCGTGGCGTTTGGACAGAAAGTTTGGTTACTCTTTTAGTCTCTGAGATCCAGGCTACACAAAATACAAAAACCAAATCGACTCGATTTTTGTGTGAGTGCGAAAGGGATGGAGCGAAGTTTTTTCGTATATTTGCCTCTATTGTGGCTATATTAATGATCCGATCCGATTCAAATTTGGGCCCCTGATAGATATGGGCTGTCTCTATGATTCTGCATTTTTAGTTTTTGTTATTTTCAAAATTGTGGACGCCACAGATGTGCGCCCTTTGTGGGGCGGAAGTGGGCGGGGCGGAATTTTTAAACTTTTTTCTAGAAGTGAGAGAACACATCAGTCTGGAAAACAAATTTGGTTGCTCTATCTCTTTTTAGCCTTCGAGCAATGGGCGACAAACAAGACGGACGGACGGACAGACGGACGGACAGACAGGGGCTATATCGACTCGGCTATTGATGCTGATCAAGAATATATATACTTTTTATATGGTCGGAAATTACTCCTTCTCTATGTTACACACATCCACTTTTAGCACAAATACAATATACCCTTTTACTTTCTGGAGTACGGGTATAAAAATATCACCAGACTATAGTCCTGACCCGATGGGATTCAATTATTGGGTAAAGTTGCCGCTATGCTCCAGCTTACAGCCAGGTAGTGGTCAGGACAATAATCTATACTCCTTACAACAAGATTAAATTAATTCAAGATGTTCATTAATATAATTAGTATCGAAAGAAAAGAAATGCATCAAAAAACGGCAACAAACATATCCTCGCCGAAATGAAAAAAGTAAACGGCTTATTATACCACTAAAGGAATCTTAATTGCAAAATAGACGAGAAGGGACGTGTTGAGTCGCCATTAATGAGACACTGCTTGTATACCCGTACTCGGTACACATGTGATTTATGTGGACTTTTAAAATATTTTATCAACATTTTTATTTTATTATTTTTATCTGTCATATACACACACATAACTTCTCACAACAATACGCGTATACTATACGAAGCAGAGTGTATAAGCGAGAGAGAGAATTAGTAGCAGCTGAAACAAATTCGGCAATCTGGTAGATATGGTCATTCTCTACGATACTGCATTTCGCTTTATCTATATTAAGTACGGGTATAAATATATACAAGATATGAGAAAGAACGTGCGGAGTCGCTGTAAACGCGTCTGTACTTTTTATACCCATACTCAGTCTGTACACATGTGATTTGTGTGGAAGTTTCAAATGTTTTATCAGGTTTTACATTTTACATTTGTTTGCTGCATCTGTCATCTACATCTACATCAGTTCTCACAACAACACACGTACACTGCACGAAGCAGAGCTTGTGAGCGTGAGTGTGAGTGTGAGAAAATCTGTAGCGACAATCATCCCCATAAATGACTTATGTTGCATGCGGAGGGGGGAAAATTCTGCTGAAAATTCATTTGATCATTGTGGCTACAATAATGATTCGATCTAAACCAAGATCGGGAATCTAGTAGATATGTTCATTTTTCTACGATACTGCATTTTTTCGTTTTTCTGTCTTCAAAATTGTGGATTTTCGTCTTTTTAGTGAAGCGGAATGGGGCGGGGCAAAATTTTGAAATATATTTGTTTCGGTTTGGTATGACAGGAGTGTGGACAAGAAAGTTTGGTTTGCTCTAGCTCTCATAGTCTCTGAGATCCAGGCTACACAAAATACAAAAACCAAATGGACTCGTTTTTGCGTGAGTGCGAGCGAGAGGGGAGCGAAGTTTTTCGTATGGTTTTTCTCTATGGTGGCTATATTAATGATCCAATCCAATTCAGTTTTGGGACGCTGATAGATATGGTCTTTCTCTATGATTCTGCATTTGTCTGCATAGTCTGCAAAATTAAGGACTATCGTCTTTGTCGGGGCGGAAGGGGCGTGGCGTTTGGACAGAAAGTTTGGTTACTCTTTTAGTCTCACATCCAGGCTACAAAAAATACAAAAACCAAATCGACTCGATTTTGTGTGAGGTGCGAACGGACAGATGGAGCGAAGTTTTTCGTATATTTGCCTCTATTGTGGCTATATTAATGATCCGATCCGATTCAAATTTGGGCCCCCTGATAGATATGGGCTACACTATGATTCTGCATTTTTAGTTTTTGTTATTTTTTTCTTGGTGGACACCACAGATGTGCGCCAGAAACTCATTATTACAACACTAAAATACCCGGAAGTGGCGGGCGGAATTTTTAAACTTTCTAAATCCAAGAGAACACATCAGTCTGAAAACAAATTTGGTTGCTCTATCTCTTTTTTGGAATAGATATCATGTCGAAATCAATGGGCGACAAACAAGACGGACGGACGGACAGACGGACGGACGGACAGGCTATATCGACTCGGCTATTGATGCTGATCAAAAATATATATATACTTTTATATGGTCGGAAATTACTCCTTCTCTGTTACACACATCCACTTTTTAGGCACAAATACAATATATACCTTTTACTTTCTGGGTACGGGTATAAAAAATATCACCAGACTATAGTCCTAAATGCTCGACGATGGGATTCAATTGTTCCCACAAAAGTTGCCGCTATGCTCCACCCAGCCAGGTAGTGGTCAGGACAATAATCTATACCTAACAGTACAAACATCAACAAAAAGGCAATTAAATTAATTCAAGATGTTCATTAATATAACATTAGTATCGAAAGAAAAAGAAAATGCATCAAAACGGCAAAACAAAACTTATATCCTAAATTCAAAATGAAAAGTAAACGGCTTATTATACCACTAAAGGAATCTTTAAAATATCAAAATAGATGAAAGGGACGTGTTGAGTCGCCATTAATGAGACACTGCTTGTATACCCGTACAAAACATCGTGATTTATGTGGACTTTTAAAAATATTTTATCAACATTTTTTATTTTATTATTTTTATCTGTCATATACACACACATAACTTCTCACAACAATACGCGTATACTATACGAAGCAGAGTGTATAAGCGAGAGAGAGAATTAGTAGCAGCTGAAACAAATTCGGCAATCTGGTAGATATGGTCAATTCTCACGATACTGCATTTCGCTTTATCTATATTAAGTACGGTATAAATATATACAAGATATGAGATCAAAGAACGTGCGGAGTCGCTGTAAACGCGTCTGTACTTTTATACCCATACTCAGTCTGTACACATGTGATTTGTGTGGAAGTTTCAAATGTTTTATCAGGTTTTACATTTTACATTTGTTTGCTGCATCTGTCATCTACATCTACATCAGTTCTCCCACAACAACACACGTACACTGCACGAAGCAGAGCTTTGTGAGCGTGAGTGTGAGTGTGAGAAAATCCTGTAACGACAATCATCCCCATAAATGACTTTATGTTGCATGCGGAGGGGGAAAATTCTGCTGAAAAATTCATTTGATCATTGTGGCTACAATAATGATTCGATCTAAACCAAGATCGGGAATCTAGTAGATATGTTCATTTTCTACGATACTTGATTTTTCGTGTTTTTCTGTCTTCAAAATTGTGGATTTTCGTCTTTTAGTGAAGCGGAATGGGGCGGGGCAAAATTTTGAAATATATTTGTTTCGGTTTGGTATGACAGGAGTGTGGACAGAAAAGTTTGGTTGCTCTAGCTCTCATAGTCTCTGAGATCCAGGCTACAAAAATACAAAAACCAAATGGACTCGTTTTTGCGTGAGTGCGAGCGAGAGGGAGCGAAGTTTTTTTCGTATGGTTTTCTATGGTGGCTATATTAATGATCCAATCAATTCAGTTTTGGGACGCTGATAGATATGGTCTTTCTCTATGATTCTGCATTTGTCTGCATAGTCTGCAAAATTAAGGACTATCGTCTTTTGTCGGGGCGGGAAGGGGCGTGGCGTTTGGACAGAAAGTTTGGTTACTTTCTTTAGTCTCTGAGATCCAGGCGACACAAAAGTCAAAACAATCAAAGCAGGTGGAGGGAGGGAAACGGAAAGATGCTTCACCAAATGGTGTTCTCAATCTTGCGGACATATTAATGAGCCGATCTAATCGAGATCGAGGCCCGAGCCTCTGATGGACATGGGCTTTCTCTTTAATTCAGCATTTTTCATTGTCTGTTATTTTCAAAATAGTGGACGCCTTCAAAAGCGCCCTCATTTACAAAGCTTGAAAGTGAGATATATCTTATTAGTCTGAAAAAATTTGGTTTGCTCTAGCTCTTATACCCTCCAAGCACTGGGCGACAAACAAGACGGGCAAATGAAGACTGGGCTGTTGATGTTCTGATCAAGGATATATATACATTATGGGGTCGGAAATTTTCCTACACACATTCATCTTTTACCACAAATACAATATACCCTTTTTCTTTTCCCAGTAGAGGTATAAAAGACGAGGTTGCATGGACGTGTGGGACGCCGTTAACGCGACACTTCTTTTATACCCGTGGAATTTTAAATATTCCATTTGTTTTAACATTTTTGATCGCTTCTCAGAACAACGAAATGGGGAAGGGGTGAGGCCAAATTTCAAAATTTAGGAGCTGAGATATCGCACCAGCTGGGAACAAAATTTGCTTACTCTACCAGTTTATACAGACACACGGGCCATATCGACTTGACTATTCATTTCTAATAATAATAATTTATTATATATACTATATAGGTCTGTGCACGGTCCTTCTATATTTTCACACATTCACTTTTTACCACAAATTTTATATAACATTTCTCTTCAGTACGGGTATACAAATTGTAGTTGCCTCCGAAGGCCCCGGTTCTGAATTGAGGTGTGATGTGTTGGTGTGGTTTTTTGTTTATAGCAGCGTCAAAAACCCACACATGGATTTAAACTATGTGTTTATGATTGTGTGCGCAGAATTTTTTGCATGGGTTCCTTAGTGATGAGCGATTTATGAAAAAGGTATGTATAAAATTAATTTAAATCTAAGACAGATCTCTTTTTTTATATGAAGACTATCAATAGGTTTAAGAAAATTGAACATGTCTCAAAATGTATGTGATGTTTTAAATCAAATGAATAAATTATCTGTACCCATTAAATAATCAAATTAATGGCTATAGAAAAAATATTGTACAAATTGACACCAAACAACTGAAAAGAAAGTCGAAGATGTTGTTTGCAATAATCTAAATCCTTCATCAATGACCACTGGATATTGGCATAACAAGTACCAGACCTATGCTACAAAACGTTCTTTGTCTCACGAATACAAATCTCTGACTGTATTTCAAAGAAAAAAAAAGTCGATGGCTTAGAGGTGGAGAAATTTAATTTCCTTATGGATTTGAATGTAGCTGCCTTTTTTAAATGCGTCTCGCATTGCATTTCAATCCGATTTAAATGAAGCACCATTTTTGGCCTTTTAATAGACGAACGAGTTCAAGACTAATAAGAACAATATGACCGCCATATACCTTTCTGTTAATCAGTCCATGATGCATTCTGAAAAAAAGTTAGTAGGCGTGTGTAAAACTCTCAGCACTCTTTTCATTAGTAGATTCACATTTGTGTCCTACATTATAGTATTTTGCTGTGTTTGGTTGAAGCCGGACGTCCTTAGTTCCGAAGCTTAGCAAGTTTTACACAATCTTTAGAAATGACCGTTCCTGGAATGTTATCGTGTAGGAGGGGTCCTCATTGCTGATCAAAAATGGGTCCAAGTCCATAGTCCAAGTTTTTAAAGACCTGGAATTCCTATTTGTCAAACTGATTCTTCCTGGTTTTTCCATTTTCATTAATTGTCCGTATATTTCACCTTCTTCGGATACCTCTATATAGGAGCCGCACCCGTCCTCTTTGCAACAGTTTCTTTTAACGTTATCAGATAAAGACTATATTTGATATTTCTTTTATAGTTTCAAACGAATCTAACGAGTGCTCAAGTCAAACATGACTATCGAAATTTGTTAGATCACCACTTGTCTTCGGTATATTTAAGTTAACCGCTATTCCTAAAGGTTTGAGAACATTTTAACCACGCACTTGCAACATATCTGCAAAATCACTTACAGTCATGGAAAAAATAATAGAAACGACAGGCGCATTCACATTTGAAACCAAATGATTTCATTTTTGATCAAATTATTTTGCATGAAACCACTGGGCTTGGTTTCAGGATTTACTTTGGATACTCTTTGGGCTTATATTTAGAATTGTCCGAGCTGTGTAAAGATTGTGGAAAAACCTTGTCTTGAAAAAAATAATAAAAACGCACTTCCCAAATTTAACTTGTTTTGAATCGGATGTAATCGAATTATGCGCGGTAACATTTCATTGACTAACGTTTCAAGAAGATACTAAATAACTTTTCCTACTGTGATTCCGTTATATTTGCGAGTTGATATTCGTTTTAAAATGGGCCGTGGCATACATCGTAAGGACATTAAAAATATAACATATCCTAACATTCAGAAATGAAACCGAAAACACAACCCTATAGCTAAAACTATATAAATATTCCAAAAAAAACGTTTAAGGCGGTTCACAACAAAACGAACCAGAGAAACCCGTACTCAGTGATTTATCGGTGAATTTCAACTGACGCCTTGTTTTGAAAAAAAAAAAATTCTCTCGTCGAAAGATATTAATATTGATCACAATGCACAGGTTATTAATCGCTATGGAATAAATAGGCTGGGTTAAGAAGATGGCTCCTTATGCCATTTTTACCTTAAAAAGGTACCATACCCATATAAAAACGAGAAAGAACGTACGGGGTCGCTGTGAACGTGCGACTCTACTTTATTCCCGTACTCAGTCAGTACATGTGATTTATGTGGAATTTTCAAATGTTGTTTCAGTTTTTACATTTTTAGATTTAACATTTGTTTTTTGCATCTGTCATCTACATCAGTTCTCACAACAACAAACGTACACTGCACGAGGCAGTATCTTCATAATTGTGGTTTTCTCTTATTGGTTGGACGGGGTGGGCGTGGAAACATTTTGAAATAAACTTGCACTGAAGCGATATCACAGGAGTCCAGAAAGTTTGGTTGTTTTATCTCTTATAGTCTCAAAGATCGAGGCGCTCATTTATACGAAAAACAAAATCGACTCGTTTTTATGTAAGTGCGAAAGAGAAGAAATCCGATTCAGATTTGGGCCTCTGATTTGGGTTCTATGGTCTTTCTCTATGATTCTGCATTTTTAGTATTCTGTAATTTTCAAAATATTCGACGCCACAGATTTGCGTCCTTTGTGGGGGCGGAAATGGGCGGGGCCTTATTTTTAAAACACTTTTCCAGGAGTGAGAGATCACATCAGTTTGGAAAAAAAATTTTGGATGCTCCATCTCTTAAAGCCTCCGAGCAATGGGCGACAAACAAGGACGGACATTCGGACGGACGGACAGGGGCTATATCGACTCGGCTATTGATGCTGATCAAGAATATATATACTTTATGGTCGGAAATTATTCCTTCTCTATGTTTGCACACATCCACTTTGTACCACAAATACAATATACCCTTTTACTCTTCGAGTACGGGTATAAAAAATATTTTCTAAAGGGTATTTTTCGCGAAGGTGCATTTTTTTTCGTTCAAAATGGAAAAAAATTTTTTAGTCGGACGAAACCAAGATAAGATGAATTTGCTTAGATCTAATGGGAAACCACGTGTAGAAACCCTGACAACACCGCCCACGACCTAAAAGTACTCTATTTGAACATTTGAGCACGGTGGTGGACACATCATGTTGGGGGATGCATTTCCCATTCGGGTGTTGGTCCAAAACTTTCGATACAAGAAAATATATTGCCATCCACTACAAAGACTTTTTTCTTTAGTATAATGCTATCATATTCTGAAGGAAATGCCATTTAAATAAGTTCCAGCAGAATAATGACCCGAAGCCTTCTGCATGGATGGCTATCAATGGTTCATGGACAAAAAAGTTCCCTTGATGGAATGGCCTTCGCTGTCTACAGCCCTAAAGACACTTGAGCACCTTTGGGGACATTAGAAAAAAGATTGGAGGGTATAAGTCTAAACAAATGGAGGATTTCGGGAAAAAAGGGAAGTCCGACTGGTACTCCATATATCCATCAAATAGTGCCAATCTGGTGACATTCTATGGGGGTCGATGCACCCAAGACATCAAAAATTGCGGTGGGCACAACTAGATAATAAAGTTACAAATCAAACTAAAAGCGTTCGAAGCTGAAAAATGGTTTTTCATAGCTTTTTTAAGTCGGCCGTTTCTATTATTTTTCAAGGCCTAAATATTTAAAAATTATTTTCTGTTACAATGGGTTTTTTGAAAATTAATAATTTGTTCCATTTTTGATACATTACTATATATAATAACTATCAAAATTAAAAACTTGAAAAAAAAAAAATTGTTGACTAAAGAAAATTAAAAAAATTCAAAAAATGCCGTTTCTATTATTTTTCCATGACTGTATATATCCAGCTGAGCACGGATTTATAAGGCGACGATCAAAAAAAAAACGTAAAGGGTTCACCTCTTTCAGTAAAACAATCGAACCTGTAAACCATTCCTTCTGGGCAAAAAACGGGCGGGTTTCCGCCAATCTTTTTAAAAACAAAAACCTATCTATGTTCATTGTTTGATTGCTTCTAAAAACCACAGGGCAGCCATCTAGTCCCCTTACTTTTTCACACGCTTTGGTAAAGACAGACGGGAAGCTATATCGACTCGGCTATTGATGCTGATAACTACTATACTATATTTACTTTTATGGGGTTGAAAACTCTTACTTCTCTGTGTTACAAATTCAATATACCCTTTTAATTTCTTCTTCCATTACGGGTATAAAATCTCGCAAGTACTCATGTCATGCGGATGATGTTAAACTCTGTGTCCATTATATAAAATTTCATTTCCTCGCGCTTGTCCGATGTCAATATTTTTCAGTCATGGTGCTGTGTAAATATAAAACATAAATATTACACCTTCAACAACTACATCCCGCAAAACCAGCCTAGTTATACCTATCCTAAAACCCAACTCAAACAAAACAATAATTACCAACTATAGACCAATCTCACTTAATTGCTGCCTATCCAAAACTTTTAGAAAAAAAATAATAGCCAAACGCCTATGGTGGTTTTGTAACCCAAAAAAAACTCATCCACCCCAACCAAACAGGTTTTAAACACGGCAAATCGGTTTCAGACGGTCTGCTCCTTGCCAGATCACCTAATAACCAAGTCGCCGAAATCCAAAAAGCACACCTCTGTCATTGCCCTTGACTTTTCAAAGGCCTTTGACGGGGTTGGAGTCCAACTATAGTCGACCAGCTGGCCATCAGCTGGAAAGTTGTTAAAATTATTAATTCTCGTCAAAAACTTTTATGTCAAACAGAAAAATAAGACTGAAAATAAAATATTATTAGTTCCCCCATTTCCACTCTACAACGGCATCCCCAAGGATCGCCAATATCAGTCATTCTTTTTTAATTGCCTACAACAGACTCCCTAACATCATCAGCTTACAAAAAGAAATCGCCAATGCCTATGTGATTTTTTCTTATCCCCCTCAATAGACAAAAAAACCAAACAGAACTGCAACAGCCTTTTTCAAAAATTCACGAATGGTGTTCATACTCAGGAGCCTCACTTTCCCTTGAAAAATGCCAACACCTACATTTGCCCAGAACTGCACATGCAACATTTCATGCCCCTCGGTCCCCAACCTAAAATCTTAGGACTAACAATAAACAATAAATACATATGGGACTCACACACATAAACAAATTCAACCGACCTTAAACAACAGAACTTAACGTAATTAAATGCCTATCAAGCTCCGCTAAATTGCAGCACACACACACTTATAAATATAACTAAATCAGCCTTAATTTCAAAAATAGATTACGCACTTTTTTATCTTCGGCCACGCCCTTAAATCAACCCTCAACAAACTTAAAACTTTTATTCAACGCCGCAATTCGCATTTCACTGGGAGCACTACCTCAACCCCATCCCAACCTGCTTTTTGAAGCAATCGTACCCACTATAGAACAAAAAGGGGCCTTAACACATCTTAAATGTACAAAACACTACTACTCAGCTCAAACTCACCACACTTTACAAATACATTAAACAATACAGGACCCAAAAAGCAAATTATCATCAACACTAAAAAAATCATTCTCTCATGCAAACAACACAACATCTCCCCTACCCCCTTCCGAACAAAAAACGAGAAAAACGTACGAGGTCTGCTTTGTAGGCGCGACTCTACTTTTTATACCCGTACTCGATCGCAGTACATGTGATTTTATGTGGAATCTTCAAATGTTTTTATCAGTTTTTACTATCCGGTTTTTTGGCGGGGGCGGGGAGTGGGCATTAACAAAAAATTTGAAATAAACTTTGCACTGAAGCGATATCACAGGAGTCTAGGCAGAAAATTTGGTTGTTATAGCTCTTATAGTCTCTGAGAACGAGGCCATTTGTACGAAATTTTGTTCGATTTTTGTGGCGAGGTGAAAAGGGAGGGAGCGAAGTTTTTTTTTCGTATATTTTCCTCTATTGTGGCTATATTAGTGATCCCATCCGATTCAGATTTGGTCCCTGATAATATGGGCTG